>JAYKKI010000048.1:14680000-15280000 GCA_039881145.1 Druceiella hillmani
TTGTACCTTTGACCTGTAATTAAATTCTGAGATCTATTTAACTAATCCGGAATATTATTGATTATGATGATTGACGTCATGTATTACATACACTCGATTCCTGAGGTTTTATGGGATGGTTTTACTTTCCCTAAATATTTTTTAAAAATTACACCCACACTCACCCGTTAACCCGTGCACAAGTGCATACTTAATTAAAATTTATCACAAATAAATTAAATTTAAAATTACATTGGTTTCAAAAAGTAACGCAATAATATATTGAGTATATCATAAATAATAATAACACCATAAAATATGAATCTGAAAATGCATGGACAAATAGCTATTTCCACATTTTTTGCGTCCGTGAACGGAAAGTGAGAGAAAATTATCTGGACTTTAGCAGAATAATAATTCTCATTGACTATTTCTATATGAAGGCTATCATCAATATAATTAAATAAAAGATATAAATGTCAGAATTGTAACGAGCAAGACAAATTTCGTATTGGAAGTTTCATAGTTACCAATATCGTGTATTTCATCACCCATATATTTTATTAGATTGATCTCGATTTTCAAGTCGACATTGTGGATTTTTGACTAAAACATAAATTTTCATGGCGTAAATAACGTCATTTATAAAAACCGCCTGGGCCAAGCCGGTTTCTATTTTCAACACTTATGATTCATCTTTTCGTATGTTACGATCTCAAAGCAATACCTGAGTGATATTATATTTTATTCTTATTTCAAGCTATCGGGAGTCAGTCAGGGTTCCAAACTCGATTCTTAATTTTTTTCAGTATAATCTAATGCAAGAATTTTTGAATTAAGTTTATTATTTGCAGAACACATCATAGACGCATATTTATTTTATACGTTTACATTCCTGTAGGAGAATATCATAGATGTAATACAAAGGCCCACGATTTCTATATAGGTGTTATTAAGAAATTAATGTTATTTATTAAGAATTTGTATTATTCTGCTTTCATACAGACTTCTCAACTTTGATGTAAATTTGAAACAAATATCATGAATGGGAATATCCACGCCACTATGGAACGGGATATTTCAATGAAATTTATTTTATCGTATTCACAATTAAATGAAACTACGTGATGTAGTATTATTTCTACTTTCTTTAAGTTCTTTACCAGGACCAAGGATTCGTTGTATTACATCTTCAAGTGGGCCATTAGCAAAGATTTTGCATTAATATAATGCGTAGTACGTTATAATAAATAGAAATATGAGTTTTGATATTTATTAGAAGGACACATAAGCTATAAATTATTTTTTGTAACATCGAGGGAAAGTTAATTCAAAATAATCGCAATATTCGAAAACAGGAATTGCACAAGATACTAATTTTTGCTGTTAAATCCTGATAAGTAGTTTGGTTTATCTAAATTGGCGTAATTTATTGTAAGTAAAAAAACATTATTTTTGCCCGTCTTTTATGAATGTATAATTTAAAAATAACTGATATTATTACTGGTCATTTCTTTTCTCTGTGATGAGTATGATATATTATTGCTGAAAAAGGAGTTAAGTAAAATTTTATATTTGCTGTGGCTACTTGCTTTTACTTTTTTTTTTAAATAGTCGCATCTTTGATGAATGAACCAACATGCAGGATAGACAAAATCCATATGGGCTCATTAATAGATTTTCTTGTATTTAATATACTTCAATTATACGCTATTTGATATCATTTTTATTCTAACCCGAAATAAATGAAAGTATAGAAGAAGTGCACTTATGCACAAACCTTTCAAGATCGCTTAATTTTTTTTGGAAAATTGGTGCTGTGATTAATTGCATACTTATTTAATGAAAAAAGATAATTATAAATGAAATCGTTTTATTTTTAGATTTTTTTTTAAATCCTTGTCTAATATTTACAAAAATAAATTATAATAACATTGAACTGAGAATAACTAACAATCTCGCTGATATAATTGATCAAATTAAACTCAAGGACAATGAGGGGTCGGCTTAGTCCGAATAGATGCTCGAAGCCATATGATATAAATGTGGTGGGTCCTTAAAGTCAGGTAGATTAAATTAACTTGCCGCAGTAAAGCCATGTTAATTAACGACCGTTGAAATTCGCTACTCTGGTAAAGAGTCTTCCCAAAGTTGCTTTATATATGCATAATAACGAAAATGGTGTAATGTTCGCCAAGTAACAGCACAATATACATAATGGAAATAGATTTTACTAATTTATATAAAGGTAAGGTATACCTTTATATAAATAATCTATCGACTAGAGGCTCTTCACCTTGAAGACCTGCTGTTGGTCCGTGACCTGTGACACAAAAACTATTGTGTGGTTTTTTAAATAGTTTTTATAGTTTTTATTTTATTTATTTTTTAAACAAGTCTGTAGTTTTTTTGTTTGTGTTGTTAAATCCTATTTGTTCTACTAGTTTGAAACGAGATCTATATTTAAGTGATCCTTGAATGAGTTTGAGATTGAATTTAAATATGTTATTTCCATGTTCAATTGAGTATTATCCATGTTTATGAAAAGTTTGTAAGATGAATTCAGATTCAACGAAGCATTTGTATTATTGTTTTCTAATTCTATTCTCGAAAATACTTCTTTGTTTAAATTATGTTTTCCTTACTTATATAATATTTTATAGTTAAGCTGTTCTAACTTTTGCATCCATCTAATAAGGTGCGAATTTGGTTCTTTCACGTACATTAACCATTGAACTATTTTGAATACATATAGATGGGCAGAAGCATTTAGTGACCCAGACGATAATATAACTCTTTCTCTGTTGTAATGTGCTTGACTATGTTATTATTTACTTTGGGCCAAGCATACAAATTGGCTTGTTTTACCGGATGGCATTTTAGGACAAAACTGTAAAATTTTACGTGTCGGTGGTGACGTTGAATTCTTTTTTCGGGTACTGTAGTAAGAAATAATTAATTAATATTTCTTGACAGTGTCTGAAACAGTTGGTATATTAGGGCATTTTTTTCGATCTTTGCTCCTTTTTTAAGCAAAAAGTTAAAGGCTTTGTTACCTAGGCAAAACTGGAAATGAATTTTTGGTGATAACCGAGCAGGCTCCAGAAATTTTTCATTTACTTTTTGGTTTTTAGAATGGGAAAATGTTTAATTGCGTAGAGTTTGTCTGCGTACGGTGTGATGTCTTTTGTAGTTATTATTTTTCCAAGATATGGATTTTGTTGTTTGATAAATTCTTATTTGGCGAGGTTAATTCTAAAGTTCGACTCTAAGTCTGAAATACCCTGATTAGCTTAATCATATGTTCTCGAAGAGATATGGAAAAATATTATGCCATCTAGGTATACTAGAAAAATAAAATTATGTAGTCCTTGGAGTATGTAGTCTATTATTCTTTGGAACGTGGACGGTGCGTATTTTAGGCGAAATAGTTTTTTTTTAAATTCGTAGGGTACATTTTCTAAGTTATAGAATATTTTTCCTCTGCCTTCGGGATATATTTGTATCTGATTGAATTCGTTTGCTAAATCCAAGGTCAAAAGTTGGCATCTGCCTAATTTATTAAGTACGACAGTTATGTTTGCAACGGGGTAGTGTCATCTATTGTCTTGCCATTTGCTTTTCGGTAGTCAGTGACATTCGGTAGTCAGTAACAGATGGGCATTGCAGTGATATAACTGAGGGTTGTAAGATCTTTTATTGGAACGTTTTATTAGTTTGGTTTTCTACTTCGGGCTTGCAGATGAATGGATATCGGTATGATTCTGTGTAGACGGGAATTATTTCAGTTGTTTTTGTGACATGTTTTACTTGGTTGGCAAACGTTAGGTGACATGCATCTTGGTATTGGTTGCACAACTTGATTAATTTGCAGCTTTCTCCGTGTTTTAAATGCGCAGTGTGTATAAATCTTTCATTTTAGTATTATTTTTAATTTAGTAAGCTTCAAAGTTCACGAAGTAAAAGGTTTGGTTAACAGCATTAAACTTAAGATTGTTATTAGGCTTATTAATAAATAGTTTAATATTGGGTGGGACGTCAGAAACTAGGCGTGGTATATAGCATCGATTGAAAATATTTCTGGGATATAGTTTTGCCTTCTTTGTTATTGACTGGAATTTCTAATGGTCGGAAACTGTTTGAACGGACAAGGGATTCAATTAGATTTATCGTGTTTGATTTGAGCAAATGGAATTTGTATATAGATTTTGTTGTGGGTACAAATTTTTTGTAAAAGTGTCTCTTCCTCATAATTTGTTTAGCAAGTCAGGACCTATTATACCACCAAATATGTTGTGAAATTTACAGACATAAATTTACAATAGCCGGATTCATTGAGTTCTTGGCAATTCAGCAAGTTTATTGAATATTTATTATGTGCAGTGGAGTGTACATTTGTAACGGTATATGGATTGTATTTAAGTTCAAAATTGTTAAAATATTTATTTGTCGTGGAAGATGAAAGAAACCATTGTTTCGCACCAGTTTCTATCAAGGGGATTTTTTATTTATATATGAGGTAATTTCCTTTGATTGTATTTATTTCCGCTACAAAATTCATTTCTCTGTAAATTTTGGTGTTCATTCTATTCAGGATAATCTTGACTGTAGTTTTAGAACTCTTCTGGCTTCTCGTACTAAATATTGGATCGAGATATATTTTATTTTCTGTGTTGTAAATTTAATTTAGATATAATTCATTAAATCTATATTTAGGAAAGTGTTCATTCGGTCTGGTGTGTGGGAGATTTTGTGTTCTCTTTTGTGTGGGTAGGGATTTAATTTAGGAAATACAACTTTGTGGTTCTGGTTTAATTATGTTTGGTCAATTAGTTCCGTATTGTTAATTGTTATCAATGTTGCTGGTATGTTGTTTAAATGATGCTGTTTAATTGATACTAACTGTGCTATAGGTGTTGTCAGTTCGGCTGATTAAATTATTTCATTAGTGTTAATGTTAGTTTGTGGTACGAAAGTTGGGTTATTTTAAAACTGTGTATAGTATTTTAATATTAAAATTAATGTTAATATGAAAACTGTGTTTAGTATTTTAATATTTTTAAAATGATCATATTTATTTTGAATATAACTATTTTCTTCCTCCTCTTTAATCTATTGAGCGGTGGAAAAGCCTTTCGGTCACAACAAGCAGCTGACGGATTCTAAGCTCGGCGAGGAATGATTGGAGGCATAGTGCATTTTAAAGTACAATAGTACTAGACATAACTCAATACACGATTACCTGTTCTTGAATTATTGTTATCTTGTATGTGTACAAAGTATTTTTCTTCTTTTTGATGGTTATTTATTTCAATTTTATTGTATAAATTTTTATTGATAAAACATTGGTCAAAGTACCTCAGTTAGAATATTTCTTGGTATATTTAGGATTATTTATAATCCTTTACGTTTTTGTTAAACTTACATATTTCAAAAATCCACTTTTTTTAATTTTTAGGTACTTATTTTTTCTAACTTTTGCTGCTGTGCGAAAAAAATACTAAAAAGCAAATATTAAAACAATAAATCAGATCTTTTTTATTTTATTTTGTGCTATGCAAGGTCTGTATATGAAAATAGATATAGTGTCAGAAGGAAAGTCGATAATATTATGTATATCATTCTGAAAAAAAAATTATTTGCTTTAACTAATTTAGGTTAGTGAGAAAGTATTTGGTGATCAGCAAGTGGAAAGTGTAATAATTTTTAAATTTCTGTTTTCTGGAATTAATTGGAATTCATTATTTTCTTGTCGACGGTGTACAAATATCTAATAAATATAATCAACTATTGTGTATTGTCAGTTTTCGGTAAGTAATTAACAAAAGTGGTTACCAAAATTATAGATTTATAAAAAGGATTACGAAATTTTTACTTGATTTTTGTTCTTAACAACAATTGTGAATTATGTATAAAAATAAATTTCTGCCTACGTATTCTTCGTAGCACTTTCATAATCTCAATACCAAGGTAAAAATGGAACACTTGTAACTTACTGGCAATCAACTCTCGATCTGATTATATGATTCTCGATCTGCTTTCCCGCAGGAATTTGATATTTGATTTAGTAATAATAACGAAATTGGATCTGGTAGTGTGTGAGTCTATCAAAAATTTTCTCACAGAAGAAAACTTTAACTACTAGTTTATCACGTAATAGTACATGTATGTTGGAAATTTTAGTATGTATGTAAATAGTACTATGTTTGTTGGAAATTTTCAATTCGAAAATTAAAAAAAAAATAATTGCCATGATTACTAGTACTCTACTACCTATTCATACATGGGACAAACCAAAACAACGCAGTTCACATTCAAACGATTTTATGTTTTCAACGTTGACACCGAATAGTATAGTAATAAATATGATATATTAATGGATGCAAATACGCTCAATTATTTTATAAACTTTTCGTATTTGCATTTGAAGTATACCGTGTAAAAAATATTTATATTTTTTTAAAGAAAAAATACATGTATGCATTGTAAACATGGAATTTATATTCTGAGTATACCCTAAGCGTGTCAGAGAGCTCTACATTCCTCTCATTCCATAGCTCTCGACCTAGAGACGAGCATACACGAAGCGTGTCAAATGTAATTTAGAAAAAAAATTAACGCTTAAGATATTAAATTCAATGTTACTAAATTGCTACGGAAGAGTTTAGTGCTGTATCCTTGCAATATGTTGTTAAGATCGATTCATCTTTTAAAAATATATTGATGACATCTTAGCATGCGTAGATCAGGTTTCTTATATTTTTTGTGGCACAAAAGTTGTGATTTATAGAAAAAATATATATCTATGTATATCCATGTATATTCTACAATACATTTTTTTGTTAATTGACGCACAAGAAATCCAATGATATATGTTGTTATTTTAATTAAAGTTTAGGTAAATTTGTAATTTCAAATTCCGTCGAAATTTCATTTTCTTTGTGATTTATTTTGTTTTCTGTTAGCTCTGTAATTTTAGTTGTATGGTCAATTGTTTGTACTGCTGAGGTAAAACTCAAAAATTAATTTTGTTCATAAATGTACAACCACAAAACGAGTTGCGTAATTTCTGGTGCATTATTAGTTTTTTTGTAGACAGTCGAAAATTCTCGCGGCATCAGGTTATCACTGTATCCACCATATGACCTAATTATTGAGAATGTTATCTCGGTATGATTTTGCGTAGTTTTTTACAACACAAAAAAATGTAATATTTTTTTTCACACTATAGTTAATCGGAATAAAATGATATGCCACTAGCTACACAAATAATATAGCTACCAAATATCCCAGAAAACTAATTTTATTTCTCGTATCAATGATTATTTTATTATTAGAAGACCGCACGCTTTTCGGATCTCATTTCCTCTTAATGATAATGATCGGTAATAAGGTTTTATTAATTTTCTTTAAATTAACCGTGCCTTTCGAGTTTTGAAAATTGGGTAAATTTAATTAGGAAGCTAGTCTAATTTTAATTTTTTACGAATGAAAACGTGATATTTTGAAGTTAGTTAATTTGCAAAATGAAATTTTTTTTTTCTCCTTAGTACGTCTAAACGTTAAAACTATGACCATATAATATAATAATTCTCATCTATATCATCGAAAATATTTTCTGCTAAATATATATTGCGAATCAATTTTACTGTATGGCATTGATCTAAAAACAATTCTACTTTCTTACTCCTCATGTTGAAATATTGTGAAAAAAGATCAGTTATATAGCTTAGGTCCCTAAACATCGATAAGTGGTCTGAACACTCGTGAATGTGATTGAACCTATATCTACGCAGTATGTGTTTCACTTAATATTTATTAATTAGCTTTTAGCTTAATTTTACCCCTTCAATAAAGATATGCTATCGGTAACTTCCAGTTGCTAAAACCAACATTTAAAAAAATAATACCTGAGTAGCAACACTACTTCTTATTTTTTCCTTATACCCACCAAAAACAACTCCACCATATTTTTTTCTGAAAAGTTTTTAAATGTGCGTCATTGAGCACTAAATTACAAATGTTTTTTTTTATTTCTTGATTCAGATTTCAATTTTAATGTACATAAAGCTTTATCCATTTAAACATTTATTCCATTTGTGTAAAGTCTGCGGATGAGGTGAAAAGATATTGAAAGATAATTGAACGAAATGATAAGCTTTCGGCGAATAATAATGAAGTGTCAAAGCAAAAGTTCTTAAGCCGGGACTGTATGTTTTTCGTTTGGAATTAGATGAAAAGTTTTTTTTCTACGTTATTGAAACGGAACTTTAACTTCACTGAGCGTGGTGAAGTATTCGGAATCAATGTAATAATTTTTTGTTTATTTTTCAAAAATGTTACTTATTTATGTGGTCGTTTAATTAAGTTCAATGGATTGTTATAAGTGACAGTTGAATTCTTCCAGAAGATGACAGATTTTTAACAAGTGAGTGGAAAAGAGAAAGCATATCTCTGATTTGTGAAACACTTTCGATTTTTCATTGAATATACATGCGATAACTTTTTATTACATAAATAAAATTAGTCATTGTATATGAAGCTATATAATATATAGTATTAGACTCTGCATTAACGTTGACTTTCGAAAAAAGGTCTACTCCGCATTATACGCTTGGGAATATTCAATAAAAAAATTACCATTTCAGTTGAGACAGCATTATCATGGAGATACTTTGACCCGCCCGTAGAAATATAGAAACATCGTTCCTTAAAACTGCTTTAAACAAACGAGGTTTCAGTGCTGGCGTTCCAATTTGGCCTCTTGATTGCGATATCTTATAAACTTATGTTTTTGGAAATCTAAAATATAAAATAATTTCATTTAGTTAAAATTATGCCATAAGGTTCATATTTTACCTTGAGATACATAACTACGTAGTTTGACATTTAGTTATATTTATACTAATAATGATGACCAACTCTAGTTAGGTATAATTAAGGGTAGTGCTTATAATGGGTAAAGTACAAAGACGAAGGTCTATTATAACATTGTCGTTTATGTTTTCTTTACAATACATGTATATGTTCCAAGATATATTCTGAACAAACCAAGTGTCGGAATCCCCATTATCTCCTAATAATATCATAATATTTACAACTATGTCACGAACAGATGGGAAAATCAATCGGATACCTAATTAAGGGAAACACGAAATCAATTCATTACTTTCAGTTTCAAGTGTAATTTAACCAAAGAGATTAAATAAACTACGCCCATTAATATTAAATAATAATATTTATATCTAACTTTAGGCCAATATTCTTTTTAAATAACATTATATTTCGAGGTGTTTGAGAATAAAAAAATTTGGAAAAATTTATACAATACATTCTTTATATTCAGATGGCTTTTTATGTGCCCCCTATACATTAATTTCAATTTATAAGCTAATTCAAGTTCAAATATCAAAGTAACTATTAAACATACTAAGATGCTTAACTTTTGAATTTCATATAATTAAATATGTACCGATACGTGCAAAGTTGATAGCAACAAAAATTTTAAAAAATACACGAAGATTTACAAATAATACCTAGCCATATTTAAAAATAAAGAAAACAAGTTTAAGAGCGAAGTAGGTTTCCTTTAAAATAACGCGGAGATCAAAAATTTCACACATAGTAAATTTAAAAAGGTTATGAAGTGATTACGAATGAGGTATTTTTACATGAATTTATGTTAGTGTTTTTTGTCAATATCTAAAACAACGCAATTATAAATTTATGTGTTTACACAAATAAAATAATAAAAGATTTCAAACAGAAAGAGTGAAAAAATTGTACAAATGCGGAAGATACTGCAACCAGTACGTAAGTGTATGTCATTGAAAATTAATTCTTGTTAAATAAAATTTGTATTAACTTACTGAAGTTCCTGAACCTAAAACGCTATACGATTTATAGCTTCAATGCGTTCCTAAAAATGGCCATTAATTTAGGCACAGGAGTGTCTAATTATATTAAACGACAGTCAAAAACTTATCTGTATATCGTACTTTAAAACCCCTAAAATGTTTCAAGTAAAAAGTGGTTCATGTCATCAACTCTTAGTAAAATTCGACCGCTTTTTGTGCGGGAAAGATGTAGTTTATTACTTATTTCTAGATCTAATTTTCTCCATCTAAGATAAAGCCGAGAGAGTGTTCTGGGGTATGATAAATAACGACGGTTGTCACCGCGGTGTGTTGTGTCGATCGCAAGATATACGGCCGCTGAGTACGCGGCACACCTCGAGGACCCGGGTTCGATTCCCGGCCGCTTATCGAGCGGTACTGGAGAACTGTTAACTTTGAGGCTCTGGCAACCATTTTCCATACGAGATCTTTTTCATCTCATGTAGACATGACAAAAATAATGACGGTATATTAATTACTGATGTGTATAGGTAAGGTTATTTATAAATAAGTTGTTGAATAAATGAGTGAATTTTTAATGATTCTGTTTTTTTTCCGTGATAGGGAATTATTCCCCATTGATACAAAATACGATATCATATGTTTGTTACCTGCTTCGGTCACAGTAAGAGGGGACTTCTACACAATTACGTGTGTATTTATAAATTAATTTACATAGTCAAATCAAATGAAATATGATAATCATATTATGAATAAATTTTCCATTCTGATTCTATGCATATTTATTTCTTTATGAAGCAAAAGTTAGTTTTTCGATTTAAGTCTCGAATTAAGTAGAGAATTCGCGTGGATAGCAGAAATGCGTTAAAGGATTAATTTTGAAAATGTACTTCTGAATTAGAAACTAAAAAAAGACCCACTGGCTATTTTGCGTATACTGATTCTTCTGAAGAGGTAGCATTTGCACATAATCTGAAGGTAAAAGTTCATAGATACCAAAATATTGCTCAAATAATTAATAACTGCTTAAAATTTACAAGAAGTGGGCAGTGTAAAGAAAGCTATTTTGACAAAAACGAGTAACTTGAATTTTGTCCAGAGGAAGCTTTTTTTTATCACTGATCAAATACCAATATAATATTTTAAGCAATAACGTTAAAAAAAAGTTTCTCATTATTAAATTCAGTTAGCTGGAAAAATATGATCCACATACAAGAGATAAAATATTAAAAATAGTACAACATAGGTAAAATTTTAGCCACTATCAGATTCAATTGAAAGCAGACTTCTGAAGACCATAAACATTGACGACGATTATAATAAATCTAAATTAGTTGGTAAATGGAGTTTCGAATCAGCTAACAATAAACAAAATCTAGGGCAAGTATTGATAAATGATTCTAAAATATTGATGGAAAGTTTTGTACTTATTAAATTACTTTCCAGATGAAATATTATTATTGAAAGCGAATCTCTAAATTCTATGTAATGGTTTTGACCATTGTTTTTGAAGTTGGAAAAGAAAATAAATTCACTTTTTTGGCAAGAAAAACTCTAATCGAATTCAAAGTCAAGAATCTAAAAAAGTGAACTTGGGAAGACTAAATTTTCTCATTTAATATTACTATGATGGATGGGAAAGCATTTAAATATTATGCTATGTGTCAACACAGTATGTGACATCTATGTTGACACATTTTCTTTACGTGTTTGAATGCACTTTGTAGATTCTATATAATCTATGGGTTAGATTTAATGATTTGGATATTAAAAGTAAGGACAAAGCGATAATGAAAAAAAGAAAGAAGAAACTTTTAGTACTCTTGAAAATAGATTATGAATTGATATTGTAAAACAGGGTCGCAGTGCAATGAATGATGGAAATACTGCCACGATACTTTTTGCTAATGTCAAAATAACATATGTTACAGGTTTCGATTAACACTTGATTAAGAGATTTTCCATTATTCCGAAAAGCTTTCTTCTAAATAATTAATAAATGCTCAGAAATTTAAAAAATTGCTAAAAGTAAGGTGAAATTTTATATAGATTTTTATTCTGAGATATTACATTCAATTCTATATACAATTCTCGTTTATGGTGCAGTTGCAATTAAACATTTCGGACCAATCGGAAAGTTATCTGAAGAAGCTATTGAATGTAGAAATAACAAAATTCAGGCAGCATCATGAAGTTAATTCTGGAAAATTTAACAGAAAGCCACGAATGAAGACATTTTGAATATTTTATTCACATCGCGATATTTTCATAAAAATACCCAAATTACACATAAAGCGTTGTGAGATGAGATTAAATATTAATTGATTTTGATTGAAAACGCATAAAGCGACACTTACGTCGACTAAATGTATTTAATCTCTTTTTTTTTTTAAAGAAAAGTTAAAAAAACAAAAACTTATTGCATTTTAGAGCAATACCTAAAAATGTCATTACTTTTTCATATTACGCTACTCAAATTTCGACGACCCCTAAGTACACCAAGAACTGATATCGGCCCCCTGTGCGGCACCACGCGTCTTGCAAGTTGCAAGGCAATTGATTGTGAGGAAGGGTATAGGAGAAAAGCAGGCAGGTAGGGAGCCACTTTTAAAAATACATAATCGAGGGATTATGTTAGTGTGCATGAGAAAACGGCAACACGGTAACTCGGTTTTCCTCTTAAATCTGCCCCTAGTTTTATTTTTATATTGTCTCCAAAATGTCTCAATGAATTTCAACAAATTATACCGAATGAAGTATAATTATTTTCCTTCCAGTTTTATAATTTCAACGACTTTTGCAGCAATCCCGTTTTATAAAACCGGTAAATATCAAATGTATAATAATCAGAGTAAGCAAGGGCGTGAAGAAACCGACGCTCTTGAGACGACACCGTTTACATTATAAATGTAATATTACATGGCAAATCTAACAAAATAGTGATAATAATTCTATTACTTGTATTATTATTGTGTTAGAAAACAACGATTATTTTCAAAGAGAGAAATGTTTAGATACAGCCCCTTTGTAAACAAGCGGATTTTGTAACATATCGGCTAACATTTGTTTATATAGCCTTAACTACTATTTGCTCGTGTAATGGGAAATTTAGACCATTTTGTTTTTCAATAGATAATGATAAAATTTACATAGTAGATTTAGCTTATTCACGCATATAATATATGCATGGAAATGAAAGGAGATTGGTTATTAGAAAAAATATCTATGTAATGTATATATATATATACATATATATATATATATATATATATATATATATATATATATATATATATAAATAAACCATTTGCAATATTTGTTCTGCTACAAAATATCGTAATGAATTGTTAGTGTGACTATCATTTCAAAGTGAATGGTAATGTTTTTCAGAGAAATCCTTGGAAAAATACTAAATGGAGGGTTTACCTCTTGTGAAGTTGAGTTTTCAGTTTTTCTAATCAAAATTGTTGTCCATCTATGAAGGAAATAAATATAGTTTTTCTAGTTCCATGAGCATAAATACAAACTCTTAAATATTAAATGCTCAGAAATATTATCATTTAATTTAGGGGTTGTTGCTAAAAAATTTGTTTCCGTTTTCAACCTTTTCGAAATTTTGGATATTATCTCTATTTTAACATAGGTTATTTCAAGAATTCTTGTGATAAACACACTAATTCTTTCAACATTTAATCTCATTTTTTCATAACGTTCAGCAACATCTAATAATAACATGTGCAGCTTATTTTGAAAAAGATGCAACATTTTTATTTCTACTGAGTAAAAATTGAAAGCATTCCTTATATTTCCCTTTAATAAATATTACACGTTTTTGTTTGTGTTGGATTTAATTTCCTATAATATTAATTATAGGAAATTAAATCCTATTGTATTTTTCCATGCATATGGTACATATATATATATATATATATATATATATATATATATATATATATACACACATTTGCTGCCCTAATTTTTAAACTGGGTTGTTATTAATTGTATTACTCTTTTAAATGTATTGATCTCTCCACACCTAAAGTTTAAATACCTTTGCTACCTGTTCAAATTTATTTTAACTTCTGGAAAAACAAATTTCGTTCCATAATCAAACTTGTACTTTGAATTTTCGTTCACAAACTTATCATATCTGATAGTTGTGTAAGTTGCGTACGGTTCAAGAGGAAAGTATTTATGAATTGTAAACTGTAGGCGATGAAACTTATAATTTTGCTAAATATTTCGCCTCTTTATAGAAATAAATTCGTTGTGTCAAAATTATTTCCATCATAATATTCAAGTGAGATGGATATAAAATAATTTCTATGTTTGTTTTACTTTTCAATAAATGGAAATTATCCAAAATAAACATTATCTCATATGAGGAAATATGAAACCATAAAGTTCTAATACAAAAATGTTTGAGAGGTTGTAATACCTAATATTATTTTTGTGTTCTTGTACGTTGTTTGAATTTAATTTGAACATATACAAATTACGTCACTGTTAGGTTATAATATACTTTTTTTCAATATTCTATAGTTATTAAAATACTAGTAATTAAACTATAAAGAAATATAATACAATGCATTCGATTATTAAAAAAAGAATAATAAATTTACTTTTCATAAAATTTGAAGTAAAAATTAGAGCAACATTTCTTTTATTGGCTTCAAAATTTCATTAAATTATATTTTATATTCGATTCTCTCCTTAATTTAAATGATCGATTATGTATTTTTTGCCTAACGTCTTTTTATAAATAACTAATTACGAAGTAATTCCAAGAGTTATAACGTGAATTAATAATTAATCGTTTTTCGTGTAAAATATAAATTATGCGTTAAGGGGCCATATAACTTTATTAGGTGAATATAGAGATGTAAGCTGTATATGCTATTCATGTCAACTTGATATCTCGAGCCTTTTTTGCGAAAAAGGATTTTAACCGAGAGTTCATACTCTCGATTTCCTATTTTTTCATTTTAAGTGACAGAACCTTAAAAAGTGGCATAATATTGGAATTTAGGCTCATATAAATAGCTAGTTCATTGACGATATGAAAAACAAAATTCAGACAAAACCACAAACGTTTATGTTTGGTAAACCGCAAAGTAGACCATTCGTACGAATTTTTCTTCTTATCTATGTACAAGACATTCTGTGGCTCACAGTTGGCAAATTATAAGATAATATAGAACTCGGCGTTGACACGATTAATTTGAAACTAAATATGGGAAGAAATTTTTGTCTTAATAACATTTTTTACTAACTCTAATGCTTATACATGACGTGTAAAAAATTATATGCCGTTTAGTTTATAGAATATCGAAGGTATAATAATATTCGTCACACGATGTATACTGTCAAAGCAAGGTGAAGATTACGTCTATTCGTGGTTATAAACGATATAAAGTGCATATTTGAAGAAATAAAATGAAGAAAAAGGAAATTTTACAAGCAGATTGTCAAAAATGTATTATTTTCTCTGAAACAAACGATTTTAAAACCGGACAAATAGTATATTTCAATATTATTATACACCTATTGTATTATTAAAATAAGTTCTAATATTAACTACCGAATAGAGAGGTTATGGAATACTTATGACGTAGACCGTGAAGATGGATTTAAATAAAAATATTACTCACTCATTTTTATAAGTCCTATTCAAAATTCTATTGAACAATAAACCTACAGTACTAGACTTGTAATAATCGCAATTTATTCTACGTAGAGCAGTATAAGTGTACTGAAATCTAGTAATAAATATAATAAGTTAAAGAAACGCGAATAGTGCACACTATTCGCGTAAAACAACTATAATATTATAACAATTTTTCATGAACTTGTAAAACAACTATAATATTATAACAATTTTCCTTGATAAAATAAGTGCAGCTCTTTTAGTCTCCTTTCTTTCCGCTTTTTTCTCAATGTCACCAAACCCTAAAACCAAAAAAAAGAAACAAAAACCTCTTTAGAGACATAATGATTCTAAAAAACTTTGGCCTGTATCATTTGTAACTTTCAACATCCTTATGTTCAAGTCTAGAGACTTGAAAACTCCGGCAAGCACGACAAGTCATAAGATTTTTTTCATTTCTAGCTAACTACAAAACTACTGCGAGACCATGTTCATTAGCATACGCTTCCTTGCTTTTGTACTTCTCAGTAAATTCAGTGCCTTTTTTGGTCGTATGAAGGCACACAATTTCGCTCAAATCATCAGTTAGCAATAATTGCCAGGAATCAATCTCGTCTCAATCAATCAATCAAGGAATCAATCTTATCAAGTGCTTCTTCTTTGAGGTTTAGAAGATGTGTTAGAGTATTGTTTTGTCTTATGCAGGACATAATGGCCATATTTTTGACTACTTCAATTTTTATCTCTATGAAAATCGGAAGTTTGCCAAATTTCTTCTTGAACTTGAACTTAAAGAATTGGAATCCACCTCAGTTTGGAAAACATTCTCTTTAGAACATCTGGCTACTTCCGCTTTCTCATAATTGCTGATTTGTCCACCGTGACAAGCAATTGTTCTATTTTCACAGACGGATTCTGGATTAGATTCGTAATCTTCGTCCCCCAACAGTTGCGCGACTTGATCCCCGGTTAAAAATTCGGCCATGGCCAAGGGAAACAATTATAAACATTATAAAATGAATGTTCATTCCTATGACTATTTTGGGTATCGAGGTTAATTTTTGACCCCCGATACCAACAAAGAGTTAATTGTCGTCATAAATTATTATAATTTAGGTTAAGTGACATCTCGTGGGAATATATCCCTCTAAATAAATAAATGAATTTTAATAAAACAACACATTCTTATCTACGTTTTGTATTATTTTAAGATATAATTAAACTATAATCTTAAATGGTAACTTTACGAAGTAAATAGCCAATAATATTTTTGGACTAGGAAAATAAAAAATAAGTTATATCAAGCTGACAAGAGACTCTATTTTATATGCGAGTACTCGACGATTTATGTCAAAAGATTATTGAAGCTGCCATTCAGCCAAAGGTTATTATATATAAAGATACAAGACCTCAAGTTTTATCGTCAAGACGCAAGTGATAAATTATACTTTCTTTTTGCATTTAGCTGCTTTATTACCGTCATATCATTTGTAACGAATGGACAGTGTTTAATGTTATCGTTACAAAAACCTATGACAAGAGCCGGATATTATGATTCACAAAATTAAATTCCGTTCAATATTTATTTATCGTTCTACATAAATGCCGATTTTTTTGTAAATGAATATTTTTGAACTTGGCCAAGCTTAACTTAAAAATACCTATACCCATTTTTACAGAACTTTCACCAAATATGGTATATTTTTTTTCTTTTTGTATCGCTAAAATTACTTTTTATTTTTCAATTTAAAATTAAAGCGTGTACAATTACCATCGTTCTTATAATAAATGAAACTGAAGTTGGTACTATTGTTATTAACATTTTTAATACGTATCGTATGGTACATATTATGCGATCACTTAGCATACAGTGAATAAAATATTTCAAAGCTTACACAAGAGCTTTTAAAGTAAAAAATATATTCAGTAAGCATAAGGAAATTTTTTTAACACCACAATTATTTCTCGTTTTTAATGTTTATCTTTATATATTCAGTGCAGTTTGTTATATTTAATTTCGCCAAAAATATGTAAAGCTCTCGATGGACTGTCCACTCCTCAATAAATCAATTTAAAATCTAAAATTTTGTCAAGTTAATTTTTTGTATGAAACTTATAATTAATTTTATATTGCTTGTAATTTATAAAGACAAGTTAGGGCCGTTTTCAATTTAATACTAAGGTTTGAATTTGGTAACTAACTTTTTGGTGAATATTTTTCACATCAGTGTTATATAGGGGACATTTTATATGGGACAGTACTTTTTTTTAAAGCTAAATAAGACTATTATTTGTTTAGGGAGTTTTGATGCTATGTATATTTAGTTCATAGAAAAGAAGCCCATATTTTCAGATCTTTTCACAGTGTTTTTTCTAATTGTTTTCGATATTGAGCTTTTAAAAGTTCAAAAGTTAGAGTTAGGTCGAGGCCAACATTATTTTAGGTTCCGTTGATGATAAAGTCGCAACTCCAGTATTGTTTAGTTTCATTATTTTTTAGATAATTTTTGAGTGTTTAGTAGACCGTGTTACAATTAATTTGTGAGTCTCAGGATTTAATGGACTTATTTTGCTATATATGTATATAAACTGCACCCGTTTTCTTATGTATTGCTGTCTTATATTAGATATTTTCTGTAGTTTCAAATAATTATTTTCTAGTTTTGGATACTCAGTTTTATTTTAAAAAACCTTTTCTCGTAAACACAAAAGTCCGTCCCTTATTTATATTTTCTCCTATACTTTTCTTATTTACTGGCTTATATTATATCCATTACCTTTAGGTCAATAAATGCACTATATGTAAAAGAAATAATTTCAACATAGGTTAGTAATTTGTATCTTGGTATATTAAGGGATAGACGATAAAAGAAAACAATGCTAATATTTCCAAGTTTTAAACTCACATTGTAAAGTGAAGCGTTTTTCAGGATGTTTATGTTTATTTCAGTAGCATGCATTAAAATTATACGAAACTTTAAATACCATTTTTAAAAATTTATCAATTTTCTCCACGCCTCATTGACCATAGGCTAATGCAATTTCGAATATTAGTTGATATTATCGGTTGTGTAGAAAGAAACGTTAGATGAAATAGGTTTCTGGTCAGAGATTGACGAAGCAATAGAAATTGTTGCATTACCCCTTCAATTTTATGGGTCCACTAAACATCGAAACGGATACATTAATCAACGGAAGGATGTATGTGTAAGGTTATCGATGGAAAAGTTTAAAATACTTTTTTATTTTCATCTCATAATTGACTTACCTATCGTACATGTTAAGTTATATTTATTTAGTTCGGTCATATATTTTTAGTTTCCTAAATTTTTTAAATAACATAAGTGGGAGCGAGTGAAAGTATTATTGTTAAAACATAAATTGGTTCTATATATGCATATGAAATACAAAAAGGTAAAATTAGTAGATATTTTATTTCCTAATATGAAGTCTATATTATATTTATGAAGTCATAAATAAAAGTATATTAGAAACAATATAATTCGTTAATTCAAACAATATACGTTTTGCCATATGTATTTCTTTATTATTAATAATCTGTTTGCTAATTAATATATGAGTAAGTTTTCCAAACGCAAAACTATTATTGGCGGATCAACTTATATTAAAAGTTGTATATGTTTTCAGTCTCATTTTAGTATGACAGCATGTTACAAAAAACTTTATTAATAAATGTATTTTAATACCTCAAGAGTTACCTGCCAGAAGATTGAGTTTATCAAAAGTTTAAATACAGCACTTTAACTATAATCGATACAAAAAGAACCAAATTTTAATTGATCCAAAAATACCTTATATCAATTTATTACATATATATATATATATATATATATATATACATATATATACATATATATATATATATATATATATATATATATATATAATCCATAGTTTGGTTTTACTTTGAGTTTATACTATCAAATCTGAATTCAAATCGCCTTTGAATTCAGAATTTATAGTATAAACTTAGTTTGAGATTCATCAGCATTATGGACATTGCATAATGTACAAGTAAAATAAATGATAAAGGTGGTTTGTATAAATTTAGATGATAAATTGTGGTATTTTTTTTTAAATAAGAGTAAATAATTTCTTACTTTTCATTATGAAAAGACCTTGAAAAAGACTTGTGAATTAAAATGTGTAGGCCAATAATATTGAATTACCGTGAATAAAAATATAATAACTCCTTTCTATTATATTTTTGTTCATGGTAATTAAATATTATTGGCCTATAAATTTTAATTCATAATATAAAATATAAATATTATTATGCAGTAAAATTTTATGCAAGTGATTTAGAGCGTACAATATTTCGTAAATATTTTGTATACTTTAATTTAAAATCTGTTTACTTTGGTTAAATTTTACCACGGGAGAATATTTTCAGGATCAATTACATATATTTTTTAAATGCAATTTAATTCTGAATTATTTCGTCATGAGAAAAATTAAACGAGTTGCTTCTACTAT
Organism: Druceiella hillmani; assembly: GCA_039881145.1. Classification (NCBI taxonomy): domain Eukaryota; kingdom Metazoa; phylum Arthropoda; class Insecta; order Lepidoptera; family Hepialidae; genus Druceiella; species Druceiella hillmani. The sequence continues at coordinate 14,699,981 of JAYKKI010000048.1, forward strand.
ATTCCGAAACACTTAACTTTTTTATTTCCATTTAAACTAGTAATTTAAATAACGTTAACTTATCTTCCATATCGTTTGAGGTTACAGATGTTTTAAAAATGCTTACGTCATTGAACTTGAACTAACACCCAGGACCAGATAGAATTAAACCAGCCTTCCTCAAATGTACTGCAGATACCATATGCATTCCTTTAACTCTCTTGTTTAATAAATGCGTAAAATATGGGACTTTTCCTATATGTTTATATGAAAAAGGCGCACATAACACCTGTGCATAAAAATGGATCTAAACAAAACTTAGTTAACTATAGACCCATATCAATCTTATCAGTAATTCCCAAAGTTTTAGAGAGATTAGTACATGGACGAGTATATCCCATAGTGCATAATTACATTATGCCCGAACAACACGGCGTTGTACGTGGTAGATCTACCACCACTAACCTACTACTTCACTCTCAGCACTTGTTCGAGTCCTTGGATTCCGGAAAGCAAGTTGACGGGATATATACAGATTTCAAGAAGGCATTTGACAAGGTTGATCACTTAATAGTGATGCGAAAACTGGCATTTAACGGTATCAGGGGCAACTTCCTTAGATGGTTTATTTCGTATTTAACTAATAGGCAGCAAGCGATTAAAGTAAATGGGTTCTTATCACCATATATCCAAGTGACTTCTGGTGTGCCACAGGGATCTATATTAGGCCCTTTCTTATTTATCATATATATATATATATATATATATATATATATAATAAATATTTATTAACGATATAAGTACCTGTTTTAGAAATAGGAGTTTCCTAATGTATGCAGACGATCTAAAGATGATTCGAATATGCAAGATGATCTCGATAGACTTCATGTTTACTGTGAAGTGAACAAACGGCATTTAAGGTACTCGAAGTGCAAACAAATCTCTTTCACAAAGAAAAAAAACAAATAAACTTTAAATACGCTATAGGAGGGAATTCACTCGAAAAAGTTGAGAGCATGCGTGACCTTGGTGTCATTTTCGATAGTAAACTGCATTTTAGTTTGCATATTGAGGAGATAGTATTTAAGGCCTATAGAATGGTAGGCTTCGTACTAAGAACAACCAAAGTATTTAAAAATGCTGAAACATACTTAACCTTGTACAATGCTCTTGTAAGATCACAACTTGAATAAGCTGTTGTTCTCTGAAATCTACTATATGCCACTCATTCTAATAGTATCGAGAACATACAAAAAATTTTTTTGAAAGTTAAAAAAAACGCTGAAGAGAGCATCGTATAGGTGGCAGTAAATTATCGTATAAAATATTACTTAATAATTATAAATGTGATGCCCTCTATCACAGACGTTCATTATTAGAGTTGGTGATTAGTTTCAACATCTGTCAAAGTAATTATGACTGCCCATCTCTACTGAGTCAGATAAAGATTCGAACGTCCAAATTAACTGGTAGCTATTTCTAATTTTATATCAATAATGCACGAGCAAACGCCGGTGTCAGAGCACCGCTACGGCGGCTGTGCGACTTATACAATAAAGAGATGTTGACACTTGACATCCTTACAAGTCCACGCCTCCAGTTTCGATCAGATGTAAAGAACAGGCTTCGTGAAATTTATGCACAGCAGACGGATTAGTAATGTTATTATCATTTTACATTGTCATTTTACTTTATTAATTGTTTGTTCAATTAGTTAGAGTGCCTTACATAAATAACTTTGTACTTCAATATATTTAATAGTGATCGTTATTTTTCCAATAGTCTTAAATTCAATATTCTAATATATAATTTACCATATAGTTGACTCTCGTCTAAAATACGTACGATACAAATATACTTTATTTTTAGTTTATGTACTGGCCCAGTTAAATTATTTTATGGTATTTGAAGTGATCTTTATTTACTTCTATTAATAATTTTATTACTATCTTTTAAATATATAAATTATATTGATTTAATGTTTTTAATTATCAAGCCTTTATAAAATTACACAATAATAGCAATATACATTATATAGACTGTAGTATAGTTAACAATAATAGTTAGTGGAACACTCAGAAGAAGAAGATCTTTTAAGACATAGTTTCAACAGATTTTAAATTTGTTTAAACATGATAATTTATAGATTCAAACCGCGGCACAGTATTGATAATATTACACACAGTATTACTGATTGTGATGAAATTCTATTACCATTCTATATAAATCAATCACTCTTTTTCAATTATTTTCCATGTACATAATTCACTCTCTTAAAATTGTATTATATTTATGGTGAATAATGACAATTGAACTGGAATTTACTAAATTGAAAAAAGAAATATTTTCCTAAGTTTTGTTTTTACCAAATAGTATCTTATTTAAATACATAGGAATAGTTCCATTAGAATTGGACATAATTTTAACCAAAAATAGCAAAATAAATAAATTATGAAAATATATAAAAAAACCGACAAGAGCTGGTATGGTATTGGAGTACAAGCTTGCTGCACAATAACCACGAATATGTAAGCTCAACGATGAAGTGGTGAAGGTCACTATTTGTCATAATGTAATTAAAAGAAAATTGAGCATTATTTCACACGAATACGAATTTATTAATATTAAAAATAAACAATTAAATAAAACGACAACAGTGAAAAAATCTCAAGACAATGTTTCTCGGTAAAAATGGCACTTTTTTTATAATAATAACTGTAAAAAGCCTTTATTATTATTAAATATATAATTTTGGCTGCTTTTGTGAAAAAAACGATCTGTCACAGTGTACCCACAATTTTTGTTCAGCTTCCTTATTAACAAGACGTCAATATACACACTAAATAAAGTCCTACTCATTTGAAAAAGTTTTGGGCTTGGTAAAAAAATTATTCCCTTGGCCAGGTCTATAAATTATCGGCAACTTTATCGCCTGGATATCGTTTTTAGAGACCTGTGAGACATACCCGGCTTATATATAAATTGAGTGTCAACTATCCCACGGGCGACTGAAATGAATTTTCATATTCTAATAAGCACAAACTTAATAAATGTTTACGTTGTGTAGAATATTATTATTACAAAATATATATTTGTAAATAATTTAATCGAAATACCTGCTTTTAAATGTTTAAATATTTTTTAAATATTTAAGTATACGCAGAACTCTTTCAGTGAAAAGTCTATGCTACTTAATTATTTTTTATTTAATGATAAAAAAGCATAAAGACTTAAAAAGAAAAGATATAGAGAATGATTTAAACCAAATTTTGTCCAGTCCACCATCCAAACTTGAAACCCATCGCATTACATTTCCATTTGTTTAATATGAATGCATTATTTGGTTAGCCAAGGTATTCCGTCATAAGGTAAGATGAAACTTGCTTAATTATTAGTGATTTTTGTGTTATAGAGAATTAGATATTTAAAGAGTGAGGAGATATAAATTAGATCAACCCGCATACTGACGACCAAAATAATTGAATGAAAATAAAATTGCGTACGTTATTTTAGATTAAAAAAGAAAGACTAAAAAAAACCTCTTAATTACACATACAATTAACATATGTAAACCCACAAAAATGTAGGAATCTATTAAAAAATATTTTTATCAAATAAAAATTTCAGTCCAATATATCGGAACTCCAATTTATTTGTGATTTATTGATTACCATTTAGTGGACCTATTATTTTTCTGCTATAAAAATCGACACTAACAGCATAAACCTAAAAGTATGTTTGTTTATTCATCAATTGGTTACATATTTACGATTAATCTAATAAATAGATTTTAATAAAATTTAAGCAAAGAATAACTTGTCAACCTGAGAAAGTCTCAACGTATATAATGTTGCCATAAAAATAATGACTGATGTTCGAATATGATGAATTTCAATTTTTGGACACCTCCTTGATGGGTATCAAATAAAATAGATTTGTTATTGTTGAAGAATACATAAATATACTTACCCAGATCTAGAGAAAAATAAAATTAACAAATATACACCTCAAAATCTTCGTCTACCGGAATAGGCAAACGAATGAGAGTACACGTTATTAACGAACATCTGTATTTATTTATAATTTCGGCTGTGCAGATTTTTCAATTAACTTAAAATCGTTTAGAACAATAACTCAACTTTTGTTTTATTTCAATATACATTTATAATTGCGTAATACCATCTATGTAACATTAAATTCGGTCGTTAATAGATTTTTACGCGGGCGAAGTCGTGGGTGAATCATGATTATATTTATTGGCTAAAAATACTACAGTGAAGACAGGTAATATTGAAGATTTTAAAAAAATAAAAAATGGAAGCAAATACCAAATTTTTAATTGATTTATTGCTTTTAAATATAGCTTGTATCGTTTCAATCCACCCACCTTGGGGGTGTTTTTTTACGGTTTTATTTGTTTCTTTCACGATCTTGTTGAGGCCATTCAACGCTTTTTCGTATTCGGAATCATATTTTTCGTAGTTTATTTTTTTATTTTTGGGGATAAATATAAATTACATGGTACAAAGTCGACGCTATACTGTGTATGACTCATAATTTCTACACGCGACTTAGCTAAATATTCAGTCGTTCACTTGGCAGAGTGTACAGAAGCGTTGTCGTGATATAGGATTATTACAATGTGAGAAAGTTTCCCTTGAAAATTTTACAAAATAAAAGGCAAAAAATTGCTGGTATTTGCTGTAATTGGCTTTTTGTTTAAAGAATAATCGTTGCATAATCATTCGTCAATTCGAAAAATGGAGTAAACATATAGCCAAGAAAGAAAAACGAAAAACGAGGAACTCGAAGAATGAAGCGTATGATGAAACTTGCTTAGGCAGATAATTACTGGGATTGATACGGTCACGCTTGAATACGTTAAACTGGCTTAAGAAATAAGGCAAGAAGGAATTTCATCACAGATTGCCAATAGAAGTCTATTGTTACTTTGATGTTTGTTGAGACCACAAAAAAACAACAATAAATTGGCGAACAAAATTTTTTTTTTAAATTAATATAACACGGTACATACAATTTAAAAATTGTCGTCAATTTTTAAAAATAAAGGACGAGTTCCAAAAAAAATATGTTACTGGATTACCAAAAAATTAATTTTAAAAATTAGAATTAATTTTATTGCCATTATTATAATGTCTAGTTTTCAAAAGTTTCTGTACTACGTTAGTTTCTGTATTCGTATCAGGAAAAATTACAAACCTGCAAGGAATTAAGAAATACATTTCTACCGAGATTTTCGTTACGAATATTGATATTCGTAACAAAAACCTCGTAAATGTCAGTTATTTTACTTTAAATTTATTTGTACACTTATGTCTGATATTTAGGGAATATCGTTGCCTATGGCTGTCTATAATATGATATATTTTGATATATTTAACTTCTAAATTTGAACTTCCAAAAGATTTATCTATTTTGTTTATTGCAATATTGTATCACGTGAGATATTTAAATTTGTTGAAAGGTCACGGAATTTATATTACTTGTGATAATATACCAATTTTAAAGATAACCCATTTATTAAAATTTGTTTTGCTGTTTTGTTGTTACGAAGTAATAACAAACCCAAATAGTTACATATACGACTTCCGAATAAATATCACACATTTTTGCTCAGACGTGTAATAATTATTGACTTAAAACATTACAATATACCGTGGTTCGAAACTTACAGAATAGATATTTTAAAAGATCTAATTGAACATAAAGATTTTTCAAAATTAGTCGCAGTGTACAACATCAAAGTGAGAGAAAATTCAAATTCTGTGTGTCGCACAACATTTTGTAAAATTATTTATGTAAAATTATGTGTAATATAATGTAATATATAGTGGGAGATGTCCTCAATACTAAAATTTAATTACAAGGAATGTAAAATTTAATCAAATCTCAACATTGATCGAATTAATGACGGAAAAATTGTTCAAAAAAATTCAGGGATTCCTAATACAATTAACACGAACAATTATAGTTGATCACAACTAAAACTTTAATATTAACAATAAGTGAATAAGGTTTTGTCTTTTCATTTGATGATATTTGTGAAATAGACATTGAACTGCCTTGTACAATATTTAAATATAACATATAAACGTAACTGACACCTAAGTCATTGCATATATTAAAAAGTTATACCTGAGTAATGGAAGAAATTGGATACGTAATCATTTATTCCTTATTTAGCTATATTGCATGAAGGTTTTTTCCCCGAATTTTTTTCTCAATATTCAGAAAGAAAAATTCAGAAGAGGAAATTGTCAAGCAGATGACATTAATAATGTCACATAAGGTAAACAAATGGAGGTTTTGGAACGACACAAGGTTAGCCTCGGATGTCTCGACCTCGTGTGTCTCGGATTCCACTTTAAACATGTATATGTAATGTTTTTTCACGTCCACAAAGTTAGCTTTGCAATTTTTTTCACTTTAAAGGTTGTGCTATGACATTTTCGGTGTATACTGTTATATGACTTATTGGAAAGGATATTAAGTATTATACTCGTAATTTTTAAATTGTTAATTTTAATTCTTAAAGCAATAATTTTTTTAAAATTAGTCAGCAACGCCACTTTTTTTTTAAAGTTTCATAACTTGACATTGTGCCTTATAGGAAAAGAAATTGGTACGAGTTTTTTAAAAAACACGTGTGTCGTGAAAAGAAAAACATGCTTTTAAAAGATCTATTTCTCTAAGATGAAATTAATTTTTGGTAATAAATGAGACAAATGGTAGTGCGGTAATGTGCTTCGTAAATGCTAGTATGTGCCGTAGATGGAAAAAATATTTTAAAAGTTTCGATGGTTATGGACTAATTTACCAAAACAAGTTAGCGCCCTCTATAAAACAAAAAATTTAAAAGACTGTACGTGGTGTAATGTGTTCGGTATAAACCGCAGAGGAAACAAATTATTTTGGAAACTCTGAAAATTATGGACACAAAACTCGCCATTTTCTTTTCAAGTTTGTACGTAATGTGTTAGAAGTGTGCTGTCATGTGCTGTATCGGAAAAAAAACTGCCCCAATATTTAAATTTTTTCCGAAATAAAGTTATATTGCAATGTATTCAACATATATAGTAAGAAAAAAAAACATTTTTAAAAAAATTGTGTCCATAAAACATTATGAAAACATTAAAGAAAACACTCAGAAAGCAGTAAGGAAACATCAAAGAAAACACTCAAAAATTCCTTTGGATTCTGATAATCCATGCGTCTAATAGATGTAATATTTTAAAAATTTCTAGAAATGCTAGAAGCTTTTAAGATAATTAATAATATTAAGCAAACAAAAATACACATTGCATAACTTTTTCCGACATTCATGGAAACTTTCTGAAAAAATTATTCATTTGTCATGCAATCATGTTCATTTGCAATTTCTACATAACAAAGTATGAGATTGGATGGCTTTACGGCTAGTATTTCTCTTTTGATACATACGGGCTCAAAATTATTTCTAGTTTACTCACCTTTGGGCTTTCGACGGGAAAGCATCATTTTATTTCATAATACTTTTATAACTATGACAGATATAAATTTTATATATTAATGTTAATATATTTTGACTTTATTTAATAAGATTTATCCAAAATAAATGTAGTGTGAATATATAGACATGAATTTATTTTAATTAACTACTACATTTTTATAAATATTTATATATTTATATTTATTATATCCTATAGATAAAAAAGGAAGAAGAGAAAACTTTCAACTCATTACACAGATTACTGAGTTAATTCATGAGTAATTTCATGATAATTTTGATATGCAAAATAATGACGTATTTTTCTTACATTATATGAAAGTCATATTTCTAGGATAGGTAGGACACGAACGCGACTAAAATAACAGTTGCGTTTTGGGCTATCACACACAAAATACAATATATTTAAAAAAAATAAGTAATAAGAAAAATGGGTACGGTGCAATGCAAAGAATAGACAGACTATTTTGAAAATTATTATATATTCTGGAAGTTTACAAGATAATGATAGATTAAAAAAATTATATATAAAGAGATTTAAAGATTTATATAAAGTATTGAATATATTTGGCTTTAATTTTGTAGAAATTCATTATTCACAATTGAATGAAACTATGTGATGTGATGTGTGTTGTTACAATGACCTAGTTTTCGTTGTATTACAACATCTTCAGGTCTCTTCAAGAATCTTTGCTACAATATGTACATTACAATTTTCCAATATATTTTAAATACGGCTTTGTAGAGTATAAGATTAAATGTTACACATTTATATACCTGTAACGTCACTGTTTTCCGAATTTGGAAATACACGTCATGTACCTGCGCACCGTCAAGTTCTAAAAACCGAAAAGAAGTACATCGGAAGGCAATCGGATACTCCATTCAATTTTGAAAAATGTGAAAGCACAACGTACATACTACTTATATATTTACATACAGACTTACATATTCGCAGAATCCGATGTGGTTTGTGTTTATCCGCTACTACCTATTGACTTAAAACACTCTCCTTTAATTTTCATTCTCCTTTAAAATTCATCCGAGTTCTCCTGCAATATTTTCGTAATTTTGGCTGAAGTAAAATTATTTGCAATATTACTCATTTCTTCACCTATAGATTAGAATATACCCCCGAACAAGTTGTTTACAGAGACACTATATCTTTGTTTCTTGCTGGCAATGGAACAATTTCGTTGATCTTCGATAGATTTTCCAAACATCGTGTATTATTATTTGTTTCTGAGTAATATAATGTTTTTAACTACTTATTTGGGTTTTTCATCCTTTATTTTTAAATATTCACATTTTTATCTGCGCCTTTTTTTAATACTACTTGCTCGTTTCATTTGATTTGCTACGACATTCTTTTTAATTTAATTTTTGTACTTCTTATGATTTTGAATTAAATGTGTGTTAATATGTATTTAGTTTAATTGCAAGAACTAATATATGGATACGCGAATATGGAGAAACTCAGCCTGGATATTGAATTTCTGAGGTAACCAGAGTGCTACAAGTTTGTCAAGTTTGAAATTATTTCGGGAATATTAAAATATTTTGCTGAATGCAGGATTATACCACGCAAAGCATACCGCCCGCGGGTTTGATAACATTTCATATGGACCTTTGTTACACTTAAGGTAGTCGTTGTGTGAAACGCATTGTCTACGAATTTAGCAAAATTTTTTTATGTATTATTCGAACTACAAATATCTAACTTATTTTAAAATTTAAAAATTATTCACTTTTTTGTAAAAATTATACAATTAACAATAGAGACAAATTAATTGTTCCACCATACTTATAATTTTGTTTAAAAAATTAATATATTTTGTTTAAAAAATCCGTCAAGCGATTTATTTAAAATAACTAAATCAATGTAAAAGATGCTACATTAACATTATAAAAAAAATTATTTTCCTTGTAGTTTTGTTAAAAATCGCTTCCATAAATAATACAATCATCATTACATATATAAAAAACTAATAATTTCACTACACTTTTCAGTTTATTTGAAAAACGCCTCGAGTGATTATTTAAAAAACTGAGTAAACGTAAAATGATGTTATGTTAATATTTAAAACAAAAAATTATTTGCGTTAAGTTTTGGTAAAAATCACTCACAAAAATAATACAATTAACATTAGAGGAGAAGAAGTAATTTCACCACAATCAATTTATTTTTAAAAATGCGTAGAGATTTGTTTAAAAAACTAAGATAATATAAAATGATGTTATATTAAAATTTTAAAAAATATTTTTAAATTTAGTTTTGATAGATATTGCTCTCAAAAATTGTATAATTAATATTTTATTGCAAATTATTTTAAGAACATTGCAAAAAAATAAATATGTCGACTTTTACCTTCAACCGTTATAACTATTTGAAATTGGCATTTATTATGTTTAAGAAGTAACAAACATTATCTTAAAGTAAACTTACGTATATGTTTTCTCGGCAATAAGTATCCCCTCAGTATTTAATTAAAAAGTTTGCTCATGTTTAATACAAATTTTCTAAATGTTTGTTTCGTATTTTTTAATTATCTGAAATTTCAGCCTGTAAAATATGAAATTCTAAAGAAACTACATATATTGTGTAATAAAATTTCGTATGATTTGATATTATAAAACTCGTGATTTCATCTATTAATTTACAAGCCAGTATTATTTTATAACATTGTCTATCTATTATATGTAATTACAGAATAGAAAGTTCCTACTTGTGGAGATGTGTAACTAACAGCAGAATATTGCCTAACTTCAAACGTTCCCGAGTTAAGGTATATCTCAAATTTCTGTAACTGAGCGATAACCATGCTCTCGATTAATCATGCTGTTCATTAATCATACTATCCTAAATTGTCTGCTGCATACTACGAAGAAGGTCAACAATCTGAGAAAAACCATTATTGCCTTTCTCTGTAATGTAAGTAAATTAATTCAGAATGAATCATCCTCAATTGAAATTCTTATGAGGAATATGCCTAAGACCATAGGATCTTGAAACTTATTCGAAATATATGTGAATTACAATACATATACACTAAGATACTTAACAAGTAATATACTTCATTACTCATACTACACTTCTAAATTTATTGAATAAACAAACTTGCTGCGACTGGATGGTTTGTGAAAAAAATGCCTCAACCCTAATTTGATTTCTAGAGAACTAATACAAAAAAGGTAAAGACCACTCCTTTCTGAAAGATAGAAATTAAATATATATATATATATATATATATATATATATATATATATATATATGTATGTATATATATAACATTTATGAATAGTTTATTTATTTATGTACCCTCAAATGTTTAGAAGTAACTAAATGTGTATGAGATTCTCGTAGTATGTCTTCCACTCATGCTTGACACATTTTATTTTCATACCATACATCCTAAATTGAAATGCACCATAAATTTTGGTTATCAGTGGCAGGAAATAAAATAAGTGCAGTGAAAACGATTTTTTGAAGAAGACACGTACAATAAATGAGTTTCTCTGCTTAGTCATAACAGTAAGTACACATTTATAAAAGTTAAAAATATTAGAAGTTTATATGAGGCTTTAGGATAGCTTTAGGAATTAACGCAATTACGCCTCGCGGCTAAATTTTACTATTGAAACGTTAAACTGGGACTATGTTAGATTAGATATTAGGTATTGGAACAACTTACTTTATTCAATGAACATATTATGGATATCGAAATGAGTGATCGTGAAGATAAAGAAAGAAAAGTTTTTAGCCATCATCAATATACGTCTAAGAACATTATGAGATACGGGCGTAAAAATGTCGAAACTTTTTACACTTTTTTAAACTTTTTACAAATAGTAATGTTATCTCATATAGTTTCTAAAAAAAATGTCGAATCTTTTTACACTTTTTTAAACTTTTTACAAATAGTAATGTTATCTTATATAGTTTCTAAAAAAAAGTCGAAACTTTTTACACTTTTTTAAACTTTTTACAAATAGTAATGTTATCTTATATAGTTTCTAAAAAAAATGTCGAAACTTTTTACACTTTTTTAAACTTTTTACAAATAGTAATGTTATCTCATATAGTTTCTAAAAAAAAGTTTGTGGGAAGCAAGCAAATTAAAGACGGTCGGACGTGTCAGAGATATTAAAAAAGTTTCGTTTTTTCCTTTCAAAATACAGTATCATAAAAAGTATATTTCATCTGATAAAGATTTAATTTGTTGATTATTCAAAAATTCAAAATGTATCCTCACAGCATCTTGTGATATCTATCGCACGATTCTCAGCACGCAAAGTGAATGTCAAGTGTGGTGCATTTACAACGCACTGATATTTTTTTTTAAAATTCATTTGCACTCGAGTATCACTTTAGATGTCTATAAGTATCCATATGAAATTATATAAAACGGAGAGAATATTCATAAAATAATACAAAATTTCATTACGTAAACAATTTGCAGAACGGATAAATTAAATTTGCTTAAGGAAAATATTCACGTCTTCAAACTATTGTTGTGCAAGAATATTGCAAAAATCTACGTAGGATACAAATATAGAAATTTACGGTAATATTTATTACATTTATAATATTATATTTATAGTACGTATTTTCACATTATATCCATAACTGTCCTGGTGATTTTCCTTCATGTCCCTTAAGTAGGCAAAAAACTGAAACCGTTTCATAGTTCCATTAAATATGTACAAAAATGTTACAAGGAAACCGCTTAGTCACTTGTTTGTTTTTTTTTTGCACAATACTTCTATATTAAAGAAACAACTCATCTACAAATTTCTGCACATTTTAGCAAAACGTGTACGATATGATGTATATTTTAACTTTGCGTGTCATATATTTAGAGGCTGATTTCACTATGCAATAAATTTTATTAGTAAATTATTTTAATCCATTAAAATGATCTGTACATTGTCAATAAATAATTACGCAGTAATTTACTTATTTTTTATTATAATCAGTATGCACGGAAAGATTGAAGATAGTTCTTATCGTTTGTTAGCACCTTGGAAGTTAACAATAGACAGCTAAAATGTTCATAAGAATTTTTAATAATTTCTCGGTAGTTTTTACTCGATAGCCGTTCTAATCGATACAACTTCCTAATGTTATTTCGGTTCATCAACGATTAAGTCTATGAATAAAATATGAGTTTAACCCCTCGGGAATGACCTACATCTGGGTCAATTGCGACTAGCGCCACTCAAATGTAATAGTCCTAAAAAAATAAAGATATGGACAAATATTTATCATAGGAAGGCGGACAAAGTAAGAGACGAATACCAATACAGTCATCTATAGTGTATAACTATAGTTTAGTGTATTAGTGTATAATTATTTTGCTGCTACTAAGTTTTTAAAATTGGGTGCGATTGGATTTTTTTAAATATGTCATTTGTTATTATAGGATGAATGTCATTGTATATTTATTATTGATGCGTGCTTATTATTGTCGTTAAGGTTATTGGCGAAAACGTTAGTTTTATTTACTAAAAACATTAGTAATACTATTTTAATAAAATAAATTAATTACGAAAGTGGAAAAATAATTTAGTATTATTTGCGATAGTAACTATCTATAATTTTTAATATTCATTTGACTGATGCAACGTTATGATGTCATTTCCATAAAGTACTATCGATTTTAGATACGTTGTTTTGCTTTTTTTTCATGCAAAGTATTTATTTTGTTATTATGATCAGAAACGTCATTTTATGCCAATTTATGACCCAAATAATATTTCCGGGTTAATTTTTTTTACTTTTTTTAAGCATTTGAAAGTTTTAAAAGTATTTGAAATGTATTACGACGTTATTTTTTCATCTCTAAATGCATAAAAAAATCAGAATTGTAATGAATATAAATCCATTATATTTTAATATTTCGTTTGGTCACAATTGTCTCTTCCCTTTGGTGCCTTCATTGTTGTCGTTGTCGTATTTTGCGAACAGTACTAAGATGGCTCTCCAAAACTTCTGGTAACATAATTTTTTATTAGGATAAATGATTTTTATTGACATTTACGTTTATTATAGTTTATATTTTTTATAATAGTAAGAAAGATTTCATTTTACAAAGCGATTCCGTGTATAAGCCATTTTACTTCCAGAAACGGGAAATATTTTTTCCATTATTTTTCTCACTGATATATAAATAAATATGATAAAAATACTACAATCAGTTTATAACGAAACTTTTACTCTATACGTGAAAAAAAATTCATTACAAGCATATGCAAAATTTCGAAGTTAAGCATTATTTTATTTGAAGTGGTGAAACGGCCCGAGCCGTCTTTTACGCTTCAGTGGTTAATGAAGCGCAAAACGTAGAAAGGGCGCGGCAGGAAGGATGCTTCAGGGATTAAAATCAACTTCCTTCTTAAAAACTGGTGAGCAAAGAAAGTACTTCTTATAGTTAATTATATGAAGTGTTACAATTTGTTACTTGATTAATTTACCTCATATAACTTAATAGTTATTAAAGTAAGGTATATCAAGTGTTATTATGAATGAAATCAAACATTATGTTGTACTTATCCTTACGAGTAATATTCTAAAAAAGATAACGTAGTAAAACATATGATTATTAATTTTTAAAGTATCTAAAGAAATGAACTATATATTTGCCTTTCGGTTCGGATTTCCTTCGTTACTAGTTTAAGGTCTCAATTTCAAGTAACACCTCTTAGTCAAGGGCAGTTATTATAGCAAGCCTATTATAAAATATAAAAATTTAAAGCTATTGTCAGATTTTTAATTTTTGTAATACACTGTTAGAAAAGTTAATAAATAATAGTACATTTTTCAAATATTAGCGTAATCCTAAAACGATAGATACGCACCACTTACAACAAACCAATAAAAGTAAGAATCCGACACCACAAAAATATATAAAATGCCTGACAACGAATCATTCGCAATTTGTACGTTTTGTAAGAACTTCAAGAATCAGAAAAAAAATATGCCGAAATAATTATAATATTTAGAGCGCACAATTAGTGAAACGAAATAATATTAGACATTTTTCTAAAATTTATGTATAATTTGAAAAAAAAACCGAGAATCCAGGATTTCGGACTTAACGAATATGTCACATAAATTTATCTTATTTATAATTAACTTTTTTTAAAGCATAATTGCTAGTGCAACTTCAAAAACTTTTTGCTTCGAATACTTTGTATATCGTTTACCTCCCTATGATTAAACACTTTTTTCAAAAGGAAATTTTTTTTCCAAGGTGTCTTCTTTACAAGGTTTATTACAAATAATTTATATTTAATGTAAAAAGCTATCATTTCATTGAAAATAAATAATAGTTTTTTAGAATAACATTTTAATAATATTTTCGGCAAAATTTTGGTAAAACAAAACCAAATTTTAAAAATAGAGAAATTAAAAGAAAAGGCCGAAAAATAAAATGACAAATTTAAAAATCCAGGGCTAAATTCGAAAATTTTAAATATTTATGCCATAATACTTTTTTAGTTTTCCCATAAACATGCCTTATTAAATTAAATAGAATATAATTGATTTGCATCTTTGATTGCTTACCCTTGATAACGTTAATGAGAAAGATATTTAAAAAAATATGTGAATCTCTGACAAACATTGCAGAATTATCTTGAATTGTTATTTATAAGCATGAAATTATTATCCTAAGTGTAATTGTTCATCAGATTAAGGTCAAGTACTGATCATAAATCTGAAAGCCTTCCAATTCAAGAGTAGTGGTGTATAATAAATTTTATTTTAACGAATAAAAAAGCAGTCTGAAGCTATGCAGAAAACTACTTATTCTTTGACTGACCTGATCCAGTCTTATTCGTTTACAGGACAAACAAGTTACACGAGGTGTAATATTCAATTTGTGCTCCACTCGCAAGTTACTGTACTTGGGAATTCATTATAAAAATGAAGAAAAATAAATACTTTAATTTCTTGGCGAACTCTCGTTATGAATAGCTAATAAAAAATAATCAATATTTTTGACTCTGAATTCAAAATAGCTTTCACTATTTTGTTAAAGTTCACCAAAGTAAGTACTTGAAAATATGCGATTACATGTTTTGTTCAGAAGTGATATGCTGTGGGAAAGTATGAAATAAATTTATTAAAATACGTCTATGTTTTGAAATGATTTAAATTCCTTCAAAACCTTTTTCTCTAATACTTGATTAGACAATAATCCACAGGAATAAGGCTACACAATCTTATTCAAGTTGGTTAAAAAGCAGGCTATATGAGGAAGTACAAAAAACTAATTTCATGCTTACGTTGCTAATATCGTACATTATAATTTAATAAATACGATAGTTCGTACGTTAGGTTCATTCTAGTAACTGCCATAATTCGCCATAATATTTCCATACTTGTAGCGTTTTTTTTTTCATAAAAGTAAGAAAGTGATTTATTAAAAATTATTTATGAAATATTATAAAAAACTACCAAACTGCTACTGAGTCCATCAGATTTTCATTCAAATCATGTCTATTACCGCTTAAGTTAGTTTGATTTAACTATCAAATCGAAATTAATAATGTTTAAGTCTCAATATTATTTCGGAAAATTATAGAACTTAATTATTTCAAACTGACATCAATTTGAGATCAAAATACCGCCATCTTTTTAATTTTTATGCTGCTATTAAAATTTGATGACCTTATTTTATTATCGATATAATATTCAATTATTTCAAATCAGTGTCTAAGTAACGTTGCTACGTGCTGAATGAAGAACTGTGACTTGTTGTTTACTTGATATTAGCTATTTAATTGAACTCAGTTGAAGCAAAGCTGGTCAAATAAAACGACAGAGGAAACTCATTACCTACGTCAAGTTTATTATTAATTATAATACTTACTTCAAAAGCAAATCTTAAAAATTGCAATGGAGATGACTCATAATTTATTTTTTTTTGTTAAATTCCGAATGGATTATGTAAGTAACTGAAAAACTGAATTCAATGTTACCGTTGAAGGTCAAACATACTTTGTGCCTTTGACCTTCGACGGCAACAAGGCAGTCAAGGGTAAATTGAATCGAGGTTTAAATGGCCACTAGTTTATATCAGGATAATCCCCTGTTGGCGTAAAGAGCCGTCTTTTCGAGTTATAGGCTGTAAATGGATTAGAAGTGATTAATAGTCAGAAATTTGCGACTTTCGTGCCCATTCCACTGTTTTGTGGGGTCGTTTATCGCATGGCCTCAACATTTTAAGACTGGTATTATTTTTTCTTCAGTTAACCATCGATATCGATTTCCTTATCAAAACTTAAAAATTAAATTAAACCAAAACTATTTTGTGTGAATTAATTCGGCCTTTAAAGACACAAAAAATTACAATGGAGATGACTCATAATTTATTTTTTTTTGTTAAATTCCGAATGGATTATATAAGTAACTGAAAAACTGAATTCAATGTTACGACATGTAGTTTATTATAAGTTTGTATACAATTAAATGAAACTATGTGATTAGTATTATTTCTACTTTCTTTAATTTATTTACCACGACCTAGGTTTCGTTGTATTACAACATCTTCAGGTGGGATATTAGCAAAGAGATCTTTGATAATAGATACATGTAGTTATGTATTTTATTAATAGATGCATGTAGTTATGTATTTTATTTAATTTCTTGCATAATTTATTTTCCATCTTACATTTTCTGTAAATGGCACCACTTTATTTCCAATACTAGGGACCAATCCAGTTCAAATTTAAGTACTTCATTATCAATAAAAATTATTTCTAAAGGCATAAAGATGAGTAATCACAAGACCTGCAGGAGAAAGTTTTGTGACTATTTAGAAATATGGAAGAATAACGGAAAATACAAAGGTTCGTTTGATAAAGTGCTTGGTGTTCCCAATCATTTTCTACAGAGTAGGAATCTGGTACCTGAGAGATAAAGACCTGTAGACGATAGATCTACTAGTAATGTAGTGCTAAAGAGGTTACTTAAAGGTACTATAGATGGCGTTTCGCACTAATGTATCCATCCAGAGGCAGATGAAAACCAAAGAAAGGTTTTCATGAAGGGCCAGTTACGAGTACCAAAGTTTTTCGACATTGCAAAATTGTCAATACTCGCCAAAACAAAGATCCATTAATCAACTGTTAAAGCCGCTGCGGTGGTATTGGTATTATTTTTTATCTGATCTTTATGGGAGCGTAACTTTGGAAACAATTTCGTTTTAAGCTTACACACTTTTCGAATTTTCTTTTCCTTTGCTTTGAAGGTCCTCTTTAGATATTACTAATTTAATAAAATGATTTTGGTTGTTCATTAAAATTAAATATAAAACTTTACTTCAAAGTAAAGTAATTCGATCGGAAATGAGTTCATTGTACATTATAAGATGGAGTTTGGCTAAAAGTTGGCGTGTTTTCTATATAATGAAAATAAAACAAAGTTCCAAATTGTATTATTTGTAAAATATTTGGCTAAGTATCGGAAACATATTCTTTGATAATCCCCGTAGATTAAATATTAATTTTAAATAAATTTAGGACATGTCTTAAACACTAACATTCGTTTGTGAAGTCAAATTGTTTACTGCTTTATTATAAATAAAATCGTCTTTATGGTTAATTTCAATGTAATAATCAATATATTTACAGCCTTAATGGCTGAAACGTTTACATGATAATTGCCATTTGCGTTCAAAAGTGTATCAAAAATATCAATCAGGTATCTATTAACGGTAAAGGTATGAAATAAAATATTTATTTTATATCAGTAATTGTGTTAAATGTTTTAAGTATTTTGAAATTGATGAGAAAACAGCGTTGGACTTAGCAGTAAACCCTAAGTAATACGAAATGAAACGGGCTGACTGCAGATATGTGTTTGAAGTACATCACTAATAGTTAAAATTCGGCTTCAGGCAAAATCTGTATTGACATTGCATATATTCCCAAAAAAAACTAAAGACTGGTGCAAATTTTCCAAAATAAATTGATTGTAGGTATAAATACATATTTATTATTCTGAGTACAAATACAATGGTAAAATTATTACGTTATTTCTAAAACCTTAAACGTTAATAACAGCGTAGAATATTTATATATATTTACATAACAAAGGCCGTAAAAAACCAAAATTAAACACGTTTCCTTAACAATGTAATTATGTAAAACAGAAACTAATTACGGTAAAAGAAAATGGAACGAAGAATACTTCGGTAACACAACGCAATTATATTTAACAAATAATGATTTCTTTAACGGCACTCAAGAATTCTATTTAAATGAGGAAGTTAAAACAAAAGAAGGAAAACCGTATTATATATATATATATATATATATATATATATATATATATATATATATATATATATATATATATATATATATATATATATATATATATATGTACATTATTTATATATTTGAGAAGATATTTTAATTGAATATCGATAGCTTATTTCTTTATTCTATATATATAGTCCGTTCAACAAGTATGTGACTGTTATTATTCAGAAAAAAAAACAACACAACGGTATCTGTTTTTTTTTCTAATAATCTTAAATAATCTTTGACTCATGCCCTAATACGCAATATAACTTCTACCGGTGTTTAGCGTTATTAATTCTAGTGAATTTGTTTATTGTTACAATGAGTGAAAAATACTTGAAACGGCACTAAGCAGTGTTTCTTTTTCAACATGCTAAAGGACCAAAACTGTCATATAATCGACAGCAAAATGCTTTAAAAAGTCTGAAAGAAAAAAGGGTGAAATAATATTTAATGATGAGGAACATGGACGACCTGCCAGAGAGCGGATCAAGCCGAGTGACAGCTAAAGAGTAGGACAGAGTGATCCTTCGTCATTTTTGACATACTTCCGATCTTTCACTGCGTTGTGCCAAATCAAAACTATTATATATACGGATATATCTCTAAATACAATCCGCAGTTCCTCCTACGTACAGTTAAAACATCCTATAAAAGTGCATGTTTGGGGATGCATCTCCAAACGTCGACTTGTCGCTTTTTTATATTTACCGGTATTTTGAAGACCAAAGAAATGTGTAAAATTTATAAAAAATATTTAATTAGTTCTGCAAAAAAGTTTTTTGGGAAAAACTCAACAACCTGGGTGCTGCAAAACGACAACGACTCAAAACCTCGTAGTAAACTGTGCAGTGCGTGGAAACGACAAAATAATATTACAATGGGGTGGCCGCCAAATATTCTATAGAATTTACATCTGGAAACATCTCCCGATCCTATAGAACAGTTGTGGTCCTGTAACTCAGAGCAAAGCGAGTGTATACGAAAAAGCAACTCTCTTATCAAATTAAAAAGATATGACGGTCTTTACCATAGTACGCTGAAATGTGGTTGAATGATACACACACACACACACACACACACACATATATATATATATATATATATATATATATATATATATATATATATATATATATATATAATTGAATTTATTCATGTGTTTACGAGTAATGTTTCAATTAATGTACTTAAATATAATATATACATATGTATATACTTCCTAGTTTATAAAAAAGTTTACTTAGATATCGCAATGAAGAACAAAATACGGTTACGGTATTTCTCTACCTGAAGGACAGACGAATAGTATTTAAGCTTGGAAAGAGCCAAACACTAACTATTGGATGCGAATAAAAGTTCTTTATTAACATTATTTAAACGTATTATTAGATTTTATAGTAGATTAAATAGCAAGAAAGTATGAAATAATAATATTTTGCCACAACATAAAAATAAATATGGACAGATAAATATAAGATAGGAAGATTTTTACCAACAGGATAAATAAAATTGCATAAAAAGAAATTACTATTGTATATTTTTTGGGATATTCAGGTTTTCAAACATTTTTAACTGCTGCAACCAAATCAAACATGTAGACATCTATTGTCAAAAGCCTTCATGTTTGAACCCAGATTTAACATAAAAACGTCCATAATTCGTGAATACTTAAAATGTTTTATGCCATCAAGGTAACCCTAGACCACACACACAACGAGCTTTTATCTGATCATTTGAGCATTATGTTAAAAAGTAAAACAAAAATTGTGTCTTGAATTTTTCCTAAAACACGACGAAATATCTATTTATCTACTTTTATATACTTATAAATAACCTTAAGTGAAAAGTGAACTTATAGCAATCTACAACTGCAGTGAGAATGACTTTCCTTCGGCAATTATTAATATTGGAATTCCAAAATGTTTCATAGTTCAATTCAAATATACGGGAAATTAA
The DNA here is from genome assembly GCA_039881145.1 of Druceiella hillmani. Classification (NCBI taxonomy): domain Eukaryota; kingdom Metazoa; phylum Arthropoda; class Insecta; order Lepidoptera; family Hepialidae; genus Druceiella; species Druceiella hillmani. Next base: position 14,720,739 of record JAYKKI010000048.1, read on the forward strand.
AATTAAAATATAGGTCAATAGCCCACTGAATCAACATTTATTTCGGTGTACTGTGGCTTTTCCATCTACTGCGAATATCTCGCTCTCCACTTTCTGTCTAATGATTATTTCCTGTCTAATTATTTACGTTTTAAAAAAATTAAAGATGAGTACTATTTTAATATTTAGGGTAAAGCAGTTTTTCAGCCAAATAATTAAATGACTTTATGAACTGAAATGGTTTATGAGTTTTCTAATAAAAATAAAAAAATATTATCTATTTACATAAAATTATCGCGCGTGTTTTTCTTCAAAATTAATAAATAAAAAGCACCAAATAGTGGAAATGTCCACAGCTTTTAAGCAATTAAAGAAGTTTTATGATGCGTAATAAATTATTTTTTGTTCTTAGCTTCTTTCACCTTTTTACCTTTTAGAGAGTTATTACTAACAATGACTTGAAATTAATATTGTAAAGAAGATATTTTATTTCAACTAGTTTTTGAAAGTAAATGGTTAAACCAACTAAAAAAAATGTGGCAGACTAAATTCAAGAGGCAAATTTGTACATGAAAAATTCAAAAATCTTTTCAATAATTTTTCTCGTAATTTTTCTCGATTTAAAATATTACGATTAGCTATATAATTTTGCAAGATGTACAACAAAAACGAATAACATTTTAAGCAAGATCAATTAATCTGCTTTAATGCAAAAGTAACTAACAAAGTGAACTACAGATGCAAATTGATGTATACACTTCTTTTTCCTTGGCCACTAAGAGTATACCCATGTTCACTTAATGTTTTTGACTCGCTTCGCTAGTTGCCTGCGTAATTTCATGAAAAGTCCAGCTTGGAAACATTATTCTCTCAGACTTGAAGTCTTGCAGTACGAACAGATGTATAGGACTCTGTCTCTTCTGTTGTACACAAAATGACTGTGGAAATATATTGGTTATATTGTTTCTTTACCGTTTATATTTACAAATTATATTTAGTCACAAAATACTTACGTATATTTCATGGTTTTATATGTCCTTTGATTCATTTATATTTGATATTCTAGCTTTTATTTTCTTCCAGAAAATTTAAATTGTATTCAATCAATAATTTCTTGTACAAATCATTTCACAAGCCAGATATATTCTTATTTATTTAACTTATAAGGAAACATACTTTTTCGTCGAAATACTAAAAGTAAAATTTAATTTCACCCTGGTTACAGCAAAACCATTACAAATACTTTTCATCACGTATTTTAAGTTGTGGAGTCCCTTCGGTTTGTTATTATGTAGAGTCCAAATAGTTGTAATATATTACTATATAACCTGTTGCGATATTATGACTATTAGAACATATGTAAGATATGCAGCTTACATATTTTCTTAAGTAATATGCAGCGATGTTAGCAACGCCTAACTCTGATTGGATTATTGATGACATATATTATACATAAATTAACGTTTTAAATATTGCTTTAATAATACAATAACAAATATTATTACATATATAAATATTATTATATCATACAATAAATAAAATTATTATAGGTAAAATAAAAGCTTTCATTAATTGTATTTACTTAATTTATATAAAGTTTCAACAATATAATGGAAAATGGTCCTCTCTTTAGAATTTTTGAAACTTTTACTTGAATAAGGTTTATTATAAGCATTATATTATATCCATATTTTAGTAAAAATTAAAATATTTATACTTTACCATTATAATATAATAAAATATTGTACGTGAGTTCGTTTGCATGTTTGTTGGAGGTAACCTCGGGAACTACCAATCAGATTAAAACAATTATTCCACTGGAAATAGCCCGAACTTTTCGAAAAAATATATGTTCAATTTTTTAATATTATAAAAAAGCAAGCTGATCATTGAGAATTTTAGTCACGCAACGTAAAAACGTTTCATTATAAAAGCATTGAAGCGGGTAAGTTTCTGATAAACGCCGCGTTCACCTTAAAAAATACATCAAAATAATGTTTTTACTTACACAAAAAAAATTAGAGACATCGCTGTGTTATGCTATTATTTACATCGCTATAAATAAAAGAAATAATATATAAAATGTAAACGTTTAATATTTTGAGTTTTACATCAATTTTTGGTTTGAACTTAACGGGTTAACCCATTTAAATACACCCTGTTAAATACCTAAATATACGTAAAGAATGGCGAAAACACGGATTACTTACATTTGCTTTATATTATTTTGGCTGGAAAGGAAACCATAACCCGACGGAATTAACAACGTAATAGTTCATGAAATACCCAACAAAGAAAATAATCCGGTATTACTTTATCATGCCAAAAATATGATACAGGTCTCCATAAATCAGGGCTCTGAATTAGAATAATTATTCCCCCACAAAAGCACATGGCCTGATTATACTTTGTTAGATAATTAGGCAGACCTTATTCTCTTAATGCAAATTTGGGTTGTAATTGAAAGTTTACCAAGAGCTAAAATTCTATTTTATACTCTAGATGTGGATGGTAGATACAGAAACATTTTTTTCTTCTAATATTAAATTAACCTTTTTTTCTTAAAAACTCATAGAAATATTTCTTTTATTATTTTAAAAATAATGTAAGTCAAAAGAACTCTGGACAGAAAAAGTTCTTGTTTAATGTTTAAAGTATATCAAGTCTGCTGTTATTTCAAACATAGTATCTAGCAGTCTTTCGTGCACATATTATGGATACCCCATAAAATATGCAGCCAAAATAACGTGTTGTCCACAGTTTTCAGCACTTATGTTCGCATTCTGATTTAATGCATCTCTCAAATGTAAGATATAATCTGCAGCTTCTAACTTTTTCTGATTTCTGCATATGTATTTTAATTACATATATAGAAATTACAAAAACATTTTATATCATATATAAAATATCACATTATACATAATCTTAATTAAACAAATCTTTACATCACCTAATGTATATTATTAGAAAAATTATCATGAACGATCTCAACCCATATGCGTAAAATTGGGTATATGAAACCTTTTTATTTCAAGCTGAATTTTGCTGAGGAATAATCAGATGACAGCCATTATCTCCTTTTACAAACATTAAAGATATTGTAATATGTCGTAGACATGGTGAAATTCAGGTGCCCTTTTAAGCTGACTAAGTTTGAAATACAGCACTAACTCGCCTAGTTCTCCGTCGTTATTAGCTAATAAAACAGCAACTTCATTAACTGGAGGTAAATTATATTACTTTTAATTTATATTTTCTGGTGTGAATTATTAATTTTCAATTATTCGGTGTGAATTATTAATTTTAAATTATTCGATTGACAATTATTTTTCATATTATATGATTTATTTGAAGGAATATATTCACGGTGTACATAAATTTAATTCTAAATTTTAAAACATTATCTAGACCTAAAAATTGGCCGTAATATAATAATTTTTAAATTAAATTGCAATAAAATAAATAAAGGAACGATTTACTAAGTATGAGTAAATATGAATTTTATTAATTTTGAAAGGGTTTTTTTGTGCATGTAAATATTTCATCTTTACTACATGTAAATTGGAAAATAGAATGCACATAAGTGAAAAGTGTTATAAATTATATATTTGAATATCAAATGAATCAGAAGACTTTTCAATCGCTGAACCAATTTCAGTCAAATGTAGAAAATTAATTATTCAATAGCATTCATATCAAAGAATAGTTTCATCGTCATCGAATAATTTGTTGCTGAGATACGAAGCCATAAATGAATCGACAGGCATATACATTAAAATTTTACCAACCCTCCCCTTTTATCCACGGAATTAATAGAATACGCACTACATATATAGTGAAATATTTCAGTAAATTATCTTGTCTTATTAATCGAAGATTATATCATAATAAAATATCTCAAGCCTATTAATAGCAGAGTTACTCAATTATATTTAGTTTAAGGAACCTCTAATGTGTCAGTTACGGATTTAGTGAAAACATGAAAGAGTGATCTTGGCTTTCTCTTTTGAATTTATATTCCAAGCGTCTCTTTTCTTGCTACTTAAAGTGAGAGAATACTACATTATTATGGATTCACACTCTTAAACTCATAATATGGAAGTTTTACAAATCATTGATTTGTATTTCATTCTAGTGTAATAATGTATTGATACATCATTTTATCCCGCAGAAAAGAAGACTGCAAACCTTGAGGTAATTTTTTTTTAATGGTTATTGAAATTCCAATGTTTATTTAGAAGAACACAGATTAATGAAATTAACATTCACGTTGTATGTACTGTTTTAAAGCGATATTTCTTTGTTGAATTGGAAATATTGATATTGATTATATATTTATTTCTCTCCCTTATATTAGCTACATGCTAAATTTGCACATTTTATGAAAATGTCACATTTGCTATAAATAAATTGGCTGATTGTGATAAGAAGTAGATTGTTGCTGCCCTCCAGGGGATAATGCGAATGGTATTAATAATACACTGCGTATTTTTGTACTTTATTAATATTTAAATGAAGTAAGTTTATTGGCAATTTAATATTAAAAATATTATCACGACGCACGAGTATATGCGATGTATATATATGCCAAATAACCGTTGACATTATTATAAAGAAGTAGAATAATTTCATATTTCTCGCTTCCGTTGAAATAACTTACAGTGTTTCAATAAAATTGCTTAATTTAGCACGCTTACTTCATAATAAAATCGATTGAAATCATTGACAAGGAACCACTTCGGCATATTTAAACGGAACCCAAATTTTCAACATCAGTTATAAACTTCACCCAAATCTTGGAAGTTGTCCGAAGTTGTTCTAATCCTTTGGCCAATAATCTCTTTATTAAATCTACCCAACCTCTCAAATAATATTGTTTACATAGTATGAAAGCTTTTAACTTGGAAGCCCAAAGGCAGTTAATACATAATAGTTAGGGCAGTAATTTGGCGACGCCAGCCTATTACAAAATTTGTTATAATGGGTGTAAACAGCAACAAAAAGTAAAATGTTAACGTGCTTGTAATAGCTGTATCTAATTATATTAAAAGCAAAATACCGTTAAGTACTGCTGTAAAACTATAATATGGCGGATACTGTTAAATATATATATATATATAAATTAATAAATGTAAATATCAGTATAATTTTAATAAAGTAACTTGGAAAAATAATTTTATTTAGCTCAGTGATAAATAATAATATCGTTATACTTTTAATACCCCGCCCCGTAGGTTTTCAGAAACTCTTTTATTATTTTGAGCATAAAACAGCAGAGTTCCCTTGTATTCTCGGTGCTTACCGAGAGATCACGGGGATGTATGTCGGATTGCTGCTTAGTATTCACAAGGTAGGATCTTGGTTCTCCACGAGTGTAATTACATAATTAATACTTTTTGCTCGTTTGTCAGTCATCAGTGGCTTACTTTGGATAAAAATTGGACTCCCCAGGAGATAAAAAATCCATTATATGACCAAAAATCAGGCGAAAACGAAAATGGGGACATTCGTCCAAAGTCATTATCAGATTTTAGTGACGCGAGATTAGAAATCTACGATCATGATACAAAATGAGGTGAAAAACCTGAAAATACTTATATTATGTAGGAGTAAAGAGCTTAGTATTATAGGTAAGCCTTTACGAAAAAAAAACAATATTATCGTCTATTTGTCAAATTATCGCCCTGTGTTAATTATTACAGTATAAGTTCACATAATTTCAATTTGTTTTATATTGCAAATGAAATATATTCTTAACATTTGGCACATTGTCTTGCAAATGGACGCCATACACATTCTTCATACGTTTTGAACACACGCTTATGGTATTGCGATATTTTCGGTGTGAGCACAAACTCGGTTCTTGTATTCGTTGATCTTCAAGTAGCTCAATGCCAACTTCACTGCCAAATTTGTCCATCATGTCGGAAAAGATACATGATCAAGAACCAGGCGCAGAAAACGTAACTCGTTGAATAGTCACCTATTTGTTTAAAGCCACAAGTTCTATTTTAATGTTTTAAATTACAATAAAGCTATTTTTTTATGTTTATAATATGAAAAAATGCATAATGTGTTAACAGTTTTTATGTATCCACGAGTGGGCATAGTTCACACATGAGTATAATTTTGTAGGCTGGATATAAACAGTGACATTAATTGTTATTGGGGTGTCATCCTGTAGAGGAATATAATTATTTTAGAGGTACAAAATTATTATTTCCAAGTATGACTGACTACTTTTCGATTCTTTCACCAGATACCGAAATCTTTACGTTATGAAAGTATCCATCGAGGTAATTTATAAAAGTGTAATACGTTAGGTTTGCTATTAATATTGTTTTGATAATTGTTGATGATTCTTCATGACTTAATAATCAAACCCGAAATATTACTCATTATGATTCTGTCCATTGAGATAACTGAAACGAGTCTAGCGCGAGTCTGGCGATGATATTATGAAATGAGGAATTATGTTGGCCCTTTTCTAACTTCATAATCAAACCCTGGATACTACTCGTTAAAATAATGTCTATTTGAACAATAAAAATGATCACAAACCTAAAGATTTGTTGTTGACTACCTTTGACTTCTCGGTTGAATCAGCTTACCGTTATGATATTATGGTATTATCGGAATCAAAAATAGCCAAATTTTAACTCTACTAGCTATTTGGATATGGGTTATTATAAGATTTAAAACATTGCAATGGATAAATAAGTTAAATGATGTAAGTCAAATAAATATTAAACAATTACAAGTACTTGGAATTTAATAACGTAGGTAAAAATTAAAACCGGAAAGGGAAATACAATGAAACAAAGAGACTCTACGTGGAGATCGTAACTATAGTTGACTATTAAGTAATGGTAAAAAAGTAATATTCACATTAAAAATAATTATAATAACATCATGAACGATCGAAAGTTGGAACATGTACCGGATATGATTGTTACCATGTATTATTTTTTTTTAAATATTTGTAGCAGAATACGATTATGAGTTTATGCTTGGAAGCCCAATATATACAGCTTCTAAAAACAGGAAGGGAGGCACAACAGAAGGCCAAAGGAAAGAAAAGGCACAATAGTGTGCGTATGCAGTGTATATGCTTCATGGGGCTATAATTTATGCATTCGGTATATCTTCGGCCTCAGAAAATATGATCATATTTCTGAATACAGGTCACTTCTCAAACGGCTGAAGATTCGTGATCGACGCCAACTTCACATACTTACACTTCTTTTTAACATATTAAAAAATCCTCATAGCCCAAAATTATATTAGTGGCAAATTTTAAGATTTGTCTGCTCACGGCCTTGGGCTGCGATCTGATAGTTCACAGAACCTACTTATTCCTAAACATACCTTTACCACTTACGAAAAATCCTTCACTGTCCAAGCAGCAACAATTTGGAATCACCTGGTTCCTGACATCAGGAAAACCACGTCTCTAAACATTTTCAAAGATCGAGTGAAAAAGTCCTGCATTTCCTGAAACTTTTCCTTTGTGTCTTTGCCCTTTCCTGTCTTTCCCATCCCAAATCATGTCAATATTTTGTTTTCTTTTTTAATTTACTTTTGTATTTTTTTTGTCTAATGTGCTATGAAGAATTTTCATTGTAAAATCTCTTACAGTCTACAAACTAAATTTCAATACAAATTGTTATGGTTGACTGGTAGAGATTGCTCATGTAGCAATAAGTCCGTCATAAGTACTATACATAAAAGTTAATAAATAAATAAATAATTCCCAAAAGTGAAACAAGTAGCAACCCTAAGTAAGCTAGACAGTATAGTTGTGGTGAAACCTACATTGAGAAAAATTCACCTTTCAAAATTTCACCGCGAAAATCACATTTTAATATTCTTTTACAGAGAGGTATTCTACCTTTCCGGCGGATGTTCAAATAAAATGAAGTGCCTGAAATATCTCATATATATTTTACAATGTATATTTCACAAATTAGATATTCACGTACTTCCCTTCAATCTAATTCGCAAAAGATGCTAGTTTAACATCCAATAATTGTCATTTTATGTTTAAGTCGATTATTTTGATATCTTTGTGTTTCAATGCTTATATGCATTTACCCCGTTTCTTGTAAATTATTGCTGGGTTCTTTTAAATTGTTAATCTGGATGCATCCATTAGTAATAGAATTAAAATACCTAATAATTCTGTTAATGTAGTAAAGAGTCCCAACCTCAATAGTTCACTGGCAGCAATAATGATGATTATGTTTTTTTTAATATCAGAAGTTTTTTTAATTTCAAACATTTATTATTATTGAATTATTCCGGTACTAGCTCCAGAATCATTTTTGTTTCAAAAGTGTCATTTCTGGAAAAAAATTTATTTATAAATGATCAATTTTCTTATTTGAAAATCAAACTTTTACTTTCAATGTTATGTTTTAAATATATAATGCATTCATATTATATATTTAAAACATAATATTGAAAGTAATTTGATTTTCAAGTAACTTGATATATAGTTATTTTTGAAGTAAAATTTTAAAGAAGTGATTTTAGTGAATTAACGCATAAACCAATTGTACTTTTCCATAGAATTACCTAGTGACAAAAAAAAGTGAACAAAGCTGGAAATCAACCCAAAGCCTAATTAGGGAGTATCATATTTTGAAAAATTTACTTACAATTTTGAGAATGATTCCAGTGAAGTACTTAAAATCCTCTTAAAATATATCCTCATCCTTTCTTCAATAATGTTTAATAAAGTATATATATATATATATATATATATATATATATATATATATATATATATATATATATATATATATACATTCATAAAATATAGAAATGTTGAAATAGTATAATATCGCAATTATAAAATTACTTATTAACCAATAAAATAAAATTAAATATTAACCAATTTGCAAATCGCACAACAATCCAAAAAATCCGTCCACAACTGTAACATTTATATCACACTTTATTTATTTTTAACTCAGTTAAATTTACGGTTTTATCGGTACTTTACGAGGCCAATTTAGCATTTTATGATTTTTATATTACTACAATACGCCTTTACAATTTATGATGTTCGCTAGTTTCACCCATCGTTACGACGTGCCCGCATATAAACCTTGTTAGCTCTTAACAAGGAAAATAACTTACATTTTGTTTTTTATTAGAACCTTATATACACAGTAATTTTCACGTATTATTTGAAAAGACCAACAGAAGCTTCGAGCTCGACTTCGGATGCAAAAGGCACCGTCGGCCGCATAAACGGCTTCGTCGAAAAAGGGACGGAAATTTTAGCAGAAGCCGATATTCTAGCTGAGTGATTTCCGCAAATGAAATGTCACATATGACGCGTAAGATAATGGAGCAACAGCGAGCGTTTGACTGAAGTGCGGACAATTTTGGCGACTAATAAGTATATTGCATGCGTATCTCTTTATAGTCTTTTTCTATAAAAAGAAATATGAAATAAAAGAACAACACAAAATGAATTGCTCAAATGCAAGTAATATTGAACGTTCTTCTATTATAGTAGACTATAATTAGCGACAAGAGTTACAACATAGTAAATCGAAAGAGCGGTGCAACAAAGGTGCATATATTTAACTTTGCAAATTAACGTTATTATTTTAATACAAATCTTAATTGGTCCAAAGGTATGAAATTACCTGAGATAGTAATTTTGTTAACATTTAATATTAGCATATTTGCTATATTTTAATTTTAAATATATTTTAATTTTATTAAATTTTAAATTATGAAAATAATTTGAATCTTTAAACACAGCTTATAACTGGTAAACAATACAATATTAACTCGTTTTCTTGTCTGTCTGTCTATTCCGCATAAAGGAGAATAACCACGCGACTAATCTAATCTACGTCCACAGCGAATTTTGTGGCATAATGAAATCTACTCATAATGTTATTATGTTTTATTGGTTTTTATCAGCTCATTTCCTTGTTTATCCCGTACATACCAAGTCTTTATAAGCTCATTTTCTTGCCTGTTTTTTTCGTTTGTTCGTTCGTTTATAAACCGACATATATTTATAACCCCATTCATATTGTCCTAGAATTGTGTGATTGTAAAATTTAATAGCTATGAAAATACTTGTAAGATCTAAAATGAAAAACTAGATTAGTTATCATTGATAAAACACATACAATAGGTCATATCATTTGTGATACTCTAAAATTATTATTGACTGAGGAGTATTTACGCCCCTTAAGTGAACTTGAGTCTGTTTCCAACATTTATTTACAAAAAGTAGCCACCAAATATTTGATGGCTACTTTTTGTAAGTAGCCATCAAATATTTGATTTGATTTGAATCTTTAAACACAGCTTGAAACTGGAAAACAATATAATATTAACTCGTTTTCTTGCCTGTCTGTTTGTCTATTCCGCACAAAGGAGAATGACCACGGGACTAATCTAATCTACGTCCACGGCGAATTTTGTGGCATAATGAAATCTACTCCAAACAGACTCAAATTCACTTATTTAAACTTAAATCAGCATTTAATTTATTTTGGTTAGTCTTAATAATCAGTCATCAAAAAATAGTACCTACGTATATTAAAATTATATATACCTATATTTCAATTATAAAAACAGCGTGTTACATATACATTCAGTTGTTACTGCAAATTAACCATGTCTAATAATTAAATAACAAAAAAACTTTCTTCATCACTGAAACATACATAAAGCACAACTATAGGTTTTCTTAGTTTATACAAATCAAATAATAGATTATTTTTCATGTCGATGTCCTCTTCATTTTCATCATCCAGAACCGCATCGTTAAAATTTCGTCTTCTTTACTATTATGATAAACAAAAAGATCAATGGCTATGTATTCGAGTACATGTTTTTGGCACACAGTTGACATGAAATATTAAGGAAGACATATCATTAGTAACAAGATTATTTAACTTCATTGTTTTTTAATAAATCGGACATCTGTTAGTCACAGCAACATTCTTTTGGGTATAAGTATGTTTTTTACCTTTAACTTTTTCTCTTTTCTCTCGGTATTCTTTTTCAATTTAGTTAATTCTCTCAATCTTTTTCTCTCTTCCTTTTTCTTCAATTGCATATCTTTTTTTTTTCTTTCTACTCCTTAAACATAGCTCAATAACTGTTTGATGTAACTACGTAGGACATTCTTAAAGTATTCCTTTTACTTTTTTCTCAGGTGTTTCAGGTAGCTTTGGATAAGTTTCACCCAGACTGGTGGATCATGAAAGCTGTGCTACTTTCAAGATCGTTATTTTCTCTTTGTGGTATTGGGTGTTTCTGTAGTCAAAGTTAATTCTTGATGATTCTGGTAGATCATTTAATATCGCAATCTTTTCACGATCAATTTTACTTGATAAGTTGTTGTTCATTTCGGCAATGGTTTTTGTAGGTATATTATTTTCTAAGTCTTGAGTATGATTAGGGCTTCGTAATCTAGCTTACAACAACGATTGTTTTAAAGCATCTGAAGTAATTGACATTTCCGTATTTTGCAGTTTTTCAATAGCTGGAAATTCGAAGTCGGCAAACAATTTTGGATGCTTAAAGTTCATTTTTATATCTTTAAAATCATCCATGAGTTGAAAATCTACATTTTATGAAACATTTTATGGTCGAGATTCAATTATTTCTGGAAGCGATGGTCTTTGAAATAATTTTTTGAGACGAATAGTAGAATAATCTAATGTCTTGCATAGTTTGTGCAAGAGTTGAAAATGTTCATCTCGCTCCCTAAAGTTTTCACAAATTCTCATGTCTTTAATTTTTGTAGGGCCAATTATCTACAAATTTTGACTATTCGATAACATTTTCTAATGCCAGTGGATCAATTTTTCCTTGACCACATTGTCTATTATTTGCTAAACATTTACTGTAGTCTGCAGCATCTGGGTTAAATGGCATCAACCGACAAAAGTTTACACAAATTTACTAAAGTTTCCGGTTTCACGGCCTTATTAAGAATGATATCGTGTATTTTGGCAAAATTAACTCTAGTAGTTATTTCATGTGAATTTTCCATAAGCCACATGCGAAATGCATCCTTACAAGCTGTTTTAATTGGTTGAAAGGCTCCAAAATGCGTGTGGCATTTGAATACAGTGCGATAAGCTCAATATTCAACACATTCCACAGTTTTATGACTTCATAGGTCAAATGCATTTTATGATCGTCAAGAAAATATACAACCGGCATAGGTAATCCTATCTTTATCAAGTACGGGTGAAATACATTGATGACATATTTAAAAAAAAATCACTAGTTATCCGGCCACACTCGCTTTATCGTTGGATAACCTTCCTCCTTCCTTCCGCCACTTTCCGTGGGATTCTTTGATATTTATAAAAAACCATAAGAGGACAGGTATGACCATCTGCAGGGAATGTGAACATCATTGTAATAAAGTCCTTGGAGTTATTGAAATCGACCGTGTAAGCATTCTTAAAAACACTGGCAGTTAAAACTTTTCCAGTTTTAGGGCAAATCTGGAAACCACTTTCATCTTTATTGAAAACTTGGCTAGAGAAATTTAAAACCTCTGATAGATTGTTTTCTTCCAGATAGCGATGGATTTCGGAAATGCATTTTTAATATCCGATTCTGAAACACATGCGCTATATTGGGTAACTCCTAACTCTTGTTTGAGCAGCGATAGTTGAATGTTTTTTTAAAAAAAGGTCTTACCCATCCAGCAACTGTCTTTGAAATTGTTTGGACTTCGATTATCACGTAGAAGTTTTTGTACATTATTTTGTAGGTCTTTCTTTTGTAGAGAAAATCCTTTCTTGTCCAATTGAATAATCCATTCTTCTAAAGTCTTCTATTAATAATTTCGTAAAAGAAGTAGTGGCCCAAATGATGTTTTTTGCCCAGGATTTTTAATTTTGAAATGCAGTGTTGATTGTGTTATTCCGTATTTCCAAGCTATTTGCCGGAACTTTATTAATGGCCAAGTTGATGAGCTCTGCATCGTGAATCAGTTTCTGCTTTTTAGGAGGAATTTCTGATGAAATCTTTACATATATCTACAACAAACCAGTCATCAGACAATTCAATATATAGTCATTGGATAGATGTCCAAAGTACTTATAATCACTGACATCAAAAAATAAAATACAAACATTATGACTTTAAACATATAGGTCTAGAGCATATTATAAAGGATACAATATATTTATTCGAAACACAGTTATTGGTCAGCTATCTAATAACTGATTTTGGACACTTCGCAGTTTCATTTATTAGACATCCTAAATAAAACCTAAAAATACTGATAAAAATTACAGAAAAAAGCCTATAATACAAAGAATGTTGTGTAACCAATCTATTCCATAATAGATAATAACGATTTCAAAGTATTATCACAAAATAGGGGTAAAAACTTTACTACTAACCTTATTTTTTGTTTATTTTTTTGGCACTACATTGCCATATGTGAAAATATAATTGTAAACTATTTAGTATTACCAATGGTTTACTGTCAAAACAGTAACGCTTCTTAAAAACATAATTTAAACAGAATATTATTCATTTCAAATAAAATGTGAGCTGCCCATAACTAGTATGGTCCAATGACTTGTGCACTATCCTACGTAAAAGCTAATTACAGTATTTTTAGGTTTCGGCTTCAGTTTCCAATTCGGCTGAAGAGGAAAGTGAGGGCAAAACATTAGCTTCGACAGAAACTGGCATTAAATACCTAATTTCTTATATACGAATAAAGTCAGTCGATTTTATTAAACCGTATTTATACGAAAATCAGGATTAGTAGTTGCAAAAATATCATAAAATTCTTTATGTAATCTTGCACAGATCTTTGTTACTATCATTTTACATATTTTTGTACACCTAGAGCTTCTGTACCTATCTATATGTTATATACTTACATCTTTGTTTATTCGCAGTATTATAAGAGGTTGCAAAACTAAAATTTATTTCCAACAATCAACTGTGTATATTTTGTAATGTATTATAATCGTAATCTTGAAATTGATATAGTGAAAATAATTTGCCCGAATAGTTAGTACCAATTTTTTCTACTGGTTCTGATTATAAATAACAAAGGTCCATACTCAAGTACTCTAAAAAACATTCTGCTACTAATATTAGCTACGTTCTCTCTGGAAAATCCCTAACAATTTATAGATACATAAACGCCATCATAACTTTTTTAAGCTCTATGATCATAAGCTACATATCTTAACTACATTCTTCTTTTCGCTACATTCTTCGTTTAAGCTACATATCTTCACACATTACCTGTTTTTCCAGCTGCTTCCAATTAAGAAAGATAATTTTATATTTTCCACGTAACGCTTCATTATTTGAAATTATAGCTGTTTCCAACGTCTTATTATTCTGATTACTAAATTTTTAAAATTAAAAATAATTTAAACATGCCTTCTAATAAGAATCAAATCATTATTATAAAAAAAACTAATACGGCATGTATCCCTAATAATGATGTGGAAATGTATGTGATAAAAGAATTTATTTAATCTTTTATATCATATATAAAGTATTATTCTTCATGTATTAATATTTTATTATAGGATTTGAAATAGAGTTTTTTTTTATTTTTAATAAATTTCGTGTACTTCATTTTTCATTCTTAACGTTCACTAAATTTATAAATTAGATCATAATTTTATTCATTTGAATATTTTAACATTTTTAGTTCAGTTTGAGAAACTTCTTAGAAAATTTATTGATTTTTTTATTTTTAATAGAAACAAATGTGGTAGTTTCAGTAGGAAAGGTGAATTTTGTATATTTTTTAATAACCTATATTACCTAAACGACAAGGATAAAATATTATATAGATTTATCCTATGCGATCAGACCTAATAAAAGCTGCAGCAGTGCTGAAATAAATACAGAGTGTTGTTAAATTTATACTTACCATAAAAAGTTCGACGGTTATATACATAGAATAAAAACTCTTACTGACCAAAGGGAACAATATTGAATTAGTCAAAACTCCATACATTTATTTACAATATTTTTGAGGTTTGTATTGACATAGATGTCACTACGTTTCTGCGGTGAAACTCTAGCGGCCAATTTCAATAATTCAAAAATTATATCCAGTCAAATATATAACAAATATTTTCTATGCCACTTTGAAATCTGATAAAAACATAAAATTGAATTCGTATTGGAGAAAATTTAATATACGCAAGACGAAGTTAAAATTAGACTGTTTTATTAATATTGCAAAGAACTACATTAAATATAAACTAATTTTGAATTTGACTAAAAATGGGCTTACTGTAAAATTTCGAAGAATTTAAAAGATATTATTAAGAAAGTAAAAAGTAAATGGAATCCATGGAATTGTTCTTTGACCGATAATTATACGTATTATTAAGGGCTAAGTATGTTAAAAAAATTTAATGTGATTAACCTAAATAGTAAAATGACTAATGCTAATAGAAAATACTTTCAAACATGGTTTTAAATCTATTTCAATAGTATTTCTATTTATTAACACTTTATAACACAGATATATTAATGAAATGGACCTATTTCCTACTTCAAACATCGACTTTTGTTTGTACGTCACCTAAATAAATAATGGTCGATAATTAGCAATTTCATCGAACAGATTACGGTCTATACTTGTAGTCTATTTTATAGTTTGTATTCGGATATGCCATAAAAAAAGCAACAGAACTATACGTCATGATCTAAACATTAAAGATGCAAATGTATGTAGGCTTTCTTTTATTTCTTGCTTATGCAATTAGACTCCAATACTACTAGCCATAAGGAGCATTAATGTTATCATATTCACCTTTAGGACATCTTCAAGTAATGTAAAGGAAATAAAAATAATGCGGAAGCGGTAGTATCCTTATAACTTCACAAGATTTCCTGTTTTATCAATTGGAGGTTTCACTAGTCTTTTTCAAGCAGTCAGTTCATCTAAAATTTACACCTGTCTGTCATAATAACGTATTTATTATATAGTAAAAGATTTATTTATAACTAAGTTAATATTTTGGTTACTTAATAGTATAGCAAATATAGGCAAAGTAATAAAATTTTTTTGTGATATAAATTTTCCAGCGTTATTTAAAACAGAAATACATCAATCAGCTTAGTTTTAAATAAAACATTATATTTAATATTTTATATATATATATATATATATATATATATATATATATATATACATATATATGTATATATATATATATATATATATATTAAGGATAATGTACGGGAATTCCATCATCCTAATAGTAATTAGCCCTAACATCTGAGTTTATAGATATTAGAATTGCATTTGTATTGAATTTGAAACTCCTTGTATTTGAACAATACCATCAGAATAAAATAGAGAAAATTATTAGAATACATAAGCAAAACCATTTATTTCGTTTCCTTGTAAACGAGAAAAATTTATTTTTAGTACGTTTAGTATAATACAATAAGATCTATTGTATGAGAGTATAATGCTCCCGTATGTGCATCTCTACGTTTGGTCTGAGGTAAATCAATAAAAAAAATACCGTAGCAACGGGTATTTTTTATGCTCTAAACTACATATTACAAACTGAAACTAAAGTGCAATGTAAACTTTAAAGAATGAGATGAAATTTTTTGCGATGATAATTAATAAATTGACAAAATTTTGACAACATATTTATTATAACAAGTTACTTTTGACACACGTAACGTATACAACAGCTGATGAGAATAGTGAGAGCTACTTTAGTTTGTTTTCGCGTAAAATTTTGACAGCTTCCTTTTGACCCATATACCGTATAAACCAGCTAATAGCAGTAGTGAGAGCTGTTTTTGTTTCTCTTCGCGCAAAATTTTCACATATTTTTTCCTTTTCGCGCATGCATACACTTTTGTCACATTTTGTCGTATTCATCTTCCTTGCGATAAATTCGTCACATACAAAACGCCATAACTAAATGTTATAAAAACGTTGCGTAAAGGGCGTTATAACTCCGAGAGTTTACTTACATAACGTCCAAAGAAGTTTCACTGCAACGAGGAGCAACGTCAATCTACGGATCCAATTCGTAGTTTATTTGCATGCTTTAATCGTGAAGATTTGTTTTACGATTAGCTGCCGACATGGTATTGGTTTCCTCTGGATATTTTATACCGGATACTAACCGAGTGTTTGTAGGGCACTGATAATATATACAAATTGGAATTCGAATTCCTGAATCTATATGAAGTAGGTTGTATTTATTATATTTACATACATGGCGATGTATTCCGGTTGATTGCTGTATAATATTAATCTATTGTATTTAGCGACGATGATTAAATCATGTATTGTAAATAAATTATCCGTAAATATATAATTTATCACTTTCACTGCAATATAACACATATTTTTCATTTAACCTAATAAATTATTATTTATTTTCAAGTGATTTTGAAATATGAAATTAAGAAATATGACTATTTCATTCCATTAAAACATCACTATTAACTCATGTATTATTGAAAATGACATTAACATAAAATTAAAACATTAACATTGAATGTCATTAACGACTTTAGATATATTTTATTGATTGTATCACGTCCCAAAGTAACAAAATCAAATCTTAAAGTTTTATTTGCATTATTCAAAGAGTTGAAATTATTTCTAAACGTTTATAGCAAATATACGTATACGTGTGTGTGTGTGAGTGTATATATATATATATATATATATATATATGTGCACGTGAATTTGCATTTTATATATTTATTGGTATTATTAATTGAAATTCATTAGCCACGTGGATTTTGCAATATAAAAATAATACCCCTAGCTTCTAGCTGATAAAAAGACATAGTGGAACTGTTGAAAGTAACGTTTTAGTAAGTAGAACGTGTGATTATTATATATACTTTATTTAGTCTCAAATTCTGAGAAAGTACTATTTTAAAGCTTTTTAGGTGATAAAATATTTCCATTAAGTTTGTTGCATGTTACCACAAAATTAACAGAATATGCCTTATGTAATTAATTTTCAGAATTTAATTGCTTCTCATGAAAGTTTCAAAGGAAAATATACTTTAAGGCAAATATCTGAGATTTTCAGAATTTAATTGCTTCTCATGAAAGTTTCAAAGCAAAATATACTTTAAGGCAAATATCTGAGAAAATGTAAACGTTTTTTTAAGCTAGAGATTATTATAAATATTTAAAAAAAAAAATAAATCTGAAATTTACTTGTAAATTCCATTGTCATGTAAATACATTACGGACGATTTTTGTTTTTTAACGAGTAAAATTTAAATGTCTCTTTCATCGTAGCAAATATTCTGTTGTTTACAGTGTTAACTAAGTATTACATGCGATTAAAAACAATACTCCCAAATATAGAGATTTCTTTGTAATAATAAGTTCAGTGGAAAATTATTAATAACCCTTCTCGTAATATCATTCACATTCAAAGATATGAGATCATAGATATTTGCTACAATAATTATTCACATTTGTTTCTAATAGGTATATTTACATTTCACGTCAAATACAGAAACCATATTAATATCAAAAACTGTGATTACGTCACTTTAATTGCTAATAAAGGTGAAAACAATATATGTATATCATTTAACTGTCTGATAATGTTATTACATTGAATTATCTTTACAATCACAATTGATATCTGGGAAATATATTGTTCTCGATACAACAAAATGTGGGTACCAAATAAGCCTTATATTTGCCATTCAACAGAGTTTAAACATATGACTAAATCAATGCACTCCACCCAACAGATTCTCCTTATTTAACTATAACATACATTTCTTCACTTTTAAGAGTAATGTTATGCTATGATATCTTGAGAGGCATACGCTTTGAGCAGAACATCAAAAGGTCCGACGTTTTTTATCGACAATAAAATGTAATGAGGAATTCGGACTGACCGTAACGTTGGACTTGAGTCATGGTATCTCGAGCATTTTCATACGTATAACGAGGTTACGTAGTGAATACCAATAGAACCATCATTGCTTGACTAAAATGAGCAGCATCGTTGCCTTTTCTATCTACATCATCCCTAAGTTGTGAGCTTTTCGCCTTATGCTGTATCATGTCATTTTAAAATATTTTAACTATTTGTCTCTTTTTTGCTGGAAGTATTAATTAAAAAGGAATGGCCAGTAAAGAAGATTGTTGATTTCTTCTTACAAACAATTTGAAAAAAATCAAACAAAAAAGGTGGGGGCTACAAGGCGTCTTTTATGACTATATGAGATGAATATGGTTATCACATCTTCGTCATATGAGATCTCGTCGTTCGAACTACTTTTCATATATTATCAGAGTCTATTTGCTCACTCTTGGTACATTATAGAGCTCTCGCTATAAGAATCAACTAGTTTTCAGTAATTATGACTGAAAAGACTAATTGTTTTGCAGTTCTATGATGGTTTATTAAGGAAACCTTTTACATCATTGTATAGCAATGATTATCCTTAGTTTCAAATTATTTGGCCCAAATCATAATATTGCTAAGAAAAATTGCTACATATCATTTCTTTCTTTCATTCCCACTAACAAAATATACTTTCAAGATTTGAGACTTTTGTGCAGATAATTTTATTGTCAGTATGAAGAAGTGAAGTACCATTACCACTGAAAAAATATTTGATATCTCGATACGCATTTGAAACGTTATCGAAACATCAATTGATAATAAAAAATAAAAACAAAAAAATATAAAAAAAATATTTATATAAGTATGAATACACTAGACGTATTAATCCTTTTCACTTAATTTTCTAGCATGTCCAAAAACTTTTCATAATTCTTATTAAATAATAATGATCATTGGAAATGAAAATTAAAATATCCCCTGAATATATAACAACTTATTTAAATGTTGAAAAAATATTGAAAAAATTAAAGTGCGTGTTTATATAAACAAAAATGTAGTTCGATTTAAAACTTGGAATAGGTTTAATTAAAATGAATAAATCTATAGATAAGTTCAAATTAAGGTCAATTTTTTTACTTATATTAAATTATTAATTACGATTTTTAATAAAAAATGTTTTATTGCTCTATTTCTGAGACAAAAAAAAATTATTCGCATGTCAAACGTCTTCAAATGTTTACTAGATTTTTAAGAAATAATTAAATAAAACACTAATTCAGTTCCAATTAATAAACATTACATTACAAGAAATGAATTTATTCTAATTACAAAATTTATAAAAAAAAATTAAACTTTAAATATTAATAAATTACTATTTGTTAATATATTTGGAATACTTATTTACTTTCACATGAAATTGATGTAACCAAAATTATGTCCATAAATATCTTGCTACACGCGAAAAGTTCTAGACTCTGTTGTAGATATGAGTGATCCGAATTCTAATGAAGTACATGCGGAACCCTTGATGCACGAATCCTATTAACAGTCGACCAGTTTTCAGGGTCTTGTAGTTAAATGGTAAAAACGGAACCTTTAAAATTTCGTCATGTTTGTACACTATTTTGTCTTCCATATCTATCGCGCCCTTGTAGACATGTGTAAACTCGTAGATTCTCCAGTTTTAGATGAAATTTTGCAAGCAGATGCACGATATTTACATCTTAATTATTATGTAGTAAAACTACTTTCTTTCTTCACACATATCATCATGTGAGATACCATTCGATAGGTATTTGATAATTATATTAAGGTTCAATTTACCATTTTTAATTATTAACGTTTTTTGCCGATTTTTAGTTTTAAAATGAAGTGCAATATGCCCATCCTGACCGGCCAAGTGGTCCGTTTTTCAGTTTTTTTCTTCATACGTTTCGTGTATAGCATAAATAATCAAATATTTTATTGTAGAAAAAAATAAGTTAAAAGATATACGTGATTTTAATCACGTACAAACTCATGCAGAAATAAAATATAAATTTAAAATAATAGAAATAACAGAAGAGGCAAATAAGGATTATATAGGTTTCATAATACTTTCAATATGATTTTATGAATTAATTTGTTTCACTCTGTACAAATTATACATCTGAATATGTTTAGTTAAAGAAAAAAAGAAACAAAGACCAATAAATTTAAATATAGTCTACGGTCAGTCAATAAAATTACAATGTAAAAAAATCACAAAAAAAACACAAGAGAAAAAATGTAATGAAATATTTTAAATTCTGGAAAAGCGCTTGAACTACTTCAATAATTCTTATCGAGTTGGCTAATAAGTTTTTTGCACCCACTTGTTCCCAAACATTTTTTTCAGAATCAAACAATAATAACAAAAAAACAAACCATGCACTTAAGAACCATCTTTATTAATCACCAACTTACTTCATGCTGTCGAAATATTTATTACATAAGTGATATTGAGATATATTATTGATAAATTAGTTAGATATACTAGCAGGACTCATGTTATTTTTGGCCAGCATATTTTGGGATAATAAACTCGCTGCTGTTGATTACGTATTGGCTGGTCGATCTAATGACTGATAACATATTTCTGCATTCGTCAAAGAACAACCTCCAGTAACTTAGAATTAAAAACGTCCCTGATATTTCACCATTAATATTTCTGGTAATAATTTTGGGTTATATATTCTAAACTAAGTAATTAAAATTTGCATATGTCATTATTGTGTATAGTCTTCTTCTTTATAATCAACTAATATTATTAATTGCTATAGCGAATAGAAAAAATAATTTAATGTCAATAATTATTCACATCCCGACGTTCAATCTTTCGTATTTATAATATTATTAATGTGATAGTTTGTGTATTTGCAAATTCGTTATACAATCACGGCTGGACAGATTTATATGAAATTCGGTTTATATATAGTGCATGATTTTAATTAATTCCAGAAATCAGGTTAATCTAAAAAAAAATCGTTATTTCTTGCAAATATTAAAAATGTGCTACTCCAATTTGTAAATGGATAACGCAATACGTATATTCAATCGGCGAAATCGTTTAACATTTTTGTAGAAATATATTGCACTAATTTCATTCAGTAAAGAACACTTCCTTTCATAGTGATTAAAATTCCACACATGTGAAGTTGCAGTTAATAATGGGTTCATGAAGTAGGAAAGTCCAGCCGCCATTTCCGCCTATTTATACTATGTAATAAAATATTTACTCAACGTTTATTTTTGAGCAGGTTGATAAATTTTTAAATAAAATTTCAAGTTTTTTTCTTATTAGTCTTTTAGCTGAGCTCGTGGCCAAAATTCTATAAACCAACCCAACAATATAGATTGACTAAATTGTTTAAGAAGCTTGAAAAAAACTAATTAAACGAAAAACTGACTGTCTGTTAAAATTAAATTTGACAAGTGATTAAGTTGGCGTATATGCTTGATTATTAATGGCTGTCGAATATTTCATGATGATACTTAGATGATATTACTGATAGTATTTTTGAAGCGCTCTTGCGATATATCTGATAATGTCATTGAAATATTTGGTTTAATAATTAATACAGATGTGTGTATGCATATATATATATATATGTGTGTGTGTGTGTGTGTGTGTGTGTGTGTGTGTGTATGTGTATATACTCACACATATATTGCGTTCATGTTTGAAATCAAATTTACTCTTACAATTGCCTATTACATATTAATATCGTTTTAATTTTCTAGAAATAAAATTAAAATTTATCTAATTAATTATAGTGCAACTGAACTGTGAATTAAGACGTATTTAAGTATTTACTGACTTAAATTGAACGCTAAAATGCAAACACAGAAAAAAAATTAAATATCCTGTTGAGAATATTGGAAATTGGTTAAAACGTTAAATTACCTTCAAGTTATATCTTTTCGGATCAATATTTCTTCTTTTCACTTTTCTCGCTAATTACGTAGTCTTTAATGATTATCTTTAAGCCCTTTCTTTTAAGGTATTAGGGAAATTAGGATTATCAAGGTTTTGGATTGAATTTTATCGACAATGAATGAATTTTGCTTACATTAAAAGAAATTTTTACGTTTCACGATATTTTGATTAGGCTTTGTTATCATTCAGCATTATAATAAGCATTCGGCATTATAATAATTGCGATAAGTTAAAGAAGTTTTTACCAAAATCATTGTCGAAGAGCCATATTTTTAAGTAAGTTTTATAAAGCTCTTTCTAGTCTTTTTTCTATCTACCTGGTATTCTGCTCTTTTATTTTAGTTTTTAAAGTGTTTCAGAGAAATTTAAGAATATTAAAGGTTTTTTATTAAGCAATGAGCTGTTTTACATTAGAAATAATGCATTCTATAATTACCAATTGTAATTTCCGTACTTGTCATTGACTCGCTAATAGCAAACCATTTGATAGTAGCAGGTCTATCTTTTGTGTCAAATGTATGTTTTCATCATTAAAGTGGATGAATTTCGGCAAAGGTGGCGAACATCTTATAAAGCCTATAGGTATAATTTTCCCAGCTAAATACAGCTGCGAAATTGTCAGAGGGCTTATATGCCAGTACTTCTAAGTTAGACATAAACGGTACACTAGATGCAGGATTGTATGGAGGATCACGCAAGGTATATTTAGGATTGCAATCTAAGTAGAGTAAAATAATTTTGTGGACTTCAGATCAAAGAACTGTATTATTCCAAGCTTACATTCAAACCGCCTTGCAATACTACTGGGTTGGCAGAGACAGAGCTGATGCGGACTCATTCCCCCACAGACATAGAATCGATAAGTGACACCTCAACCTAATTAACTATCCTACTCTGCTAATTTGAATTCTGTAGAAGTTTTTTTCAATAAAGTGTTAATACTTGTAACAGTAGTTCTAATTACAATATAAAAAAAGAATTCTTTCGTAAATATTGTAACAAAAATGAAAAATATAATTATGGAACCTGTTTTAGTCGACTACACCTTAGCGTAGGCCATGTTTGTTATTGAGTATGATATTATAGAAAATTTCAAATCAACATTATGTGAATGAATATTCTCAGTATTTCAATTAGATTTTAAGAAAAAGCAGCCCCCGTATTTAAGTATAAATGTGTTATATTCGACAACAAACATGGCTTACACTAAAGTCCTTCCAGCTTATTTTTCCAAACAAGTTCGGCTTATCGTATATTACATTCAATAATAATAAAGAAAATTCTAGCAATGAAGCTTAGATTAAATTGACTATTACTTTTTAAGGCTATCTCCTATTTCAAGTTCGATATGTTAGACATTGAAAATATGAAATGAAGCCATTAAAAATGCTAGGAAAATTTTTACTTTACAAATTATGTTTTAATATACAATAATTACCTATAAATTAGAAGCTACAAGTCAAGTTTCGAATGTAGTACTATAAATCTCTGAATTATTCACCCCGCTATGCCATTAATTATTAAACTATCAAATATAAATAATAGCAAACAGTGAGAACATACAAATTTAATTCTTACAATCAACAAGTTGCTACAGAACAATATATTTCATGTTGGAGAACATATTTTCGTAGAAGTATACTATATAAAAATAACTATTAAAATTAGTTATAACTAAGAGTATAACGCTTCCATTGATATTATCCTTATACGGGTTGCTTTGTTAAGGATAAATGAATAACTTCATAAAATCTTCTTAATAGTGGGTTGGTATCCAATAATATTTACATAAGAAAGCTTTGCAATAACTTCTTAGATTCTAAATGACTTTAAACCGCCATATTTATATCTTGTAGCCTTGAGGACCCGATATAAGCTAGATTTCAATATGAGAAGGTATGAAACCTTCTTCTTGAAATGTTAGTTACTCGTATCTAATGATCATTGAACCGTATGTTCCAATTTAACGTTTAATTATTCTTAACTAATCTGACTAAAGGGTATCGGCTGATACGGTTCAAATTTTTTCATATATCCATCTTTTGGCTATATTATACTCCATTTACAGTGGGTAAAATTTAAAAATTGACCAAACCTACTTTAAAAAAACAATAATATAATTAAAAAACATTAAATTTTACCATGCAAATTAGTAAAACTTGAGGTTAAATGGATGCCAAAATATATCTTAAATACGTTTTGCTATATGCGTCATGTAATCAACTCCATATAAAGTTCCCCATATAAAGTTCAGCAGCTTAATAAGCTTTGCTTATTTGCTGGATCTATGCATTTATAATTTGCATATTGTTAAAACTAAATATATGGTAAATATGAGGTTAAACATTCTGCTCTAATGTACTTGAAAGTTCCGTAACGCCGAACGAATTCATTTGCATCCATGATGAAAACATCAATATCTGTTCACAATTAGAGCAAACCATATCTATATTATACGTACTATATAATAATATAGAGACATAGCATCTTTTTTGTTTTTTTTAACAATTTAGTAATTAAAATTATCAGTCGTACTGTTTACTTTATCAATATCGTATCAACCGACTTTAGGTCAAATGATATATAAAAGGACAACGTTAACCTTTGAAAAATGCAATAGAATAATCTAGTGGGGTCATTTGTAACTCGCTTGTTAAATTGTATTAGTTGTAGCGAACATATACACTTGAAATGAAAAGAAGTAAAACGACAACATATTTTAATATGTTTTAATAAAACAAGTACGATTGTCTCGAGGTATATAAAATAGGTAACACTGTATATAAATATAAATACTAATATCAATAAATGTAAATAAAAAATCCTTTGATAGAAAAATGCTGAGAATATAATTATTTTCACGCAAACGAAAATGAACAAGATCAAATTTATACAACAAAATTAAAAACATTTAGTAACGTCAGATTAAGAGGTTAAAATTAAAATAGACTTTTTAATTTTCTAGGATAAATGACACCAAATATTCATACATAATGATAAAAATTCTACTACTGAAATTAAATCTGACTAGCGACATAATTCCCTTTACCTATAGCCAGAAGGATAAAATGCGCATTTAATTAGTTTCAAATAGATAATATAAGTCAGTGACTACTTTAATTCAGGAAGTTAGCAATACAGATACATTCTTAATATTTGGTAAATTAACAAATGCTTTTAAAAGCATCTTCTATTTTTACAACTGAATTTGAGTACAAATGATTAAAGGAGCTAGATTATTTAAAAACTCCATTATTGAAATGCAATACTTGGTTTAATTTTCCCATAACTGAAAAAAAAACCTTCATTATAATAGTTTATACTAGATAATATAAACCATTCTTTCATAAGTGTTCAATATGGAAATCCTATTTCATTGGTTAACACACTATTTCACTGAACATTTCTTTTACCAATCTCTTAACAAATTGTAATATATACTCGTACTTATAGACTCTTATTGACAATGGTTGACAAAATGATTTCGATTTTAACAATTAGTAAATATTTTTTGTGTAAGATCCCATCATTTTTGTGTAAGATCAAATAACGTGCTACACTATCTTTCTACAGACAGTAAAATAATGACTAAAATATTTATGATTGAAAATTCAACTGTCTGT
The DNA here is from genome assembly GCA_039881145.1 of Druceiella hillmani. Lineage (NCBI taxonomy): Eukaryota > Metazoa > Arthropoda > Insecta > Lepidoptera > Hepialidae > Druceiella > Druceiella hillmani. The sequence goes on from JAYKKI010000048.1 coordinate 14,747,168, forward strand.
TGCGAAATTTTAAAAAATGTAAAAGAAAATACAATATGAGCAGAAAAATTTATAAAATAGTACGAAAAGTACATATAAATATGATTTAAAAAAAATTAAAACGAAATAGCAAAAAACAATATCTAGACAACATAACATAAAATAAAATAAAATTGTATAAGTAAAAAAATAAATGATCTAAAATCATTATTCATTTATTTTTCAATTCTTCTCTGCAACTTTAGCATGAGCCTTCGTTTCTCGATCTTGACTTAACAAAATTTTCTCTGCTACATGCATCCCTCATGCAATTTCTTTTTAATTCTTCTGTCTGAAGTAACTGACGTTGAATGAAAATGAACCGGTTATGCGAATGCTAACTGGTGCGTTTCCTGCGTATTACATTCGTGTCCACGTCCAACATGATTTCTTTACCTCACCCCTAGGCTGACAGCAGGACCATCTCCCGTTGCCTCAGATGATGGTGACAAAGTTTTCGCGACTTTAGCAAAAACTTCACTTCTACTCGTCGATTGTTACTCAGACGGATCTGTAGATAATTTTCTCTAATCAATTCATATCACTAGGAAGAAAATACAATAAAAATCTAATGGAAAGGTTCTTATATTTATTTACAATTTGTAATTTTAAAAGTGATTAAATTAAAAATTACTTTTGTTTCTCTTCCTTCATTATAAAAAAAAATTTACTTCAATTAAATCAATCTAAAAACTTTCGGTGCCCCATTAATTTATTAATAATTTTTTTTAAATACTATAAATAAAACATTAACTTACACTTATTTAACTCGGTTATATTTTATTCGTTGTTTACCTGGATTGAATTGCTGGGCAAAATCGTTTGACGGGACTTCCACAAATAGCCCTAGCGCTATTAACGAAACGATGTGGTCATTTTGGATATCGCTAATCACGTCTCCTCCGCCGATAGCCATCCGCTACTGCCAACATTTGCCAACTCTCTTTTCTGCTTGGCTAAACTGCCTTTGCCAACTCTCTTCTCTGCTTGGCTATAATATTAAGCCAAAGTAGGCACAATTCCTTTTGCCTAAAGAAACAAATGAAGTGCACATTTCTTATTTCATAATATTATTTAAGAAAAAGAAATTACAGTCGTGCAAACAAATTAATTCTGTATTGTCAAAATAGTTCTGATTTAATCTCGGACGACAGTATAAATCATATGAAACCCTAGGTGGCTTTCATAGGATTTATACTGTCGTCCGAGTAGTCATAGATTAGATTTGTCATCACTAGCTGCACGGAGAAAAACCACTGATCTATTATATTTATAAAAAAATCATACAGTCGGATGATGATTCTCTCTATCTCCGCTCTCTATCCAACTTCAAAAGTCTACTCAGATCATGTATACTATTACATAGATTATTCGTGCTACAAGTTTATAAAAATAATGTCTCTTTTTATAGCCTCATAATTAGCATATGCCGATTGTTTAACGATATTGTTTCTCAACATCCGTCCTTGCATATATTTGAACCGAAATGAATATAACATTTAGAAAGGAAATACAAAATATATTATTTATAAACTAAAACCAGCTACTATAGAATTAAGGTTTTGTTCAGTATATAGAAAATAATATATTTTTAAGTTAATACTAACTTTAATAATTGATCAATATATTTTATAATATATCTAATAATACAAATAACCCTGAAAATGTATAAGTAAATACACTAACTATTTTGTACACACATAATTAAAGGAAACAATATAGTTTTATTCTCTTTTCTTTTTATTATACATCTACGTGACTTGTTTGTGAGCCTTTATGAAAATCGATTCCGAAGGAGTAAACTTCAAAAATTGTATGGACGCTGCAACTTGAGACCCTCCGTACATACCCTGGACAAAATGGCGTGGTGTGATTAAAGTTTTATTCATAAAAGTAATACACAATAACCACTACTTTGAAAATTATTTCTGTTTAACTTTTATAATTTTACTTAACACTTTTATAGAGGCGGAATGACATCAAAAACTGGTTGAAGTGAAAAATAGGAGGCTAACTTGGTTGACTGGATGGATCTTTTGATTCCGATATAAAACAATAGATCATCAGAAGTATTTGAAATATGCAATATATAATGAATAGATTTTTTATTTAGTTTTAGAAAGAATGTAGTAAACATTATATAAAAAATCGCGCTGAATTTTCCATATTCCTACAATCCGGATTTCTTAGTAAGAAACGTATGATAATTTTTGTACAAGTCTTAGGCAGGTTTTTGCATCTGTTTTAATAAGCTTATTTCCATTTTATTACAGTACATCATGAAAAACTAAAATATGCATTATAATTTTATAGGTTCCCGTCAAATAACTTATGGCGTGACGGCCCTGCAAGCTGACTTGCAAGCTGACCTGGCGTATGGACATCGCGTAATTTTATAAAACATTTAAATTATATTTTCTCATATAACTCGAGAATATTTAGTTTTGTATTTATTTATATTAGTTTATATAAGTATAATCGTTTTATTAATGTGTAAGTTCTAAATGTATATTTTTTGCAAATTGCCCATTGAACTATTTATTAACAAAACGCAAGCTTCATTTTTAAAAAGCAAAAGATAAGAAGATTTATCGCAGAAGATAAGTCAATGCAATTTTTAATGAAAACTTGGTTATATTCAAAGTCAGGATGTATTAAGTGAAAAGCTTTATTTACACATACCTTTAATGTAGAACATTTTCAGGTTATAAAAATTTTAATTAATCTGGCTGATAGAAGATTTTGTTTACATTATAGGCAAAATTTCAAATGTTTTCTGTTAAAAAAATAAAAGTGTTAATTGTTTTTCCTTTGCTGACTTCTTAATTGCATTTAACTCTAATAAAAATGTAATTTTAAAGCCCAATGTTCCATACCCGTATCGAAAAAGTTTTCATGAAGTACATCCAATATTATTAAGAGCTGATTTATGTAACAATACACAATGGGGCGTGAAAAAAACATTACCCCTTTTAACATTACTGGATGTAGCCTAAAATTTGTTTAAAAGAGTTTAGTTCATAATTTTTTAGGCATTATAAATATATGAAATCATCCCAAATTTTAAGTGTATAGCCCTAATAATCTTCAAGTAAAACGGCTGGGACATATGGATGGACGAAAAGACGGCGGGACATGGCGAAACTGTAAGGGGTTCAAAATTTGGCTATGAAACCCTAAAAATTAAGCAACTTTTAATTTTTTTTTCAAACTTGTAACGTGAAACACGTCATAACCGCCCAGTAAGAATATCTATTCAACCATAATTTTAAATGGATTAAAGTATCGACGAAAAATATAAAAATTACATTTTTACAGAGCTTCGTTGTCAATTTCAAAAATATCTCGAACCACAAATTAAGAACTATAAAAATAATATATATAAAAAATTTAATATGTAAAGGACATTTTTCAGAACTAGAGAACGGGATGTAAATTATTGTGCACACATTGTTTATTTAATGTTGTAATATTTATAGATATTTCATGGTTGCATAGTATATGCTTTACAGTATTGCAAGGTAAAGAAATGTGGGCAATTAAAATATTTTAATAGCGTATTTCTTGCAAAATATTCCTAATAATTATGTTTTATGCATTTAACAAATTAGGATGAAGAGAACTTTTATATAAATTCTTGAACTTCGAGCATAACTCGAAGAAGGCAATTTCTGTGAATGTTTTTAGACCGACCGTAAATTTATTTCTTATTATAGTTAAATTTTAGAATCCAATATATTTAATGATATTCTCATTTATTTTCAAAGTCATATGTGTTAACATACTGAAATTGTTATGAACATACTAGAATAACTAGTCACCCAAGAAACAACCTCAGACCATAACAGAACTACCGCCGTGCTTGAAGGATGGCATTACAAAATTTGGCATCATCTTTTCTCCGGCGCTGCATCAAACAAAAATTTACGCTTTTAAACCAAATAATTCAAACTATGATTCATCGGTGCAATCTTCTTTTGTTCAATCTCAATGGGAAAGAACCCACTGCATTCGTTTGTGACCACAACAAAGGCTTTGAGACAGCAACACGATCAAACAAGTTAGCGTCACGCATCTATTCCGCTTGCCGATAATGACGATGAAAATGTTCTTACTAGAAGTGATCACTCTCGGTCGTTCTGAACGTGGATGATCTTGATCACTGCTAAAAGTTTCCTTGTGTCGAATAATTGTACGATGAAAATAAGTTATCGATATTTTAAATTAAGTGGCAATTGCACGTTCGGATTTACCTTCGTTATATAAAACTATGATAGTATATAGGTCGCATTTCATTGCTAATTTTGAATTCTTTTTCCATTTTGAAGACATCTTGTCTGTAGGAACCACAAGTTCAGAATAAGTGGATCTGTTTGTGAATAAATTAATACATAGAAATAAGTCATCCAAAAGAAAAATCTGTTTAAGGAAACTAAAATAATCATATATTTTCGAGAATCCAAAATAGAGGCAAAATAACTAGTAATAAGGTCATAAAATATAACAAAGACTCTACCCACTTGAATGTCAGTTGGAGTTCTTTGGTGTTTTGACACAAAATATGTTTATTGTATCTTTACTCAAGACAAAACATAGCTGACTATTATTACAAGTCGACCTGCATAAAAGTTTGGCAACGTAGTAGCGGTATGGTTACTCGCTGTTTACAAAGAACATAGAATGCTGTTTATTTGTCAATATGGGCAAACCTCAGTACGCGTCAGCGCATTTGTTTGTGTAAACAGGTTCATGCTTCGCGTGCATTTCTTATTTTAGAACTTCATTTTCCTTCATTGTGATTGTAATAAGTGTGCTAAAAAGTGTTTATCTCATCATATTAGCCGTTCGCTTGCAAACTGCCACCAAGAAGTAAGAAAAATAACAAATCAAGGTAAGAACTTTCAAATAAAATTACCTCAAACAATGTTGATTGGAGTAGAATGACATTGGGATATTTATATATTATTCAGTAAAAATCAATAAGTTTTGTTTAGGTAAATACAGCTAGACATTATTTTGAAATACTTTTCAAGTTTTAGAAAAAGATTTTCAAGTGTTATGAAAATTGGTGTAGGCTCCTTTTTCTTTACTCTCAATATCTGAATACAAATTTTAAAATTATTTCCAGATTTCAAAATATTTTATTTAGATATTCATTTTAACAAAAACTACAATTACGATCTACAAAAAATTATTTATTAAGGCAGATCATTATATATATTTGGTTTAGGATCATGCTATTAATTCCGATAATATTTCAGTTAAAAATCTTTAAATAATTAATGAACAAATTAGATTACTCCGAACTAATAGAAAAACATATAATGTGACATCGACACTGCACATGTAATATATTCACAGTCATATTACCTTATAAGAAGAGGTTCCGTAATATCACTGCACTATTAAATATATCACCTGACAATACTCATAATATTTACCATTATCTACTTCATGGAATAATCTTCATAGAAACTTTTGTGAGCAAGATAAACTCGTATCTCTCATAATAAATAATATATAAATGATATATATATATATATATATATATATATATATATATATATATATATATAAATAATCAGGTTGATTATTACTGCCAGCATTTGTCAGGTTTTGCAGAAAATGGGGTTACATTCCCAGATGCGAAAACAGTTGTGTGTTTCATGATTTCATAAAATTTTGATAATTTTAAAGAGGTTGTCTGGTTAATACCTCTCAACGCTATCTCTGAACTACAGTTGAAGGCGCTGAACGTTGACGTTGTTAATTACTTAAGAAACTTGATTTAAATGTTACTATTAATATAACTGACAATAACAGAATTAGTCAAAATATTTATAGTAGTGTCCAATCGTCCGACAGTTGTGATACACAAAATATTAATTTGTTATATACAGTACCCATGCTTAAAAATATTAGAAATAATTGAAGTATTATAAAAACCTACACAACAATTTTGTTTACCCTGATTTTTAAAACAGGGAAAAATAGAAAATGGAAAATATATAGATTGTTGTGATTGCTGCAAAAAAAAAACTTCTTTAAACAAACTTTTTATTTAAATTATAAATTTCTATGTACTAATAAATTACAACGGTCGGCAATAAATAAATTACAATTTCCAAATGATATTGTAGAACTATCGGTAATACTAGCGAAGATGTAAGAATTAAATATTTACAAAGATTTTTTTTGTGACTAGAAGTCTACCATCATTTCGAAGAAGTGACTCATGTAAGTAGAGGTACTTATACCGCTTTATATAAAACTACAATTTGCCTTATTAATTTAGTTGGGTATTATTTTTATAATTATAATGTAAAGTATGTCTTGTTGGAAAAAATGCAGTATGACAACTTCAAAATAGGCAGTTTCTGGAGTCAGAAAAAAATCGGATTAAAAAACTTCCAAAAATTAATAATTTCAGTTTAAAGGAGTTTCAGACCGAAAGTGAAATGATGTAAGTTACTGAATGTAACTGCCTTTTGTTTGAACATATTCTATATGCAAACTATTTAGAAACCATGGATATTGTTGAAACTGTGCAAGTATACGTGTATGGTGTAGCAATCGCCAAAGCAATCGTAAAATTCATTGTTTACCTGTAAATTAATAATTTTTGAGAAAAAAAAGGCACTTCGAGCATCATACTTTGATAGATTGCAACGTGGCGTCTTATATATAATTTATATATATATATACATATATATATATATATATATATATATATATTATTTTTTTTTTTTCATATAGTCGATATATTTCAGTATTTAATGAAAAATAACGGAGAGAAACAAACTTTTTAATTATACATAATCAAAAAAAATATTAATCTATTTAACGCAAGTAGCGTTCCACTTAAGTTTTTAAAAAAGGTTTATAAATTTTTAATAATATAGTATTAAGTATTATAGTAAAAAATTGAATATTAATGCGAATTGTAGTACGAAAAAAAAGGAAACCTAAATCTCGTGTACTTATTAAACCTGGTGTTTTGATATTTTTTTCCTATCCATAGTAATTAATCACATTGGTCTCGTAGGACAATGTCATTGTGAACAATTATCGCAAATCATAAGTGACCTCACTATCTATATACTCGAAAAATCGCCGGACTTTTACATCCATTATCTGAAGAAAATGTTCTTCCGGTACGTATCCTTTCGGCCGGTCTCTGATTTATAATTCTTTTGCTAAAATGATAATCTTGCTCATGTTTACAACACGATAAAATTTTAATGTATTTTGTATGTTTCAAGAGTAAAATATGGTCTTATTTTTTATCTTGTATTATATTATCGTAGATTTATTTTAATTTATAATACTTTGTAAGTTACAAATGTAAGGTATCGTTTTATTTTTGTATCTTTTATTAAGTCAGCTATGTAGTGTAGATTAATTTTCATATGTTTTGTATGTCACAAATATAAAATATGGTTTTTATTTCTATATATATGGTTTTTATTTCTATATATATATATATTGTATAGACTAGGTATTGTAGCTTATCTATTTCTTTTCTATTTTCTTGTGTGTTTGCTTAATAACTGCAGATAATGTGAGAAAAATTGCGCAGGTCGGTGTGGCAGTATAAGCAAGAAGTGTGTTCCCACGGGTTTAATTATATAAATAATAAACGTTTTTTGTATTTTAATATACTTAACATATTGAACTGTACAGAGATACATATAAACATGGCTTTTTTGCTTTGTAGTGAAATTATTTCCATGCATTGTAAACTCGATCTCTTAAATTATTTTAATAAATTTACTAATTCGGGCTGTCGGATTCAATTTATTGGTCTTAATACCAAACATCCTCACACTTTTAGAGATATCATTTGATTTTGCTAAGTGATTATATCCGAGTTGAGGCTCAATCGATTCACATCTATGTACATAATATGTTACATATGTAATAAAATTAGTCGTTGAGAAACAATTAAATTTTCAAGCTGTTTCATTATTTAGAAAAGTCCAGTAATTTATTTTAATGCAAAATTATGAATTATGCATTATTTAAGGAAGTAAAAATTTGTGAATGAATATTTTAAAAACCCATATTGTTATGTACTCTAAATAAAGTGTTATATCTGAATTAAAGGTAAAGACTAAACCAAAACATGCAAATTTTAAAATGATATTTAACATCTAAATATGTTCTTGAAATTGATTGATATCATGTCAATGTTATGGTTTTTACTAAATTATTAACACTTTATTTTTCAAAAATACGATTAAAATAACCAATAAATGAATGAATTTTTAAATTATCGGTTCACGAAAATATTGAATTTATAAATTGATTCGACTAACTCGGTTCATATGAATTTTCAAATCGACTTATTCCATTTAGCTAATTTCGAAGTCGGCATCTACTACGCGCCCAGTGGTCCCATAAATCGATAGAACCACAGGATAGGACCGCTTGTCCCAAATTTTGTTGCATTGCCAAACCGTACAGCAGGGCTTGCAATATATTAGTCAGCTATGAGAAATAGACAAAAGAGAGACTGTTTGGACATTTCTTAGTAATAATAGAATACGCAAATGTGATACTTCTAACTTGTCAATTATTGTAGTTTGATTATAGAGTAATTTTACTCTTTTCATAATTTTCTTCTTTCCACAATTAAATTTACCACGGATCATACGATTGCAACAATTATAAACCTAAAATAATGGGTCAATATTTATTAGTTTTGGTACAGAAGGAATGAGCGTATATTGTTGACTAGAGAGAACATTCCAGGAAACTGCTGAAATTTTTATAACTGTTAATTAGAACGAAGAAAGCCGTTTGTGTTTTTTTTAATATAGGGTCTGAAATAATTCACAATGTGAAAAAATTAATACGTAATCTATATACTATTATGACATAAAAAAGGAAAACTATTCATAAAGTAAAACTATACAGCTTTCGACTGATGAAACAACATTTCAAATGAGTTTGTTTTCAAGTCCAGCTAGGTAAAATAGATCATTACCACCTGAAGAATGAGGTTCTGTTCTGTCCTTTCAAAACGAGATGCGATGACACTTGTCGCTGCCGAAACAGTGCCTCGCATTGCTGCTTGTATTGCAGATGACGTTCGAAAGCCCACTAAAAATTAAAAGTTAGCATTTACATTATAATTACAAGTATATTCAATTATATATCTTTAATAAAAAATATTTTTAATCAGTATTGTTAATGGAAAACCTGTCTTATTTTCATAATAAATATTACTGGACAAATAAAAAGTTATGAATCTAATTTTTAAATGACTAAATTTTTTTGAAGAAAACCAAAAAAATTTTTTCGTTGGCAAAAAAATTATTATCGAAATTTTTAAAAATGTTGTTTTATTTTAATTTTAGCCTGATTTTTAAATTTTCGTAAGCAATGTATTACTATGTTAAATGCTGCTAACTTTATAGGTGATACTGATATCATATATATATATATATATATATATATATATATATATATATATATATATATATATATATATATAAATATATATATATAACAAAGGGAGCCAAATGTGTGTCAGAACACTTGAAATCGAATTCCGTAGTTACATCTATCCCTTGAAATTATTAACGCAATTTAACTGAAATAAATTAAGTTTAATATTCGAATTAAATGATAGTAGCACATAGCATTTTTTTTAGATTTCTGAAATATAGATCACTTTATGAAGCATCTGCTTGCAATATTTCATGTGGCCTTCAAATTATAGAATACCATGTCATATAAAGGAGAATGAGAAAATTTGTATGGAATGTTTTCTGTGAATCAATAGACATATTTGTGTTAAGTAATCAAAAACTAGGGCATAAAAATATAAACTGACAATTTTGAAAAAAAAAACAAAATATTAGAATATATATTTGCCTTCCAATTTTTGTTTGTTTGACGAACTGACGTCTGGTGGGTAAAGCCCCCATCTTAATGTTTCATTTATAGTTCTGGATTTTATGTATTTTCTTACATTTCTCGACAATTTTCACATTTTAGCTGAAATGCTTGTTATTTTTCAGATAGCTCAACTTCTGGTTGATGTGACAGTAAAAATACTTTTTTTTTGACTTCACAGACTCTTATTTTATTATAAGATATTACCGTTATCAACTGTTGTAATATAATTTAATATTTCAGCTAGATATAAAATATTTTGTTCACGCATATCAAATAATTGTCATTTTTAATCGTAGTAATATTGCTTCAAAACGTTCCAATCACGTCTCTAGTCCATCAAAGTGTAACAATTATAAATTAACGAGCGTTTATCTCTGGAATGGATCCTGCCTCTTAATGACCATAAATCTTCTACGAGATTGTGATAATTCAGGATAGCAGTCAGTCGTTCAGTGTCTGTATTGTATTCTACATTATAAATCCCATTTCTAACGTGTTCACTGTGATAATTTTGGATAGCTATAGTTACTATGTGGCTGTTCAAACAAAATCAATTCGCTTTCCGTAAAGTGTATAAATTCATTTAGTGCTGATAATTCTCCTGTCACATCCTCAAATGTTTTGAGTTGCCTATTTAAATCATTTTTATTCACGAAGCTCTCTAATAAATTAACTTCATTCATTCTCTCATTAATTCTTCTTAACAGAAAAAGCACGTTGATGGTATTGTCGGTAATAGGCTCGTGAACGGCATAAGCATAAATCAAGCAAAGTCATAAACATAATGGTCGATATGAAGCTCTTATTTTTTATATCTACAAATTTGACAAGAAGTATCGATTTGAAATATAGTCAGATATTTATCACTATGTATTATAATATTATTAAAGTGGTGATATAAAAATAATCGGACAATATTTAGCTAAAATCATAATGACTGACTTACTTTAATTTCTTTCTTTTTGTAGTTACTTGTAATAGTTTGAGTGAGATTGTAATTGTTTCATGTGTTTCTTAACTTAGAATTGTCATGATGCCTTATTTTTGCATGTGGTCAGAAAACCACATCGACAAGCTAAATAGTCTACTTCATGGAATTCGATGTTTTATTTGTAATTTTAACATTTACGTAAATTATTTATTCAAAAATTATCCTTAAAAGTGATTAAGTATAGTACCTACAGTGTGAAAGCGCTTCACATAGAAAATTCCACATATTATATTACAAACGTAAGTAACACATGACATTTATTGTTTCAGTTTACAATTTTCTATAATTTATTGTGAAATGTACATTGTTATTCTTTAAGGATCTCAGGTTTGAAAATGTATCTAATTATTTACATATTCCCGATTCGCGACTAAATTTTAGACTTACTTTTCTATCATAATAAGGGCACAAACATTTGCAAGTCGTCAATCTTTTAAATTTACTCAGAGGTGTGGGAAGAATTTTGAAAATAAAAATGAAATTATTAATTTTATACTTTTGCTTACAATTAACCATGTTGAAGAAATACTCGACCTTTAGTTGTGTTAAAAATAAATTTATGTAAGGGAATGACAAAAAAAGCAAAAATTTTAATTGTAAAAAATTTCACGAATGTCATATTATAAAAGCGCCTTTCCAGATTATATTAATTTTGCATTTGGTTAACGTTCTAAGAAAAACATAAGGTGAATTTGGATTTTAAAATAGTTTAAGCATAGGAAGATGTAATTTGTGATTAAAGATTAAATAAAGTTTTATATGAATGATATATTATTATTAATCAATTTTTTTCATGTGTGGGCCTTATTTAAAATCTAAGCGTCTATTCATTCTTCTTTGTTTTAATAACTAAATTTGATAAGAAAATTTTAAAGATATTTTAAGCAAATATTAATAAATAAAGATACAATGAAGTATCTTTATTTATTGATATTTATTTAAATGCTATTATTTTTAAATATCACTTTCTCTTTCCACAAAGGCTTTCAGTTCTATTAAAAAAACGGACAAATAAAATTGAGTGTTTATCGGCAGCTTTTAAATATTTGAATTATAATCGTATATGCATTTATTTACATAACGCCAAAGCACAAAATATATCTTTTAAAATACAACAAAAAATATTAATAATTGACATGACCAAAGGAATATGGTCTCGTCGGTATCGTGTGATTACAATTGAATCAATCATTAAATTGTAATAGGTTTAGATTCAAATAAAGGTTTCAATATATTTAAACAATATTTATGTTTAAATGTTTATACATTAATATTTAGTCAAATACATGTGGTCACTGCATTAAACCATACCTGTAAATAATAAATTCCGCCTTTTGGCAACGGTGGTCAAGCTGTTATATGTCATCTGATTCTATTTTAAACCTGCGGTGTGTAGCAAATTATTTTATGTACGCGTATATATTTTATTTATCTAATATTATTTAATAATTAATTTTCATTTATATTTAACTTGCAATATGTAATGAATACTCTCCTACAAATTTTCTTTGCTAATAATTCATCAAATGCTCCCGAATAAAGAAAACAGTAAAGATAAAACATATTTTTCTCGAATACACATTGTATATAGAAAAAAAAATATATACACGGCAAATATCCGTTAAGGAAAGTCGCCGAGTCGCATCTTATACGTCTTATAATAAAAGCTGAAAGAGAATGAAAAATGATCATCGACGCGGTGTATCTCAATGTGTTTATTCAACCGTTAAGCCTATCTACTCTTCCATTGTCTGCTGATTTCAATATAATGAATACAGTCTTTTAGTTACCTTTTTGGGAATTATGAAAAGAATGTTTTCATTAATTTTCTTAACGAATAATTCTATACAAAATAATTTACACATAACTGTAACACTCTGGCCCATCGATGACCTGTATGTTATGAGGGATACAGAGGGCTAAACAATTTCAAAATGGAACTGAGTTCATTTCCATTGTTTATAGTTACATTAAGAAATTATTCTTGAATAAACAACTTTATTTGGTAACATTTACCACTTAATATACTGCAATTAATTCGCTAAAGCTATGTATAATAATATCATTCTGACTCGATAATATCGTACTTAACAAAAAGGCATACATTCATCATATACATATATCTTATGGTTTGGAATACTATTTGTTTCTCATTTAAAATATTCAACGAAGGGTCATTGAATATTTTTGTACTATTTGGTAATTGGTGATGTCTATAACAAAATTATCTCAATGATACTTCATATAGGTAATAGGGCGATTTTAACATTACTTAAAGGCTAATAAGTCTCCTATCTACGGGCCAAATAAAACTGCAGAATTTAAGGTATATGATATAGAGCACATGTAATAGAGCACAATGCATATTTTTGGAATTTTTTGTGTGTTTATTTGAAAATGCATCATGTAGAAACTATTATGAGAAGGTGATTCCTTTTACCTGAAGTGAGTTTAATATTACTTAAAGGCTAATATATTCCCTCTTTAAAAAAGGCGTGCATTAAAATATATCTTATATTTTGGGCCAATTTTTGTTTAATGTTTCTGTAATCTTTCATAGTTGGTGATGTTTGTTTTAAATTTATCTACGTGAAGCTTTCTTTTATCTCACGTAAGTTTAACATTTCTTAAATTCAATATTTATTTCTATTACTAATATTCCCTATCTATGGACGAAATGTAACTGCAGAATTTAGGGTATATAATATAATCAATAGAGCACAAAACTTTATTTTTAGAATTGTCTGTTTGTGTATTTGCTTGAAAACGCATCATACTTTATTTTTAGAATTGTCTGTTTGTGTGTTTGCTTGAAAACGCATAATGTAAAAACTGCTGTTTGAAAATGCGTCCTTTTACCTGACTTGAGATAAATATTACATAAAAACTTAAAAGCATGAAACTGGAGAATTTAGGGTACAAAATAAAAGTTACAGAGCACAAAACTATATTTTTGGAATTGTTGTCTGTTCGTTTGTGTATCTGTTTGAAAATGCACCATGTAAAAAATTGCAGTTAGAAGGAGTTTTGAAGAACATAGGAGTTGATTTGAAGTAATATTTAGTTCCCATTAAAAATTAAGTATTTGCAAAGAAATATATAATAAAACCTATCCAACGGTATTATTATATAAACATTATAATTCAATTTTCTTATAATGTAGTTCTCTTATACATTTAGGAAATGAGCGTGGCCAGAAATGAAATATGGAGTGATGCCGGAAGAGTAGGTGCTTGAGTGAGCAATTTAAATGCGGGCAAAGGTATGAAGGCAGATATCGTTTTCGGTCATCTTCCGCAAATAAAATTTCAACGTATTCGTTATAAGCTTACTTTATTTTCAAAATTTGTTTGAAATGTAAATCTCTTGTACACATTTATAATTTAATTAATTTTGTAGGTTTAGTATTAGGCTTTATAATTGTTATGTACTTTATTTTCTACAAATATACTATAATTGTAGATTTGACTTCTCTGTATCTTGAAGTTATTTACAAAAAAAATATTAGGGTAATACAACAAAAATGGTAGATAATAAAATTGTTTTTGGAATGTTCATCCAGTTATCTGTGAGCCTGTTTATTGGGTCGCGAATCAGGCGAAAGTAGTTACAAGGGTTTAGATAAAATGTTCACTGGTCGATTTTTTTAAGTTTGGGGGTAATATATGTGTTCCATTTTATTTTAGTGGACAAATAAAAGAATATATAACAATTTTACGTTCCAATATAAAGTGTATTTATTTAAAAATGTTCAATTTTATAACTATGATAATAAAAGCATTAGGTATAATAATCTTAAAGTTAACTTTATAATATTATTAAAGTCCACACAAGAATGAAATCGGGGTCACAGCTAGCCCTTAATCTTCTTCCTCCAGCTGCCCTACAATCCTTTCTGGGTTTTGGTCTCTTCCACAGTTCCTCATCGTCTGACTAGTTTATTTGCCTCTTTTCTCCAGTCAGCGAACTTTACCATTCTTCTGAGGTCTTCCTCCACACAATCTATCTATAATTTTCTGGGTCTGCCTTTCGGTTTATTTTGTTGTGGCATCCATTAGGTTATAGCTTTTGTAGCCCTTTTGTCTGGTATTCTTTTTAGACCACTTGCCTATCTCAGACGCTGTGACTTACAGAACCTAACAATGGTTTCTTGCCGTATCAGTACTTCCAGTTCGTAGTTTATTCGTGCTGTGTTATCTGTCTTCTCACAAAGGTTTCCCTGGCACAAAGATTTTTCTGAGTACTTTCTTTTTTTAGGTTAAAGCTCAGATCAGCACGGATAAGTCAAAACAGGTCTTATGATATATACCATGCTTAGGGAATTTAAAGTTAAGAGTTTGTTGTCACTGGGTACTTAGTTTTAAAGGCGTTCACATAAAGCCCAAAACTTTTTGCTTCTTTCTCAAGGTTTACACTATGGGTTACCATACAGCTTTTAGACCTGCCACTGACAACTACGTCATCTGTCATACACCTAAATTTGATAGATGTTTTATTTGATCATTCTGTTCAGCTTTCTGGTGAATATCAGCGCGTCAGGACGGTGTCAGAACAAGAGTGAATACTTCGTCACTTTTTTGTCTCCGGAGTGGATTTTAAAGGACTCTTATAATTTGTTGTATATTGTTAGGACGGGTTTGGAGTATCTTAGGGTCGCTTCAGTGAGACGCACTAGCTTACTGGTCACACCAAGCATTATCATTTAAAGTGAATCTGTGTACGGTTAACCTTATCGAATGCTTGCTTGAAGTCGACAAACATGCGATGCAAGTCTGTGTGATAATCGCAAGTTTTTTATATCTTTCGGCGCGGTTGTTGTATCTGATCCGTGATAGAGCAGTTAGGTATAAAGCCACACCCGTACTCCCCTAGAATTTCATCAGCATACCCACTTAGTCTCTTGTACATAACTCAGGAGAAGATCTTATGGGTAGCTAAAAGTACAGAGATGCCTCGATAGTTGCTATACACGGTTAGCTTTTCTTTTCGGATATATGCATGATGATTGCGGAATTCCAGTTTTCGGGTATTTGCTCATTTTCCCAGATCTAATTGATAAGCAGATGCATTCTGTCCTTAAGATCGGGTCTCCCTTCTTAAGAAGTCCTAGTGTAATGGTGTCCAGCCAGATACCTTATTGTTTTTCAGTTAGCGCGTAGCTCGTTGCATCTCTATAATGTGGGTATCTGCAGTTGCTCTTCAACATTATAGAAAAGGAGCAGAATGTTAAGTATTTCTATGCATTAAGAAGTTTGTTAAAGTGCTCACGCCATCGCTTTACCACATGCATTTTTTTTATGAGAAGGTGACCTGTTTTCTATCTATGTGCATAAGTTCAAGGTTAGAATCTCTTTGGTAAGCTGTTTTACCCATATAAAAACGTTTGGTTTAATTTATCTTCTTCAGATCCTGCATCTCTTTTATCTTATTATTTTCCCTTTTTCTTTTCTTTGGTTTAGATAGTTTCCTGCATTTGTTCCTTCCCGTTTTAACATCATACGTCCGTTTATCTTCATCGTTTTCACTCTGCAAGTACTTCAATCCTGCTTCGTTCTTTTGGCCTGCAGCTTTTTCTATATCTTCGTCAAACCATTCTATCACTTTACTCTGTTTTCTTTCCCTCATATTATTTCTAACAGATTCAGTAGGGACCTGTATGATCATTTTCCAATCCTTTTCCACATTATTGGCAGCGGGGTTTTACAGAGTATCTGCGTAATTTCTAGAGCATTCCAGTGTTACTGCTTTTTAGTTTGTCTACATCCCATGCCATCATAAGTTTCTCACTTTTAATCCAATGAGAACGTCAGGTTTTGTTCTTTAGGATGGCGATGACTAAGTAATGATTTGAGTTACAATTTGCTACTCTCAAATAGAATACCCTTTTAAAATTTGCATTTAGAACTTAAGGCGTGGTCGATCTGATTACTTGTTTTTTACCTGGAATCCGCCATGTACTTTTGCGCAATTTTTTGTGCAGGAATTTAGTGCCATACATAAATAAATTATTCGCAGCAGCAGAGTTGCACAGCCTTACTCTGTTTTCATTAGTTTACTCGTGAAGTAGCTAGTCTTTGATTACATATGCAAACACGTTTTTATTCCCCACTTTAACGTTCATATCTCCTAGCATAATTAAGGCAACGTACTTTGGCACTTTGTTGCATGCGTTAGTCAAATTGCTCTATAGTTTCATTCGATGTTTTTTCCATGGAGGCATATGCATAGATAAATGTGTTGTTGTATAGATTTCCTTTTATGACTAGTTCGCAAAATCTATTGCTGATAGGTTCCAATTCTGTTATATTGTATTTTAGTTTTTTTACTAATAATGAAGCTTGTGCCATAGCAACTTTGTCTACCCTGCTGTAAAGTATTGAGTAGTCACCCTTGTTCATGAAGCCAGCGCCTTGCCATCTAATTTCTTGAATTAAGATTAGATCTAGGGTATATTTCCAAAGCTGTCTACCAACTTGTTCCATTCTTCCAATTTAAAGCATTGCTGATAAATTTCATGCTCAATTCGCAGGTGGAAGCGACTATCTTTTAAACGTAGTCGTATTTTAATCTGCTCCAGTTTATTTTCTCTGGATTTCGTGTGGTTGTGAATTTTACCATGTTCGGTAGTAAAAACTGCGAAGAAGCCTATGTCCGAGCTTAGTACCCGCAGTATTGCAGATTGCAAAATAGGCGGAGTTTGCCCTTAATATGATTGTAATTAAATTAGTAACTTAACCCACAAATAGTTTTACAGGTGTTTGGAAGCTCGTTGTAAGGTTGAAAGGAGCTGATAGCATAAGCTATTTAAAACATTTTGAGCCATAAAGGTCTCGGAGAAAATATGATTATATTTATATTGCTGTTTTAAATTTTTTTTGATAATTCAAAATTTCAGAGTAAATTCCAAATAAAGTTCCAGTGAAATTGGTATGTCAACATTTTTTTTATTTGCATAATGTAGAGCCAATCTATAAAATGACATTTTATGCATTTATGACATCAAGAAAAAATCCTAGATACTCGTTGACAATTTTCATTGTTTATTGGTGACACCAATATCCGAATTATAGTCGTTTAAAAATATTTAGATTCAAAGTCTTCTCAAATTCTCTTGCTGTAATTCGAATATTTAATTAAATGTTCAAAACAAATTTGGTTGTAAACGGTGTTAGAACTCATATTATTTTAGTTCATCCATATGACCAACATTTTTTTTATTTGCATAATGTAGAGCCAATCTATAAAATGACATTTTATGCATTTATGACATCAAGAAAAAATCCTAGATACTCGTTGACAATTTTCATTGTTTATTGGTGACACCAATATCCGAATTATAGTCGTTTAAAAATATTTAGATTCAAAGTCTTCTCAAATTCTCTTGCTGTAATTCGAATATTTAATTAAATGTTCAAAACAAATTTGGTTGTAAACGGTGTTAGAACTCATATTATTTTAGTTCAACCATATGACCAAAATTTCATAGAAAAGTCACTGTTTTCGTATCGACTTTCGTTATAATGTTCACGGTAAAACTATCAATTCTATAAATTTGATACTTTCAACTTGGTTTATAATTACTAAAAAGAATTTTCTTTCTAAACTGTTATGGATATAATCAGTCTTTTACAATGTAGTTTATTTTCTTTTCGACGAAAGCATTACTAATTTTATGTTG
This sequence comes from Druceiella hillmani, assembly GCA_039881145.1. Classification (NCBI taxonomy): domain Eukaryota; kingdom Metazoa; phylum Arthropoda; class Insecta; order Lepidoptera; family Hepialidae; genus Druceiella; species Druceiella hillmani. Next base: position 14,765,761 of record JAYKKI010000048.1, read on the forward strand.
ACTCATATTTACAAATTTTTTATCGATACGTATTTTTTATTACTTATATATGTTTGGTATACTTATTCTCGTTTATTTATTAGTCATTTCTAGACACAATTTTATGCTTTATATATAAGCACGTGTCGATAAAAATAAATGAATGGAAGGAAAATATAATTTAATTTACGTAAAACTTTATAGAGCTTGATACAACTTTCGATGAGGTACTGACCGAAAAAAAATCTTTGATTTTAATAATTTGCTCCATAAATTGTAGTAAGTTTGAATGATTATCGAAACCATGTAAACCCAACTTAACGCAACTTCATCCAACCTAATAGGTATTTTATTAAAAAAAAGATATAATTTCTAACGTAATTTGCATACTTTCTGTATGCACTTTTTGTCATCCCATCAAATCAGTTTCTAATTCAATAATAGTTCCCATCAAGTCACAAAAGTATGCAGAGCATTTTGAGATGGGGCCCACCCACCCTAGAACCTATTGTTATTGAGATGGTAGAATAATATCAAACCTTCCTGCCAGCCAGTCCGTATGATGGAAAAAGTTTATCACACAATCAATCAATTGTTTTACCTTCTATTATGCTATTATACACATGATATTCCAGACATTACTATTTGGTGGCAATAGATGAAACAAAGCACAAGGGGGAGAATTATTTTATGGGAAATCCTTATTATCCCGTTAGAATAGCTAGTCTTAAAATATAAATTTGAACAATTTGATACCACTGTCAATAAGGAGACCAATAAAAGGCAACGTTTCTTTTTTTATGTACAAAAAGAGGCTTGTCAAAAATTTTCATTTTAAATAAGGAGTCACGCCATTCCATATAAGGCAATCGAGTAAAAAATAAAAGTGAAAATTTTCTTAGGGCGCGATGAAATGGGTATTAAACTTTATTGACTTTAAGTCTTGTAAGATTTTCTTCTAAGGACATAAGAAATAATCTTTATTCAAAAAGCGAATAACAACAATAGCGAATAGAGAAGCGGTTGATTGCATATAAATTCAAAAGAAAGATATATTATGCTATCGTTGATGGAATAAACGAAAAGTAACGAAAGTAAAGAGTTCTAGAAAATTGTTAAAAATTAAGTGTTTCTCAACAAACCTCCATCTTTACTTATAATAAAACAAACAAATAGTCATTAGACATGGGAATATACTACGAAAAATTTAGGGGACATAATAAAATATATATATTTAAATATATATAAATATACACATATATATATATATATATATATATATATATATATATATACATATATATATATATATATATATATATATATATATATATATATATATATATATGACGTTGGTGTAGTAAAAGTTATAACAAAAATATTTATATGAAAATGAAAAAAGTCAAGAGTGAGTCTTCAGCCGATTAGGGTTTCATAGTGAAAACATTAAAAAGACTTTAATTTTGAGAACATTTTTTGGATAATGCAATATCTTTGGCATTTTTATATAGCAGGTACTGCAAAATGTTCGAAATCCGTGAAAGGAGAGCACTTAAAGTTCTTTGTGAAATTTCCATTTTTTGTTTGTTCACTCGCCGAAATTCAGTTGCTAACTAAATTTTTTTTTATATGGCCCATTAAAGGTACTCAAGAATTTCTATGACAAAATCCGTGAAGAGGAGAAGCGGGTTTATGGAAATTTATTCAAAAGCCCCTCATATTGAAATAAGATACATTGCACGTTTTAAAATATTATTCTGTTATTAAAATAGTAAATTACTATTAATATGAAGTAGATATTATTTGTACAACAGTATCAAGCTTACAATATATTTTTACTTCACTCAATGAGTTTATTTTGCCTTAAATTAAATTTATAATTAAATTTTAAACTATTTCAAGCTAAATTTTCAATTAAAAATGATCATAGTCGAAACATGTAAATTTGGATAAGTTCTTTTGGTGATCGCAACATTAGGTTGGTTTTGTTAGAATTGTTTTTTTAAATGTATTTTATGTATTTTTATAATGTAGAATATGTATATTCAAGAAAAATTTACAGAAATATAATTTCTCATTATCCTTGTTTTTTTACCAGTTGAGTCCTTGCAGTGATTGGAATAACTTAATCGAAACAGGTATAAAGTTTTGAAAACACCCTTCAAAAATAGGGAAGGCAACAAAAAAACACATTTTCTGGCGGGGTGTTTCAATGTATTTTTTCAACCATGAAGTAGACCCGCTCCTTTCTTTTATGCGGTGATTCATATAAAATGGAAACAGTTTTGGGTTAGTGGTTAGTATTTGGAAGAATGGAATACTGATTATATTTCTTCATTTTTACTTTCCTTCTACTGTCGAATTTAGAGTTTGAGCATAAAAGTTATAGTCTATAAATGAGATGGTACTAATTGTTAACACTCATCTTTAAGTATACTTGAATTTTCTTTAATCATATAGCAGAGAGATCAAATAGCAGAGATAATCAGGAAAAGCGCAATTGGAACTGAAGGTATCAAATTAAATTTTAAGAATATTTTAGTAATAAAATATTCACATGGATTTAACGTATTCCTAATAGAATAACTACATAAATATTAATAATAGAATTAGTACATAGGTTGTGATATTTTTATCTAATCATTATTTTTTTGTCCTTTTTTAAATTTTTCTAGATATTTCTCTCTTGTATACATGCCTTTTGTCAGATTAAAATTATCCATTCTTTCATGAAAATAAACTTTTACCAAAAAAAATTAATAAACAAAAAAATTTTTTTACCAAATTTTTGCTAAATTTGAAATTAATTCTAAATTAACCAGTTATAGAGACTTAAGATATTCAAGATTACTCAGAAATATGTAAATATTACATTGCCATCCATCTATATATTTTTTTGCCTGTTAGTCTTAAAACGATGATAACAATGTTTATTTAGATAATAGATGATAACAAGGTTTATTTCAAATCAGTTTATGCCAATGCCTCTTTAGAAACAATATTGGGGACACAATTTCCATTTGTTAAAATAACCACATTTTTGGTGTCACCTACACGGGAACATACTACATATAATTATCCATGGCTAAAGAAACCCTTGCTCAAATCCAGTTATTCGTAAGCAAACCTAATGGGGAATTGTAACCTTTTAAATAAAAATAGATAATTGGATGTAATTATGAGTATTCTCGGTATAAAAACTATTTCACTTTTGCTACAACCGGTAATTATTACAGCTCCTATGAAATTATTATAAAGAAACTACTCGCAGTCTAGTGCTATTACATAGTTTTTGTGGACTTAAATTACGAAAAAGTATAATAAGTACACCATCCGTATGGTCTATTTCCTGTTGGGGGGGAACCAGGAGCTGTAAGACTGTTTAAAAATTTTATTGGGTAATGTACTTTTTCATCTGTATTGCATGTTGTATTTATAGAGAGGTAAGATGCTGAATCACCTTTTCTATCATGTGATACGTTCACAATTTGCAGAAAAAAACAGACGGATAGACAGACAGCCATACAACAATTTTAAAAAGGGTTCTTTAGGTACTGCTATCATATAAATAACTCTATGCACTTGAAAAAAGATATATGTATTAATTAGTTTATTATAGTTAACTTCGTGTTTAATACGTTTATATACAATTAATTTGATGCAAATAAAACGATTTTGGTATTCGGTTCTTACTTTAATAAGTAAAGAAATTATATTTTCGAAACATTCGAAAGGAATTATATTTATGTGTCACAGTTTGTCAGACTTCTAATTACTAAGCCATATAAAATGAAAACTTGAAAACCACAACAATAAGTACCTTGACCAAAAATTAGAAATATTATTTCAAATGATATTACATTCCGATTAAATAATAAATATTATTAGTGAAAACATACCTATATAATGTAAAAACTACGAGTTTTGCATATATATATATATATATGTATATATATATATACATATAGTGTAATTTATGTGAATATCCAACTGATTCGCAGCCCTTGCTACAAGCTGATTCATGTTCGTAAATATTTCTATTCAGTTTGCCTTGTGTTATGATATCGAAGTATCTCAGTAACGCACTCATTCACACTACAGGTATAACAAAATTACAAAAACAAATATATTTCGAAATTCGGCATTTCTTTTTCTATTACACAAATTTTATTACTAATACTACTATTAAACAAGAAACTATTAATATCGCTTTTAACTTTGCAAGTGGTTATGAAATGGACTTACCCTATAATATAAATTATTGTCAACACTTAATGATTCAGCTTTTTACTTCCGCGTGTAACAACAATGGTAAATTAAGCGCACAATTATGTCATATATTCTTTGTTCCAATTATAATTCAAATAACTAACAGTATAAATTTGCAGATTTCAACAGAACAAAATGCAAAACACACGCGATACGACCGGATAACTTTAGGCGCCGAATTACTGCTCTCCTAGCCGTGTTAATATTTGTAGGTAGATATTGACTTATATCATTCAAACTTTTCGTTTATCGCCAATTTTAACGCAAAATGAGTGAATTCCCTAAATGTACCGTAAATTCACATAATTTTTTCCCATGAGCGCTTTTGTTTTATACAGAGCATTTACTTTTATCTTGAAAATACTTTCATTACTCAAACACTTTAGCACACGAACGATATAAAATAAGATGTTTAAAAAATAAATATGAGAAAACGATGAACATCGTTTCGTGTTCGCGATAATAAGTGAGTATATAAGGTACAAATATAGGGAGAAAGGAAGTGTTATTTTTTAAATTGGAATTTATTTGAATATTTAACGTGAGTGAATTACGAAAAAGGTATTTGAAATTTTAGCAAGAAGCATGACTATAAAGGAGCGAATATATAATTACACTGTAGTTTCATGAACGATAAATAAAAAATTGTGAATAAAAGATCCTTTCGTTTCATAAATTTACAGCAATAACGTTAACAGCAATAACATGTTTAAGAACTTATATATTACTGAAATACGTTTTCACATCTGAATAATTGAATAAGATTGCGCGTATTAAGCATGACAAGTTTAAGGTACGGCACATAAGATACGTTGTACATGCAAACTCTAAAGTCGCACGTTGTATCTTACACACAAATTTACGATTTTACCTGACGGCGGCGTAATAAGATGGAGCTTAATTTTCAGCCATCAATTCGGTTGCGATTTTTATTATACTTACTATTTTCAGTACACCTTTCAGTTAGTGGGAATCATCATAATAGCAATCTTTATTAATCATAAAGTGATCCGGTGCAATCAGGTAAAAACAAATTGTATGTCAATTACTCGGTTTATAATGTTTTTTCCAAAAGTAAATATATATATATATATATATATATATATATATATATATATATATATATATACATATATATATATGTATATATAAATATATATATATATATATATATATAGACGGGGAAGTAATTATTTTTACTATTATGATATTTTTATCATATGATAAGATCGCTTTGATAATTTAAAATTTTTTTCTTCGTAAATTTTTCATTTTAAAAGACTAGAATGACTAAAATAAATTATTAATATATCATTTTTGGACTTACAATTAGCTTTTTAAGTTTTAGGGTCACCTGATCAATTTCATTAATCTTCGGTAGCACTTGATAAATAAATAATTTTATATACTCTATAACTACATAAAAAAGGCAGATGTCAAAGAGAAAGTAAAAGCACTCTATAAAATTCTTAAATAAAAATTTTGCAGATGAGATGAAAGCTGTGATCACATAAATAAAAAAACAAACCGTCCACATCAGGCGACCTCCTGTTAGAGCTTTTTTGTGGTAATATTTTGTGAACCTGAACTACTCGGATGCTGATATATAACGACTCAATGCTTTTAGAGCACGCAATCATCCCATTAAACGTATATTGAATAAACTTACTATAACATTTTTCATGCCATTATTTGGTTATACGGAACGTTCTATTTATGAACATATGCAACAAAATTTTAATTATTCCTTAGGCTAATAAGATGTAAAACAATTATTAAACTATCACAAATTGTCTGCTTTCGAATTAGCCGAGTGCTCAGTTTGAAAGCGGAAAATTTGTAAAATCTATGGATGTGAAAAATTTTATTTTTTCAATAGTAAGGAATTGGTGTTTGAAATATAATTATTGCTTAATATTCTGTATATGGTAGTTCCTTTTGGGGTTACAAACAGGCATCGTAACTACGCAGACCATATTTTAACTCTACCTTACTCGTAAAATATATCCCTGAAATCCGGAGTAAAGCTTTGTTTTAAGTGCAATAATTGTAGAAAACACCATTTAAATACTACGAGGGTTCCGTACACATTTAAGCATTTATAAATATTTAATTGCCCATAATATTCCGATTAAACTATTTACAAAATTTTAATGTTTTTCAAAAAAATATAATGCCTACCATAATTCTATTGGCGCACAATTCAAAAAATATTTTTTGTGTTATATAATAACAAATTGACCATTTTCTTATCTTTGAAAGTTAAGTTTGTTTTGTTTTTTGATGTAAAAGTTGTATACCTCATCAATGTTTTCAGATTAATTTGGAAATAACTTATGGTATACATAGTGTTATAATTGTTAATCAATAAAATATATGAAAATATGGATTGATATTTTACTTTAATGTAAGAATTCCACATCTTCACGTTGGTAAGAATCTAAAATAGTGACGATTCATTTCAAGACAGACGGATACCGCCATCTTGGTTCTCAAAAACATTGTAAAGTTCTAATTAAGTTCTAATTAAATTTAGTCGAAATCGAATATAAGGACATTTTTTTTTAAACAGACACCGCCATTTTGGATTTTAAAAACAGTGACAATTTTAATTCAACATATTGAGGTTAGTAGCAATCAAATGAAGCAACCATTTATTGTGATAAAACCAGATGTCGCTATCCGAATTTCCAAAAACGTTGTAAAATTTGAATTCAGCACTCTAAACCCTAGAACCCGAATACAGTAATGAAATTTTTAGAGACAGACGATACTATTTTAGAGGGCATTGTCAAATTCGAATTCGTACTCGAAAATTGATTACATTTTTTACAATTGTTTTTTTTTTGTTTCTTATTATCTTCTTGCCATACTAATTTGGGAACACATTACATAATATTGTGTATAATAAAAATAATATTGTGTATAATAAAAAAACCTATAAAATATGATACTTATTTTATAATTCTGCAAATTTCGAAAAATATCTCAATCGAACCAAATGGAAAGAGTGTATATGTGCGTTTAACGTACTAAAATTCACACAGCACTGCCCGAACACGGGGAGGGTGTATATAATTGTGAGAACCGAAATAATTCTTTGCGTACATCCGACCCTTAATAGGATCTTCTTATATCATCATCATCATCATCATCATTATATATATTAATACGCTAAGGTTAAGATGTTACTCTCCCTTTTTAAAAAAAACCTCACAACTAATCCACATAAATTATATATCATTTTATAGATAATTGCTTGCTCTACCGGCATCCACAACTAAAAAATTTATTATTGCTATTGTTTTTGCAAATTAATTAATTATTAAAATTATATACACAAAACAGCAATGCTGCCATCTAACGGCTCAACGTCAATATGATTGACGGTCGGTAAAATTTTTGTTTAATTTCAAATCCACTCACGTATAAATAAAGTGGCGCTTTAGCTCAATGCTTTTGATACTTACGCCTCTATATGTCAATTTTAGTAAAATATTTGTTTGATCTGTCATCTGAGCTTCATAATGGAATAAAAACGTAATAAGCAGTGTGCAAAATTAGAAATGAATTGAATACCTGCAATCAATTTTGATTTATTAAATTGAGTTGAATAATTTATAATGCGAAGACTTCGCACGGGTCACGCTAGTATGTAATATATGAATTAGTGGGATGTAATTCTGCTACATATATTGTCTTAATACGGTATATTGTGTATATTATAGATAGGTATTAGTCGCATGAAGATATTCGTGAAATGTCATATAATATTTCTCAATGTCAACTATCGACTATAGAGTTCAGCAATATAACACGAACTGACTATCTTTGGTTTTTTATATACCTGTTCATCTCTAAACATTGTGGCAAATAAGAAATATAGAAAGAAAAGGTTTTCATGATACTTTCTATAAGTGCAATTTATTAGCAAGTATTTTTAACTTTGCAAAATATGTGTAAATATACTTACTTCTTAAAAAATATCTGTATCTAACACCGCAATGAAATCAATTTGGCAATATTTCTCTATAATTGCCTTGTGCTGTATTGATACATTAAGGTTGCTCTTTTTTATCGTTAATTATCGAATATAAAAGTTTTATAAGATTTGACACAAAAATGATATAGCATTCATTTAGAAAACTTAAAAGTTAAATTAGTTCGAAAGACCAGTAAACCATTCATAAATTAGAATGTAGACAGTGCGGTTTAGAGTGAAACCCATAAATCATTAAAGACATAGTTATGGCTTATTTTACTACAAATAATTTAAAATAAATTTTAAACTTTGACTAGAATTAATTTATGAATAAAATTTTAAGTTACAAATTCTGAAAATGATAAAGAACTCATCAGCTGACATTTTCATAATTTCATGGATACGGGTGATAGGTATACGTCATGCATTTGGGTTTCGTTCGAGATTTGTCAAAATAAATAAGGAGATGAAAACGATTATACATTTGAAAATAAATATTTGAAGACAATAAACTTCTAAACTAAATTTTAGGATGATCGAATAGAACAAAATCAATAAGATATAATGAATCGAGTTAGATTACAATTCCGCTTATAATTCGAATACAATTACGCAGTCTATATAACCTTATTTTGTTTTAATAAAAAATTATTTCCTGCTTTAGTTTTTTAAAGTTTATTTGCAAATATGACATACGGAATAATTATTATAAAAAAACGCCTTACCCTATTTTGGACTATAATAGTTACATATCAGATTTATTTTAGGTTTCAAATCCGATTTCATTTTTATTACAAATAAAATCATGTATGTTACGATTTATTGCGAAATCATTTCTGTTTTTTGTTGTTTTTACTTTTCGTCAGAATAACAAACTTATTTAAATTTCTTAATGTCGGCTCTAAAAAAAAGTTCATAGCAAATTGTATATGTGTATAATACATGAGGTGTATGGCACATTAAAAATATTTTTTTATGTTCAACACAGAGTAACTTAACAAAGCAGTTATGATAATGTATAGAATAAAATAATTGGTTAGTATTTAGGATAGTGTATATCCACGAGTTCATATTAAGTTTTAATTTACAATATGTTTTGGACAACGTAGATTTAAGTATAAAATGACTTGAAGGAACACTTTAAAGCACTTACTTTCATTATTTTGTTAATATACATCCTAACATTTATAATTATTGACCGGTAAGCTAATATAAGAGATGATAAGGAAATACATGAAGTAGTATATTTTTTTATCAATATTTTATGCAGGGACTTAACAGCCAGGGCTATTGATTGAAAATATAATATGCGATCCGAGATAGAAAAGACATTACGTACTCGTCAATGACTAGATCTTATCCGGTAAATAGAATTCAACAAACAAACAAAATTTGCATTTATCATTAATATAAGATTTACCAGAACAGAAAATAGCCTGTATCATCTTTCCGCTCGTAGAATATCTTTGTACCGAAAACTACGCCGATCAGTTACCATGAAAAACAAACACACTCTCGTAGTTATGGTATCATTTAGGATATGGTGCTTCATAACTTCATGCATAATCTGTGCAATCCGACTTAACAAAAATGATTTTTTTTTAAATAAAAAAGAAATTACAATTTCCTCGCACGACAAAACTGGTTACTGGGAATGTTTGTGTAAACCGATTAGTTTTTGTTAACTCTAACGCGTCATTAATTTGTGCTATAATACAAATCTGGTAATTAGGATAATAAGTTTAAGTTAATGGTGGAAAAATTTTATTTGACCATTTTCTTACAAATTATTTGAAATAACATATACTCTGATTTTGTTTTTTTTCTAAGCATTACGTGAGTGTAAAGTCAGTACTTTAAACAAATACTGGTTCTCAACTTAATTAGGCGAAAAGATATCATTTCTCACTAAACAGTTTGAGTAGCACTAATAAAATTCCACACCCATATAACAAGATATTTATTTTATTTTCTTAATTTTTTTGCTTTGGTTCAAAGCTTAATTTCTTAAATTATCAGAATTATGCCTTTACATAAGCAAAAAAAGATTTGAATTAAATTTTTTTAGACATTCATAGCCCCCATCAACAATTATATAAATGTCACCAAAAACCAAATAAAACCTTTTGAATTAATTTCCTAATTTTTACATATTTTTTCCCTATTTAACTATTAATTTTTAACCATGACTTTAGAAAATATCTAATTCGTCAATATATGAACAACAATCTAACGATTCTAAACGATTTAAAAAAAGTCGTCACATCTCTTTAGGACAATCACTGGACAAGGTAGACATTTGGAGGAGAAGAGGGGTTGACTTATAGCGTAGTAGTTTCCTAAAATAAATTATTGGCATTCCATTCTTTTAATACTTAAAAATAATAAAAAATGGAATAATTTTGGCTTTCTTTTAATTAAACTAAACTTGTATTTCAAAAAAAGAAAAGCAGCCCTCTTTTATGTTACGAAGGCAATAGGCGACATTCTTGCCGATCATGTAAATTAAGACGAGTTTATTCTAAACAACAGTCTGTATCGTGTTAACAAAGTAGAAGGAAAACACACGTACAAAATACAAACATTTGACTTTTAAATGCGTAGCCAGATCTAGGTGGGCGGCGAAAAGGAATAAAAAATTTTAAGTTTCAGAAAAATGATACAAGGAAATATCGTTATAACTAACGATACAAGGAAGTATCTTTAATCATTTTAAAAAAAAACTGAACACTTTAGAGTTCAATTTTTAATTTTTTTTATCGGGATAAAATATTTCGAAACCAGATTACCTGGATGAAAACTATATCGAATACTTGGCAACATTGGGTGTAACTGTGTTTTGATAACTAAATAATTTGTTAGGGCTCACCTTTTTCAATTTTCGTAAAGGCCTAAATAATTTTTGAAAAACAATTTACCAGTCACTCTACACGTAATAAACATAATTTGTTTCACAATTTTTTTATCTTATTATATTTTTTATTGTTAACTAAATAACGCTTTCTTGTAATTTAATTTGTAATATACGTGTATCTGGACAAAAATAAAAGTATTTGTTTACCGGTTTGACAAGGTTTTATTTGAAAAGGAATATATTATCTGCGCTGAGAGAACAAGATGATGTCTTTTATCTTCATAGAAAAATAATATGTATAAATTTTATTGCCAACGCTCCACGAAGTGTCCATAAAATGAAGCTCAGTCGTTTTACAAATCACGTTTAAGTTGCGCATTAATATTGTTTATTACAAACAAGACTACATTTGATTGCTTGTTTCAATTAAGAGTTGAGCAATTTGAAAAGCATTTATGGAACATAACTGCACTTTTTAATATTTATGACTTATGGAATTACATTCTTAATTAATATTCCACAATTACAAATATAAACAAGGAAAACAATTTTGCAAATTTGTAATCAATAGACGTTAGTAACTACTTACAGATGAAAATAAGTGTTTATTGAATAATATCTTTGTGTAACGTCGTCGGATTTTTTTTAAAAGGAAATTGAGTAAATAAAGTTTTGCATAGGATATATTTCAAAACTTTTCTTAGAGCTTTTATTTCAAATTAACATAACATATTTTTATGTCGCTGTACTCATTTCTTCTATATATTTAATACAAATATTACCTGATATTTCTGTGTTGTCTATTATGATATTTTGAGGAAGAAATAAATTGTTCTCCTTTATGATATTTAAAAATGATAGTAATTTCCATTACTTATTACTAATATATTTCTATCTTAATTTTCTGTAAGCCAATCATTTTAAGAAGATTGGTATATCAATAAATTTAAAAGAAGTACGTATTTTGCACTAAACGATATAAATTTATTTTTAGGATTGATTAGTCTATTTATAGAATCCACACAGCGGACAAATTGCAGTTGACAATTTATTTCCACAAGTATCCCCCTCATCCACTCATGTCTCTCTCTCTTTCTCCATATTTCTCTGACACATTCTTTTTCACTCTCCCTTTCAATCCTTCTCTATCTATTTTTCTGTCACACCCCTACCTTCACTTTCAACGCTGCTACATTGACAAAATATGACATGAATAATTATTCATAAGACGTTTATGTATACACGAAAAATAGATATGTTTGGTGATAGAAGCAGATTTTCTTTAAGAAATTTATATCGATTCTCCATATAAAAAAGAAAAAATATTACTGTTTAGACGTCTATTATTCTTCAAGATTCTATTTTAAAACTCAGTTGAATCTATATATTTTAACATTTCGTGTTCAACACACCCAGCGTATTGTCATTTTAGTGAATTCACTAAAATGACAATACGCTGGGTGTGTTGAACACGAAATGTTAAAATATATAGATTCAACTGAGTTTTAAAATAGAATTTTGAAGAATAATAGACGTCTAAACAGTAATATTTTTTCTTTTTTATATGGAGAATCGATATAAATTTCTTAAAGAAAATCTGCTTCTATCACCAAACATATCTATTTTTCGTGTATACATAAACGTCTTCAAAAATGTTTTGTATTAAAACCAAAGGATACTTTTAACGGAAGACCTTATTCCTATAATATAATTCCTTACAAAATTATGAAAACAAGTCCAAAACGAATATCCGAGAAAAGTTGCTTACATTAAAGATTTTAAGACATAGTCTACTCATAACCTAATAAAGAAGTTTGTAATTTTGTAATAAGAATTTTCTTCAGATTTCAAGCGTACCTCGGGAATTAAACGTTTAAATGGAAAATAATATTACGGAAACTCGTTAATACATCTTAAGGCACCTTTTATATTTGCCATTGAGGTATCTCTGCCAATACATTTACTGCGCGTGTGATGTTATAGCTGTAAATGAAAGTACTCCGAAAATTTACGCAGGTGGGTGGGTGAACTATTCTTTTTCATCACAATTTAAACGAATATCTAAAAGAGTAGTTATTCGTTTAAATCCTTTTTTTCTGAGTATAGTCGTTACTTGAAATGCTACACACATTATTACATTTATATTCACAGTGGCTATACACATAACATAAACTAATCGACGAGAAAAGTACGCCGCTATGTCTACAGGTAAGAACTTTATTATTGCGAATCACTAGAAGATGCGGGAAAAAATTCAATCAGATTAATGGTTCTCTGACACGTTGCAAATAGTACTGGTATAATTACCTAATTTAGATATAGTGTCGTACTCAACAACTAAATATATCATACTTATGTTAAAATTTAACCACCTATACAAATTTACTTGGTTAATTTTCTTAAAACTTAATTCATTTCTATGGTGCGTATGGTCTCCTACAGGATAACACTACAATGTAATTTATATAATATTTAAATTTTCTGTGCTTGCTTAACAAATTGCTCAACACATTTGACTCAATTAACTGTACTAAGTTCCATATTTTCTCATTAACGATTGTTTCGTTCCGAGACGTTAGAAAATATTCCAATACGTCACAATAAAAATAAAATTAGTGTCTGACTGTGACTGTAATATAAATGCCTGCTTGGATTCTTAGAGGATAGAAAATCATTGTGTAATTAATATCTCATCATAGGTCTTTTTGTCTGTTTATCTATTTATCTGTGCTGAACTCAGAAAAAGTTAATTACATAGCAAAATCTATTACAGACATAACGAGTAGATATATATGAAGCATAATCTGTACTAATCAATTTTAGCATCTAACAAAAATTTGTTGAAAATAAAATAAAGATGTTATTGTGCTATGCTGATCGTGGGTAGCGACATACTGTAAAAATGCGAGGAAGCGGAAAGAGAACAGAGGGTAGGAGCGCAAATAACCCGCGTGAGATTTAAAGAAAATGCTAAATTGATCGTTTTTAATAAAATATGGTAGTCTACTAAACTCTGGAAGTTGGAGTAAACAAATTATGCTTTCTCACGTTTTTAACTTCAATATTTCAACCACTCAACATACAAAAAGTAAGGAAGGTTTTTGAAAATTACTTCCATTTGATTTTTTGTCTTTATTATGATATTCTTACTTTTACCGAAGTTCAATATTTCATGTTTAAATTATTTATTTTTCATTCGCAATATTAACTGAACACAAGCTATACTTATGGTATATTGGATGATTTCCTTAAGTGGATAAGATGGATACAATTATTTTACCACACCTAAGATCATTTGAGCGTTTCGTTAACGATAAGGGTATGTAAATAATATTGTCTTGGTATCATTCTCAGAAATGTTGCAAATTTGAAATAAAATATGTTATATTTTCTCAGTTCTTGACAAATTTTAGTAACACGGGACAAAACTCGATGCTATTTATACCCATTTCAAATATTAGGATTATGCAATGTTTTAGGCTAATACATGTGTTCTGACAGTTACACTGTTTTAAAAAAATATTTTATTTCAAATGTACACTAAGTAAGAAACTGAATAAACTTTTCGAAAAAAGTGAAATAAACCCTAATGTGAAATGTGTCCATTATTTACTTTTAGCAAGATTTTTTGTCTATCTTCCATCTTCATCATCAAATTTTGCTTCTGTCGTCTTGTTTACGTCATTCTTAGAAAAAAAAATTACCAAGGTATGTGAAATGAGCCCAAATTCAATAGATCACGTGGAACATTGAATACTATTCACTGTTAATTTTGTTCACTTTCCATCTCTACTATTATATCCTGACTTTATAACCATTATGTGTAACAACACTAATATTTGTATTAGGTTTCAATATGTTTAAAATGTACCTTACGGTCTAGTATAATAAGAAAAATTTACCTTAAGTATATTCAAAGTACGAAGTAACTGAACAGTGTCGTAAAAATTGTTGTGAAATTCTATATTATACTCTGTGATTTTTTTCTCAAATGGAATAGTGTGTATTGACTTACGATGCTCTTTTGTGAAACTGGTCTTTCGGCTTGTCACTTAAAGAGATAATAGGCATCCAAAGACTTTGGTTAGATTGTTGTGGAGTGTTCTCACAAAAAAGCTAACCGAAAACTGTAGCGCTGAAAGCACAACAGCGCGTGCTTGATTGATGGAGCCGCCGCTTTTATCTTGCTGAGCACTTATCGTAACGCTTCTCTCAATTACGCGAACGGCGTTTGTCTAGAGCCTACTGGCAGATTGTCTTGGAATATTGTCAAGGGTATAACTAAGATGACATTTTCATTTTGAGACGGCAAGCCAGAAATTGATAAATTGTTAGTTTAGATACTACATATTTACACGATGTTATTATATCAAATAAATTAAATATTTTAATGTAGGTCTGTTTATATCATTCACAAACTGAAATATATAAACATTGAATAATCGAACCCATCAAATCGATTATCAAAAACTTTTAACATCATAACCAATTGTCTAATATAAATGAAGTTATATAATATATTGAGAGAGTTAACGTTTTTAAATTAATTTTAGTAACGTTGATCTTTTTTGAATCAGTTTGCTTTCCGTTTCATATATTATATATAATGTTTTCCTGCTCTGACCTTTTCAAAATAACTTTTAAAATGTAAGTAAAATAAATAATATTACTAACACATACAATTTATTAGAGAAAGTAAATTATTTTTCTTGTTAATTTTACTAGTAATTTTAAAACTATAGTAGTAACGGAAAGGTAATCTATGTAAAGCTAGGACGAAAGTGACCAGTTATCTTTACGTAAAGTTCCAACCAGTTTAGTGTATTCAATTATTTAAAGAAATTTAAGCATTTACGTAATTCTAGAAAAAAAATCTAAAAATATTGTATATAAAATGTTAGTGCTAAATCTTACCTTAGCTGATGTAGATTCATACAATCGAATAAAAATGGAATAGAGTAGAGACCCTTCTCTATTTGCTACTTAGAGTGACCCGAATTCCATACTTGTAACATATAACTTCTCTGCGGTATTTACCTAATTATGCTGACACCCTAATATTCAATATTTATTTAATTAAAGTCGTTATATCGGGCGATCTGAAATATATGGGTCTTTAAATTTATGTCTACTTATAATACCGTAAGAATACATATGGTTACGTAATAGTTGAACT
This sequence comes from Druceiella hillmani, assembly GCA_039881145.1. Classification (NCBI taxonomy): domain Eukaryota; kingdom Metazoa; phylum Arthropoda; class Insecta; order Lepidoptera; family Hepialidae; genus Druceiella; species Druceiella hillmani. Next base: position 14,782,021 of record JAYKKI010000048.1, read on the forward strand.
CAGCATAATTTAAAACTGAGTTTCTTTATCAGCAGTCCATTTTTGTTTTAATTAGTGTAAAACATGGTGATTTATAATCTTTCCTTTTAATGTCCTAAGTTATCGCGAATTTGTTAGTGTGTCTTGAATTAAATATAAAACAGAATAAGTACGCTCCGCCAAAGCGATTTGGGATGCCAATGAGTCTTCTAAAAATTCACAAACATAAGTAGATAAACCTTTGGGTAAAGTTTAGATAATGGTAAAAGGAGACGATTTCATTCTTTCATGGCGGCAATCCTAAAAGCTTCCCGATATACAATTAAGCGGGTTACTGCTCAAAACACTTAGAGAATCATTAGTGTGCCTTAATGATTCTAATACTGTCTTGTTAAATTTTATACATAAACATTGTTTTTTCAGAGCTTAAAAGCTATTCTTGTTTAATGTATTGAGGGATTTTATGCAAGCAAAACTTTAAAATGAAAAGAATTTTTAATATTTTTGGTGGTGTATTTGAAGAATTTAGGGTAAAATATACAGAAATTTCTTTTCTTTGAAACTTTATTACACGAACATGTCTTGATAACATTTATTTAATCGATTTAAACACTCACATATTTTCACCATAATGTCCAAAAACTAAACTTCACAAATTTCAATGAAATTTCACCCTGCTGTGCTTGTCCAATTTTACTTATTATGGATAAAAATCGATCGTATATTTAAATGAACGTAATCCGATTCCTTATTAAAAAAAATTGAATTAGAATATCATTATAATTGCAGTGGATGACTATCCACTGAATATCGTGACATTTTGTTCCACAGAACTAAAGTTCATCCTAACTCACGATAGCCGCCTACTCTAATGAAGAAAATGAAACTAGTCTCCTATGTTTCTATTATTAAAATTAATAATAAATATCCTAGTATTTTATTTCGGCCACGTGTCCATACAAATAAGAATTATAATCGAAGATCGGAGCTTTAAGGGGCGTGTGAAAATTTGTTTATCGTTTATTGTGTTTCGAGTTTTGATTTCAAATTCTCTAAAAAGCGTTTTAGCATTAAATAATTATTTCAAAATTCAATCGAGAATAATTTCATTCATCATTGTGGATACATTGCGTATTGATTCATTCACTTTTCACACTAAATGGATTCAAGGATCTTTTCGTGACCTCTCCACATTTTACTAATTATTGCCTAAAATTAGTAGGTAACTGAATGAACTTCGCTTTCATTATATACCTTAACATACACCATAGAGAAGTTTTTAATACTTTTCAGAAGTCACTAAAAAGTGGTAGTTTTTGGTGACCAACTTAATATCAACGGAAATATTATATCCTTTAACCTCCAATTCGATTCCTTTCTACCTTAAATTGTTAGTAATTTTTTTGAGTTATAGTTTTACTATGTCCTAAAAAAGACACGCCGTGACGTATTTATTGCATTATTGCTGTTAAAAATGTTTAACTATTATATATTAATGTATACCGAACAGCTATATAAAATTAAACAATGATTTTCATAAATGAATCAGTAATCATCAAGTTTTTCAGATATTTACTAATTCACTTGTGAAATTCTCGCTTGTTTTACATTAACTATTTATGTTAGCATTGAGTCAGTATTTTAAAGTTAATAATCCATGTGGCTTATTCAACCTGGTTAAAAATGTTAATAAAAGGATATTTTCCATTTATAATTTTACAAATATAGCAAAACCGTATACGCTGTGGATAAATTCCTTCATGGCACACTTGTCCCATAAGAAAGTAGATACCACTTCAAAGTAGTTCGTTATCCGCTTAACCCATAAAAATCAAAAATATTTATTTAAAAAATTTATTTTACAGTAAAATTATAATTTATTATCACGGCACATAAGCGCATGTCCGTAAAGAAGCATTTCACGACAATAGCGGTTATTTTTTTGGTCGTAAAATGCTTTCTGTTATTTTAGAAATCCCACAATTAAACTTGCTTACATGTGCCACCATATACTATAAACATATGCTTCAATGACAACAACCGTAAACATTTTACACCCGTTCCTCCCTTGGCACGTGTTTCTGATTAATTGCAGCAAGAATATAATGATGGCATATGAAGTTTTATAAAAAACTGTTGTAATTTGATTTAATTGCACATATAATGTACATAACTTCAACCTTAGATTGGTAAAATTTGTAAGACATATATTTTGATTTATTTGCCGTGAATATTTTTTATCGCAACAGACATATTTTCTACGCTAAAAGGTTTGTGTGAAAAGATAAGACAGATGTTTGAATACGAAATAAGTAGTTTGGATAAAAAACAAACCTTCACGAGTTTCTGTTTTCTCTTTTACTTGAGATGTAAAGTAATTACTTGAGATTTGAGCGTTAAGATGTTTATATTAGCATAATAATTTCTTTAAACAATTATCAATTTTAAAAACAATTTTTGATCTGTATACCATTTTATAGAGAAAATATTGGAAAAGTAAATTACATTTCTTGTAATTTTACTTTTGGAGCATTTGTCGAAAATAAAAATAATTTAGCAATATAACTTTTTATTACGCTATGAAAATTACACTATTATCATATTCTCATGCCAATATTTTTCAATTATTATTATATTTGCATATTTATACAATTATCCTAGATCCTGCTAATTGTTAGATAATAAGCTTATAGGCTGATGTTCACTCTGATGATCTATAAATCATTAAAATATACTCGACAGTAGATTCCAGAAAAAGTTCGTGCGTAATCTAGCAATTGCAAAAGGCAAGGATCCTTTTGCCGTCATTTCAGATCATTTTGGTTCGAAATTTTTTTGTTGATTATATTTATTTTATATTTATATGAGGTAGGGTAAAATAAGAAATTTTGAACAGAGACTATGATTAAAACGAAAAAATTATACGAGAAGAAGAGCAATTTATACTAATTTTTTTTTAAATTAAACTTTTTACGTTTTTGGTAAACGTCAGAATTTTTACGCAATTACAATAAATCAGAGTTTAGATTCCAATTAATAAACGCAAATGTTGTGTTTATTAGTTCCGTAAATTACAAATCTTAGGCATGTTTTTAAACAAGTTACGGTAGTATAAAGAGACGACAACACATTTGCACATTGTCCGCATATACACATTTCCGAATGTAAGACTTAAACAAACATGCAGAAAACTTTTAGTCTTTTTATACCAATAAAAGTGTATTTATGTACTTATATATGAAACCAAGTAACGTGTAATTACTTTAATTATATATTTGAATCTGCGGCAAAATATTGTAGATATGAACAAAGAATTCAAAGACCGTTAATTGTTTAGAAATGTAATTTCCGGAATTCGTGCAACAGAAACTGTCAATAGATGGAGAACATTATAAATAAGTAAAAATTATAAAAAAAATATAGGCAGCACGGGGACTGCCGACAGAAGCGAAAACTTAAAACTTTAATAACGTACTTAGTACTCACTGTTGTTCTGCACAGTGATCCTACAATTAAACAAAATAATAATGAAACTAAAACACAATTTCAACAACACACAGTATACACACATTGAATTTTTCACGTGGTCAATTTAACGTAACAACATATTAAAAATATATATATATATAAATATATATATATATATATATAAATATATATATATATATATATATATATATATATATATATATATATATATATATACTCATAAGTACAGATATACAGTTAAGATTAGCGTAATGCGAACTCATAAGATTTTCCCCTACCAAAAAATGCTCAAAGTGGCTAAAGAAGTTTTTACTTAGGCCTACTACATAACTGAAAATTATAAATCTGCTTATTGCGGCGAAAAAATGTTTTTTTTTATATATCTAGTTAAATAGCACAAATTTAAATATTCGAGGATACAGAGTATTTTACGACACTATTTACATCGAAATATTCGTATTAGTTATAATCATGTAAATGTGTAGCGTAATATATATTCCACAAGCCTTGAATAATTTGGTTACTTTTATTTCTTTATTTTATTAATAGTAGTTCATCGAAGTAATTGAGTTGTTGCTAAATGCCATTATCCTAATCTTTTTCAGATTTTGTGGCATGTGTGTCTAAAGACAGAGGTGGGGGTGAGGCAAGAAGTCACTATTATACCTTTGCAATTACATTCTAAAATACCTCTTTGATTACAACCTCTGATGGAACCTACGAGAGAGAAATGCACTTAAAAATTCCTTTCTGTGTTCTGAAATTTAACTATATCTTTTTGCAAAATTTTTATTACGTTTCTTAATTTTTATTATTCTTAAACTGAAAGGTTATGACACTGGAATATAACGGCGGACAGGTAGACAGCACAACGAAATTATTAAGTACCCGCTTTTGGTCATTTGCCTATTGGTTATTGCCTATAAAATTTAATCATCTTATCAAGGAAGAAAAATGCATGAGTGCTTAGTGGACGACATTATATAAACGTTATTTCTACGAGAAATATATTTAAGTATATCAAACTTATTTAATTTAAATTTTCAATTTTGAAATAAAGTTTGCTCCAAATAGTTTCACATCAATATTATGTTTCTTGAGCAACTTTCAACTGTGAATTCCCTGGTTTGACTTGAAATTTGCTAAAAGTGATTTTGCGCCAGACGATAAAAAGTTCTGTTTGAATGTACAATACTAATACATTCTCCAAATAATGATAGAACGTACAATCCTAGATATGTAATTACTTGATATCTCAATCGATTTCCATTTATTATTTGTCTCCCAATAGCTCTAAATTACTGTTTATGCAAATAATGATGTCATGTTTATCATTAGACGAAATTTTTTAACAAAAAGTTGTCCTGTAAGCCGGTCGATTATACTTAATTAATTTATATTTTGCATCCAATTTATAAAACAGATTTATTTCATGATAAATATAAATCAAGAAAACAAAAAGAAACGTTCTTATTTCAGTTAAAAATATTGAAATTACGATAAAACATTTTAATAGTTCTTTTTAAATGAAAGTAAACTTTTCATAAAAATTTATCACTTGCATCTTATCTCACCTTCCAAATTATGTAATCTTCTGGCGAGAAAAAAGATATTTTTAATAGATCGGGGTTAAAGTTTATAGAGAACTCAAAACTTTAATGATTTGTGAATATTAGTGGAACTTGTGATTTACATTCGATCAGTTGACTCGTAAATAATATTTGAAAATGATTAATTAGTTACAATCATGAATATGATACTAATAATAAAAAAAACTTTACGGGTTACACAGTTGTTTTAGTCTCCTATTAAAACATAATTAGCTGTAGATAACATCACACATTTGTGTAGGGTCTTAATTATTTCATTTTCATAAACACTATTAACAACCCGTGTGCGTCTATGAAAATAAGTGAATTGTATAATAAATTTTAAAACAGACTTCCAAATTTGCACCTTCCGTTTAAATGCAGGCTTTTAATCTTATTAATATAATCTGACGCCAATTTCACACGAACCGAAATGCAAATAGACCACAGCTACTTGTAGCTCGGCCAAAACTTCATGATCCTTTCTAGGAATTTCTCTATAAATTGTATTATTTCACATAACCTAGCAAATAGAGACTTAATGAACTGAGCGATCGAACTACCACTCTACCTCTGCTTATCTGCTGAATATATTAGCTAGAAGTCTTAGAAGTCTTTTTTTGGGAATGAAAACAAATTGCGCTGAAGTTCAATAATGTAGGTTACCACATTTGTTTCCGTTTAAATATCGAAATATTTTCAAGAAAGCTCCTTAAAACGTTATCTACTTTGCGTGTGCCAAATAATCGAGTATTTCAGGTAATAAATATGATTTTTTTTATATTAATTTACTTTTTTATGAAGTTAGCAATATTGTTGTTTCTTTGACTTTTAATTTTGTTCAACCGATGATAATTACGGGAATAGAAATTGTATTTTTGGTCATATAAATCCTCGTCAGTATATAATACTCTATTGAACAAATGAAGTCAGGATACCCAATATCATAATTTCCATCTGTTGATAGTTTTGCAATCCTCGGGTTAACATTTTTAGACACTTGTTAGATGGCACGGGTGAAATTGAAAATCTTTATTTTCAATTGTCCCGACCAAAATACTATTTGGGGTTTATTTATTATAGAATCTTGAGTTATAAAATTTATTACAGTACCTCCGATTCTTATATTTATGCCAATTCTTGCCCTTTTCGTGCTACCAAATCGGTACCAAACTTTCAGTTTCACGTTTCTAACCTTAAAAAGAAATTAGTGTCGGAATGTTGAAGATAAAGGTAGTATATTCCTGTCTCTTGATTATCAAAAAACACGTCTTTTCGAAGTATTTGGATGCAGTGCCTGCTATGTTCAAATATAACATAAGCAGTCTTACACAAGTCTATATTTAATTATATGACTTAGAAAGCTTAAGTGTGTGCGTGTGAACGTGTTGGTCTATATGTATGTGCGAGTTAATCGCATATGACCTCAAGTCGTTGTAAAAAAATATTTATTTAAAACATTTACAACTTTCTCTTAGTCTACATTATATGTCTTTGTCTCGAAATTAACACTGTATGCGAGTATCCTGGTGTATACATAAAATATACCCAACGATGAATGATTACTTCTTTTAATGCTAAGCGGAGATTATTCGAAGTTAACCCTGCGCGACAAGATGGGATTCGTACAAGTGTGTTATCTCTGTGGAAGGTGAAGTTTGGGAAAACGGGGTTCATTGGGTGTTGTGGATAACGATGTTTGTAAAAAAATTCACAATTACTCACAAAAAACAAGCAGATATTAATTTTGCTAAGTGAAATACACGCAACGTTTAGAGTTATTCCATTTAGGCGAGCGTTTTAGAATTATTGTTCTAACATTCTTGCAGCAACGTATTTCCTAAAACTTCTAATATTCTTGAAGATGCGACAATGGCATAAAGATTTTTTTCTAGGACCTAAAACTCGACTGTAATTGAAATCCCGTAAAACTCGTTTAGTAGTCCAAAATAAAGATCAGAACAAAAGACCTGTCTTAAAATTCTAGCCGTAAAAAATGCTATATTACAATTTAAATCTATCAGATTAATCCATAATAATACTAAAATCAGCCGGTTTTAGGTGGTAATTGAATAAAACGACTTTAATTTTAAAATAAAATGTTTAAATTTCTGTTTACTGTAATTAGTCTTATGGTCTTATTATTTGTAGATATATTGAAAATAAAATACATAACAACCAACTTCATATAGAATATTACTAAACCTACCAAAATTATTAAATTACAAATATAGGCAATATGTCCAAATTTTAAACAAAATGAGTAAAAAAGTAAGTTTATATTCAATATATCCAAACATCGAACATATTATGTCCTGAAGACGACTGGCAATGATGTCTGCTCTCATAGGTTTATTTATATTTTGAATCAACCTTTCCTGCGTTTCTCTAAATGGTACTATATTTTAAAGATGAAAGTGGTAAACAGTCCACTATCAGGATTCTTAATCACAAACCTACAATTATATTTGGGTTTTTACTTTTTTGTTCAAACTTTCAAGCAGTCAAAGCAGCTTTAAATTTTTATTAATTCTTTTTTATTTTACAAGGCTAACTTCAATAATAATCGCAATTTAATTAACCAATAATAAGAGGTATTGATACGATTACTGGTTGCGTAAAAATGGAAATCCTTACTGAGTTACCAAGAAGTCATATGTCCATCAGTACACATTTATTGTAATATTATGTGCGCTTAGAATAAATATGATAATTTTTACATGGTACTATAGTTACATGATAATATCTTATAACAGTAAAATAATAATTCCTACCTAATATCCTGACTTCTGCTGGATAAAAGCTGAGATAATTTCTGAGTCAAATCTGAAAATGTTGCAATTAAACGATATTATTATAACTGACTCTCATCTGTATACATATATCCATAAATGTGTATATATATATATACATATATATATATATATATATATATATATATATATATATATATATATATGCATACACATATATACATATATGTATAATTGAGAACGATATATTTAATGGCTAGTAATTTATGCCACTGTTAATGACAACGTTTCATAAAATGGTTACTATGAAAATCGTTAACTTTAAAGACAAAATTCTGCTACAAGGTTTAAACTGTATAGTAAACATTGCAGTATTAATTTCTATTTTGTAATTATATCTGCTGAAATTGGAAATTTGGTGTCATATTTACATAGTGAGCTTAAATATTGCGGCAGGTGTCACGATGAATTAAGTGAATACAATGTGTTTTGTGTCATCTTAATTTAATATTAAAATTAAATTTTATATAAAGCTAATATAAATTATATGCGTTTTAATAATTCAAAAATATCTAGACAATTTTTATAAAGACCCAATATAAATGAATCCACTGGAAGCCACGAGGTGTCACGTCGTTTTATAACTGGAAATTAATGTTTTGCTACGGCAGCCCGTAGGTATATAGGTAAAAATATGTAAGAAATTTATACATGCATTACGTCGATGATTTATTATTTCCCTAATAGGACTGCTACTTTTTGTAGTTCTCGACGAGGAGTGGTTTTTATAACTCTTTTTATCTGTTAGATATCGGTTCATTTAAATATCAAAGAGAGTGTACGTTACTTTCTAGCAGATATTTAAGGAAAAAAATCTTTCGCTTTGATTTCTATCCTTCATTTACATATGAAAATACCACACTCTATATTTTACTGATCTTATAGTTAATACTTCATGGTAAAAGGTATATAACATGAAAATAACATTTTATATATATTCATTAAATTCACATTAAACAGAAATGATGCTTGCTCCTAGACTCTAATATCTGCCCACTCATCAACATCTATACTTGTGCATTATTTCTATACAGGCTTGAAATATGATATCGGAATGCAAATGAATTTAGAGAAACACTGTTTTTTCCACCTGCTTATAAATGGTTCGTTAAGTGGAGATTCCGAAATTTGTTCTCGTTATTCCTATTAATCATTTTGCATTGACGTAAGTTTAATTCAAACTTTAATAATCTCAAAATAATTTGGAAACCATGAGAGAATAAATTCGTGGTAAACTCTCGATGTATATTACCATATTTACCATATTTACGTTTGCTATGAATGTTTTAATTCATTAGCGCAAAGCAAAATCATTTGGCGATATTTATTGGATTTATGGATATTTTAATATCGTATTTATTGGATATTTTAATATCGTAGAAAGTTTCTCTAGGGTTTGAAATTTTATTGGGTAAAAAATCTCAAGTTTGACGATAAGACGAGAGCGTAATTTTTTTATAAATTTTTATATTTCCGAATTATCTGATAATAAGTTCCCTGAAATCACACTGTGGCTCCTTTTTACATTAATATTACTGTCCTCTTGTATCCCTTATATATTAATATTACTGTTTTTATGGTGGCTTTATCGATATAATAAAGAATACCTTAATTAAAAGTACTTTGAATAAAGTCAAAATTACAAAACGTAATTCATTATACTTAAAATTTAGAATATTTCGTAACATATTTATATAAATTGTATTCACAATAATTTAATTTACTTGAATATAACAAAACATTCAATTCATCCAATACAGCGTGTTTCATCATGTAAAATAATTTATAATTGAAACTGTAAATGTATACGCTGGTAGCGAATAATTTACTTGAATACTTTTAATTTACTTGAGCTGAATAAGCTGACTTCTAAGCGTCCTAGGTATTTTAAGTCACGTAGGAAATGGAACATCAATTAAATACGTGACTATCCTAAAATAAATGTTAGTTCTTTCTTCGGAAATTGCGTTTTCTTTGAAAAATTATGTTTGCTAAAATATATATACAAAGCTGTATAATATTTTAGGCAAATTCTGTTCGTAATAATATGTTTTTTGTTTTTAAATTAGTCGTACTGAAGTATTAAAAGATATGGATTTTAGAGAAAATTAAAAAAATAAATTATTGTAATGGTTTTAATATATCTGCACTTAAATAATCTCTCTATTAACTTTAAATTTATTTGGCAATTCTTGTAACTAGCTTGATTTAAAATGAGGTCCATACAATAGTGATTTAGTATCCACCTAATAAATTTAGTATCCACCATCTAAAAATGTCTTAATTTTGTCATTAAGCGGATGTCGAATTTTAAAGGCACATAAAAAATAAAAGCAACAATATCTTTGTCTAAAAAACAAATAATGCCGATGACAAGGGCCAGTCGCAAGAGTGAATTATGTAAAGTTTTTGGTTACATATATTACTTATATTGTTAAGGAAAAAATAATGACGATAAACAGTATACGAGGATTACTATGTATCTCCTTAAGAATACAATATATCCGCGAAATAATACAGAGTCGTCTAATAAAATGTGAACTATTATTTTTAATAAATATTTATAATAGACATGAATTGTAAAACTGATATTACCGAGGTACGTTAATTTACGACGACGAGAGTAAGTTAATTTAACGAAATAACGGGGTTGTAAATGAAATCGGCAAGAGCACATGTTCGACTACTAAACCTTATCACTCTATATAAAAAATATTACGTTCCATTCGCAGACACTTAATTTTGTCTATAGTTATTTTAATAAGTGGCACCTAACAAATGAAAAATATAGTAATAAATGAGAGAGTAAATATATTATTATTCTACAGAGAATTGTATAATCATTATAAAATTGAGAAAGAACATTGTGAACAGTTGTGTTTATTACATATCTCTTATTTTCTGTAAATAATAACTTATAAGTACTGCATATACCCAATTAGGGTAGCGCTAGCGATATACACTTGCGGCTTACCGAGCATTCCCATCACATAGTCCGTAAATGGAATACATTTTTGCATACTCACGAGCAGTGTGTAAATGGAATACATTTTTGCATACTCACGAGCAGTGTGTAAATGGAATACATTTTTGCATACTCACGAGCAGTGTGTAAATGGAATACATTTTTGCATACTCACGAGCAGTGTGTAAATGGAATACATTTTTGCATACTCACGTGCATTTTGCAATGCAGTCGATCATACAATATTCAAATCAAAAGCACAAATAAGGTCCAAATCAACCATAGGTCAACAAATAAAAACAGCGGTAGGGAAAAAAAAGGCAAAAACACGTTGTTAACTCCGAGCGATAAGCAAGTCACTAAAGAAGCGAAGTTGTTGAAGGAAAGAGTAGAGGGGTCGCTTGACGGTCGAAAACAATAAAAAGACCATACGAGAGGAAAAGAGATAGTGATACAATTCTGATAAGCAGTTGTTTTGGTCGTAAACATTTCTGCGAATGCGGAGTTATCTCGATAAAGCAGGTATTTTTTGAATATTTACAGAACTACTTGTAACATTGTTACCTTTTTGGAATCTGTGTGAATTGTACATGTTTTGAAATAAAGCTCTAGAAGGTTGCCATATATTTTTTGACACATACAATTTAATGAGCATTTTCTTTTTTAAAATCTTGAGCACTCAAATCGTAACCCTATTTATATTCACGGTGCCTTAAGTTTCCTTTCTTTGGCTTTGAGGAAAACGGTTTAAATTGCTATTTATTATAAATATTACCAAGGTAAATGGAATCCTGTCATAGCCCCAAATTCACTTCGCGAAACCGATTATATTCACGGTGACACGTCATGTTTTCTTTCCCACATATGTTGTTAGTAACTTTGTATCTGGCTACGTGTGTTAAATTATATAATAATTGGATGTGAACGTCGGAGGCTGTGTAATAGAAAAAAAGTCTGAAATGTTTAACCAACATCTTTTATACAGCAATATTACGTCAGTGGTAATAACATGTAAAACCATCCGAAGTTAATGTATGTATATAGCGTAATTGAATGTGATGTTATTTGGATGTAAATTTTGTGACATTTGATATAAGTTTGCCCATAATTTTAAATTATATGACAGATTCAGGATTGGATAGGATCATTCAGGATTGGGCGTATATCTAACTTGACTCCCGTATGTTATATGCTTATCCTGATTTAATTCAGTCTAGCTCTGATCTAATGACAATATGTAATATTCATAAGATCATTTTTAATTTCCTAAAGTATAATAAAGAAATTATAAAGAAGAAGTGAAGAAAATAAAACGTATTATTGCAATAAGCGCACAAACATTTATCGTTAAAAGAATATCGAATAGCAAAAGCAATCGCTGCTTGGCTATATTTACTTATTCCTTATGAGAATTAATGGTATGATTTTCGGCGGTTAGAGTTCGTGTCAAAAATTATATATTTAGCGGAGAGTTGTTTTCGCTAAACAAAAGATATTATATATATATATATATATATATATATATATATATATATATATATATATATATATATATATATATATATATATATATGTATATATATAAATTTAAAAAAAAAAAATTTTTTCTATGTTATTAGTTCTTTTTTACACTATCTTTTTTGTGTCGGGAGTTTTGCATAGCACTTAATACAGAAAGACTTCGTAATGCTAAAATGTACACCTTATAAATAAACACCTTTATTCATAGAGTTTAATTATATAATATTGTAAAATTAAAAATGACAAAAACCGAAACAATGAACGTTACATACATTCAATAAAATTTAACAAATCTCAATTATTATTTTGTATTCGTGTTTATAAAAGAATTAGATAAATTTCTGTCAAACCACTTTAAACTTTAATTACGTATGTATAACTTAATGTATTCATAACTGGGGATATATTATGGTGTCTAATTTACCGATTAATTACTATGTATATATCTAAATATAATTATACACAAAATTGGATTTATACTAAAATATTATGTTTAAACAACAACATAGCCTGGAATATAATTTTGCAGGCAAGCAGGGAAAGTGCACTTTGTCTAAATCTTAGATGGTTTTTTTCTTTTTTATAAATCAAAATTACTCACAGGAATGGAATATATATGTGAAAAGTAATAGTGCAGGTAAATAAACGTTTTTATTGAAGTAATCAAGGTCTATTAGACACTGTTTGTTATAGAGAGTTTTATGTTTAATTAGTGTATCAGTTAAGAAGTAAGGTCATAATTAAATTATAAAAAAATAAACTGAAGAAGTTTGATAGAAACATCATTAATCAAGCATCTAAACATGAATTTAATAATTGCTTAAATAAAGAAAATGCTTTAAAAAATCGATGATTCCAAAATTAGTGGGTGAAGGGTACATAATACAGTTATTTACTAGATGTCGCTCAAAATGCTTCATAAAATGTGCCAATTATTTCTACATAGTGTTTAAATAAAAATATTAATAAACGATGTAATATGGAAAAAATTAATAAACATGAAGAAGGATAACTCATGAAGAACACAAATATTCTGAGAAGCTGTATACAAATATTCTTATAACTTTCCAATATGTAAATAAATTGCTCGGTATATCTTTCGCAAGCCAAACGTATCGTGAATGTTTGAGAAGTATGAAATGTGGAATCATGGCCGTAATCAAAGGGTTTTATTTAGCTTTGCGTTCCGTAATTTTCACATTAATTTTCTTAAGAATTAACTGGAGAGATTTATATGGACTAAAATGCTTTATTATTATACCATATTTCAAATTTCTACGTTAAAAGGTTTCTGAAAAAAAAAACATTAAAAGGTTTCTAAAAATTTAAATGACACGGCCTCTGTGGCTTACTTCGCAAACAATTCACTGTACACTTGTTTTAGAAACACCCTTCGGTTGCATTATTAAATTATGCTATTCTTTCACATATATAAGCCATGGACGTTTTTTATTTTCATGAAAAAGCTTAAAAATAACCAAAAGTTCACATGATTGCCCTCTAAGGATTTGGCCAGATCCGACTATTTCGAAACATTTTATATCAACTAAGTTCTAAATCAACCAAACAATAAAAACTCGTCACACTAGTTCACGTCTCTTGATTGACAAGTAACTGACCAGTCTAAACGATTGAAATCAACAAAAGCACGGTGCGTTTTAAATCACTAGCAATAAACAATGCAAGAGCAATCTCCGTCATGCTTTTAAGTATGCAAGCGTGCGAGAGAGATACATAGTGTTTTCATAATGCGTACACAATTTCCTTATATGGCTTCCGCATCGATGTACATGTAATACTTCTTATGAGTATATTAATAAAGTAAGAAAATGTATTTCTCCAATGACGTTTAAATTATTTGTTTTTGAAAAGCATTATCTTATATGTCTTTAAATGCTTCTAGTATCTTTCATGAGTCTCTGTAATATCATCTAGCCGTGTTATTTAACCAGAAGTTATTAGAACATCGTCTGATTTTTTATTAAGAACATCGTCTCATTTATTATAATTTCAAATACATGCTTATGTCAAACGTAACTCTTATTATTTAAATTAAACGTCAGCAAGTGTGTGTTATATCTGTGAAAATAAACAGGAAATCGATACTAAAACTTGATATTAATGTTTACAATAAAAATTATAATTAGAAATATTCAGCTGCCTGTAATACTTTAGCGATATTCCTGTAACAATTATTCGTTTTTAACTTTTATTTGAGTAGAAAAAGGTACGTGCCTGCGAAGTTTCCCTAGAACAGGTTTGAGATTAAGAAAATCAACATTAAATGCGAACAAAGAAATTTAATTTCGAATTTTCGTACAAACATTTATCGATTTACAGTATGTATGTAATCAAATATTCAATTTATTTGAATTATTATATATATATATATATATATATATATATATATATATATATATATATATATATATATTATTTGTTCAGCGGGTATATTATATCTTCAGGGTTCCTAATTGGTAAAGATAATATTATGTTTAATATGTAATCCTTTATGTTAAATGTAATACTTTTGTTAAGATTCCGTATCATAAGGGTATTAACGGAACCCTATTATTTTAGCGACGCTGTCCGTCCTTCTATTCAATTGTGTTTCAAAGGTTTTTTACAAACAAATAACTTTTAGACAAAATGAGAATGAGTTTTCAAATTTATGGGTAATATAAGTAACGAAATATGCCACATTTTACATTGTACCAATTATTAACTTTTATTTTAGGTGGCTTATGAACGAAATTAATTTCCAAGGTAGTAAAAATTTGCTGTTAGTACTTACATATACTTTATCACATAACGCCCTTCCAAATCTTGCTTCAATAAATACTGAGGTAAAGCACATAACAGCCAGTTTATGCAACATAATCTATCAAATTAATTAGCTTGTATGCCTTTCCCGTAAAGTCAGTTTGTAACACACCCTTCACGTAAATGGAATTTATTGGTTTAGTGGCAGAAAGGTTATGTCCTTCTGACTGCGGCAAAGTATGTAAACAGTCACCTATGATCAGTTGTATAACTCTCATTAGAAGCGTCTTTGTGGTTCCTGATTGGAGAATATACCGTTCATAAAACACGAACGTGATATTCAATAAGTCGTATCACAACAATTATATAAAAAATTGGGTGCCCCTATTGCCCGATGTGATTTATTTGCTGAACAAGTTTTTGCTTCTTGGGCGTACAAATAACGACAAAAAATTATTAAAACGGGCGATTAAGTAATGAAGAACATGGAAAATTTTTACGACCACTTTTATATATCGCATCATTTCTGCTAATGATGTTCACGGCGTATGAAGCGAGATATTCGCAAAAAAAACTGATTTTCGTGACTTAAGATCTTGACCTTGATCTTTAAGATATTAATTGGCAGATACGTTATTTTATGAGACTAAAGTCTCAAATTATCCTTAGACGTCAACATTAAAGCCTATTCTAATTTTCAGCTTTCCTTATTTCAACTCGAGGTTGAAGTTCAATTTGACAGTACCATTATATAAATGTTGATAAAACAAATATTTAAAATACTTGCAATTTTTGTATTGTATATGTAGTGCGCACACGATGTCTGAGGAAACGAATCGCTATATTCATTAAGAGAATGGGAATATGTCATTCTTCCCATTTCAAATTTTCGAAGACTACGGTCCCTTGCTAATTAAATTTATTAAAATCTTCTTACCGACATTCCATTTTTAAACCATTATACTCGAGTGAGTCAACTTCCGATCCAAATTACATGACATTTTAAGGGATATGAAACAAAGTTTTGAAAAAAAGAAAACTGAAACAAGAGTTTTATTTGAAGCGGATGAAATTGATTTTAGACGAGCAAGAATAAAAATGTAATGTATAAAAAATGAGTACTCCAAGATATCTGGAAATAACATAATGAATAAGCTGTTATAATATTTTGAGCTGTTAAAGGACTGCGATACAGTTAATTCATTTGGTGATAATGGCATGAGACATGGCGGACTGTAAATGTATTTGTAAAGCAAACATGTAGATAATATGTATAATATTCCGGAGATATTTATGAGATGAGATAGTTATCTAGAATGTACGCTAAAATAAACGGGAAAAATTAACAAATTACATATAGTTATATAAAGTAAACCAAGTAGAATAAGTTAGTCTCTGATAAGATATTTTTTTTTATTTGAAAATAATTCCTTATTTAAAGTTATATGTTTTTTTAATTGAAACAAGTTAAGAGCAACAGTGCTTATTTTTCGATTTTATTAAAACGGACGCTTGTGCTCAAATAATATTTTCACTCGATAAGACGTATATCCGGTTCACGCATTATAACGAAAACCTGTGATGAAAATAACTCAGCCGGTATGATTAAAGGTGTCACGTCACGGATAGGGATAGTTCCTCGTTGGGCGAAAATAAGTCGAGGGGCGTCTTTCGTAGATTATAAAGGTTACAGTCAGGTTCACGAAGAAAAATTATAGAGGTATAAAGGTTAATAAAGAAAAATGATAGAGGAACATTATTGTTAACGTAAAGAGATACTTTACTTAATTTTAGTTTTTTTATATTTTGGCAACGTAACTTTGTCAAAACGTAAAAGAAATTTGACTTTGGTGCTATATATTTTCCATAAATTCAAGAACAGATAAATTACTCTTTCGCTCAAAGGTTTCCAACGGATTTATCATCGAAAGTAGCTCGAGCACCTCGGATATTCCGCCTAATTTAGTAAAATATTGGCTCATTATACCATACATGTTCATAAAATTGACATATCATTACCATGTAAAATTGTGAAAATACACACCTTTTTTTTTGTTTCGTATGATTATGCAAAAGTAAAGGATAAACAGAAAAAGTCAAATTTACACTTGCGTCACTAAGACGAAATTTTTTTAAATAAAACATATTATTGCTTTAATGAAATACAAATTATTACTTACTGTATTGGAAAGAAAAGCAATTTAATATTATTAGGTACAAAAAATGAATCATGTTAATGGTTCCATATAAACTATATTTGTGCGATTATTCGTAAAAAATTATATCTAGCTGTCAATGAAGATGTCTTTTCTTTTGAACAGTAGGAAACATAATGAATATTAAATTTATCTTTATATTTATTATATTTATATAATTTATGTAAATGAAAAATTATGTACACATAACCGTATCACCGCACTGACAGGTGGCTTGCTTAGCGCTTAGAGGCTAACGAGTCACCAAAAAGTTCCAGTTTCTTCGCTACCGGCTGCACTGCGCACTTAGCGTCTCCGCTAGTTGTTTAACGTGTAGTGAAGTAAACAAACGTGTTTATTTTTTGTCACGTGGCATGAGGCATTTTTTCATACAAAAAATGGATGAAGCATGAATTGTGACTTTTTTTGTCAATCAGAAATTCTGATGAATCCAGCTAATAATATTCAGAAAAATGTAGTCGTTTTAAAAAGGCTACGGAAGGAGATTGCAGTCAAATTACAAAAGATAATTAGTATTAAAAAGTGATTTTTTTCATTATTAATCTATTTTAGTTTTACTAAAATCTTATGTAGTGCTGTAAATTTATATTATGGCTTTGAATTTGGTTTTCAGGTAATGAGTTGTTATGCCAAGGTATCGATCCAATCCCATCGTAATAATTCCACAGAATGTCACTAGTTTGAAATGTGTAATTTGTAAATGTATATTGTGTCATCGTATTAGATATTAGAAGTGTACTTGAAAGTATAGCCGAACCCATTTCCTGCAGAGTCGTAAATCGATTTTCTCTTACAGGACTGTGTAGAATGAATATGGCTTTAATAATTAAATTAGCAGTATGTACCTTATGCTTTCAGTAATAATTAAAATAGCAGTGTGCTTTCAGCAGAATCTTCCATTTTGCATCTATTATCCAAAACATTACTCTGCATTTCTGGGAGCTTTTGATATGCGGTAGTTGTAAATAGTTTTTGTGCTATCAGTATCTTTTAATCCAAAAGGTTTTATCAAACAATTCATATATATATGGATAACCACCATTCTGAATGGCATTTTAAAATTTGTATTAGAAATTTCTTGATGGAATATTGAAGCGATTAGTTCAATGCATTGTTTCGATGCCGTTTTGTACAGATTTCTCCTAAAATAATTTTTCAGTCCGAATAACTGCAGTTTGTAATAAAATTGAGAAATATATCTTGTAATTATAGTATAACAATCTATTTATTTATTTATGTACTTTAACGTATCTAATTGATACATATGTCGGATTTATTGCTACGAGAGCAATCTCTTACAGCCAACCAGAACGCCAGTCCAGCCCTGCCCAAGAGCGGCTGGGAATCTTACCCGCGGTGCCCCGTGCATTTAAAGGCCGTATGCCTTATGATCAAATCGACACACCACGGCGATGACATCTCTATTAAGATTTAATATTTGATTATAAGTTTTCTATCAATTGCCCCAATGCAATCGGGAAATTAAATAAAAAAACGCAAATTATTTTTGATTTTATTATCTTAATAGCCATAATTTATAAAAATATTTGGAACATTACTTTATAATCTAAAAAAAATTACTTAAGCAATAATAACTTCAAAACGTTTGTATGTATTACATATAACCTCATAGCGAGCATTCCTTACTGTCGGTTACGATGTAGTTAGGCAATATTCATGATTTATGCATTCAGTTTTTAATATTGTATAATTATATTTAGTACAAAATAATGATAAATTAATCATATAATCGTATTTAATTTTATACGTAGAACCTTTATAATGTGAGAATAGTCACTTCATAGTCTAAGTTCCACTTAAAATTTATGTTTCTATTGATATATTGCCACAGCGTAATGTTTATTTGGTGGTGGGAAGTCAGTTCTAAATAAAACCTACAAGTATAAGTACAACTTACACTAACCATAATTCTGAATAGATTTAGGCCCATAAATATTTAAGTTGTATAATATCTTTACTCCAATATTTACGAATATTATGAATATGTAAACATATTGTTAATATTCTTTTCACAAGAATATAAATTTCGTAAATATTTAAAAAATAATTAGATTTAAAACAGTTTTCCAGTAAGTCTGAGTTAAGAAATGCCGCCTTCTCTTTTTGAGTAAATTGACGATTATAAAAAAATTACACACAGGTCTCTCGAAATATGCGAGTAGTGTATATAACACCCACGTGGTTTATTTATATATAGCACTGTATTTTTAATATTAAGTGAAAATACAAGTTTCATTACAAAGAAATTTTATTATGTTGTTATTGTTTTATACACAAAACTGACTAATAAGCGATATTTGCATTAAATTTTATGAAGGATCTAACCGTTTAATCATAATTGAGTGATTAAACGGATGCAAGCATTCGTGGTATTATTCCCTGTAAGTGAAGCCACCCGTAACAGACTAAACTTAATTGCACTGCAAATACGAATACGCTAAATTTGACAGTAAGTTGGTAACAAGCAAACTAAACGAACACTGAACAATGCATGAAGCATGTTTTCAGTATGATTATTCATTTCATATTAAAATTTTCAAACGCCAGTCAAATTATACCACCATAGACGCGTGTAGTATCACATTAAAATTTTACGGTTGGGTAAAACGTTGTTTTATTTCGCGCATATAAATTTTAATTTATTATTTTCAAAATACAAAAAAAATTACTCGGCAATACTACTTATTGACTGTAGCCTATTTGTATATACATTCTTAGAGGAACTGGCTTGAAGTGAAGGACTGGCTTGATGTATCCACTTAAAGTAAAGAATAATATTTTTAGTGTTACTGTAACTTTATATTTCTATCCTAAGGTTTAATTGAGCAAATTTTAATTACTTCTCTCAGATAACAGTTTTCTGACTTAAAACTGTTGTAAAATATGAGGAGGCTCTTTAAATTCGTGTTAACAATGTTTTGTGAACCTTCCAAAAATGTAATTTGGTTTCCAAAGCGTTATGCAGTAAGTTCCGCTCTTTTCAATTTATTAACCACACATATCTGTCAAAAATTGTAAATAAAATCAGTTTAAAGGGATTTTATAACGGCTTTAATGTCATTAACTCGCTTCAATGAATAAAATAGCTATAGGTAATCAAAGTACCTGGTTTTGACCTGTGAAAGATATGCTAGGCTATCTAAGGGTCAGAAATATAAATAATATTTGTAAATAATCTAATAGAATTATTTAAAACCCCTGAATCTTCCCGACATAAAAATAAAAAACGACTTATAATCGTCACGTGCAATTGTTTTCATATAATATCATTTAATTTCAATTTCCAACAAATTCCTTGAAAACTCCCCTTATAAAATTACTTTTTCTTCTGAAATACTTTTTGTAACCCCAATCCAATTATAGGATAAAAGTGGGATAGCTGATGTAGGAGGATAGATACCTCGATAGTAACCAGACATGTTTGGAGATACACATTGACAGGTTTAATGCTATATTAGGAAAGTATTATTTCCCGATGCCTCGGTGTGAGCGAGTCAACAGACAGAAGAAAACGTGTCGCTAGGAGGAGTCCAAAGGACAGTCGTGTTTAGAATGGCGATCGAGTATTACAAACCCTCGTTATTTTGTCCGTCTCGCAACTTTTTATTTCACGAGTTGAGTAATGTGAATACGTTTTGTTTTTGTTATCTAGTTAATAAAATATTATATGTATATTATCTTTTTAATCTAAATTATTGTATTTTTTTGAAAACCAAGGGCATATATGCCTAGTATAAAGAACAGATGCCTCAACTTCGGTGAGCATAGACACCTAAGAGCATAGATGCAACTAAGAACGTCTATCCCCTGTCTTTTGTATTATTTTTAATTATAAATTAATTTATTTTTCTGTAATAAACAATGTCGCCTACACGAGGACCACAGATGCTCCACTGCATGCTGAGTGGACTCAAGTACTGTTGGTGAAAGCCAGGAAGCTGTCGGTAATGGTGAACTTGCCTTAATCAAAATAACCCGTCGGTGTGATATACCAGTAGTAAAGCGTTATGCAAGCTAAAATTCTTATGTGAATATTTACTCGTAACGTCGTTTTACTTAAAACGGCAACTTTGCTCACCACAAAAATAAAAAATCATTTTAATGATCCATGATGATTGTATCATTAATTATTATAATAATTTACCTAACATTATTATTCCAAAAATATTACTTTTCTTTCAAGGAGTCGGGCATCTATCCCACGTTTACCCTATTTAACTGTTAAAGCTGTTAAATCATATTAACACAGATTCAGGGCTAGAAAATCTAAATACTTCAGGTTGATTAACAGAATAGTGAAACTGACAGAATAGTACGTAAATGTTTCTCTTAAATTTTGAGTAGGCGAACGTTTTGTATTCCGGTGAGTAACCATCGTCATAAATAATTGTGCGTGACGGCTCACTTTAGTAGTATTTACCGCAAGAGAGATAAATTTAAACCCTTGTTTACGCTAACCTAACTTTTCCAAGTATTACATCCGATATAGGTATTCGAAAGGCCGTTCAAACGCCTACATATAAAGTCACGTTAGATATCTCGACGTAAAGGAAACGACGTACTCTGACCTTTTTCAATGTCAGTTGTAGTTATTAATATTGCTATTTCACGGTTCTATGACTATATATATATATATATATATATATATATATATATATATATATATATATATACATATGTATATTGCAATAAATTGTAAAAAATATACCCACAGCGAATATATAATTTTAAAGTACGTCTATCTATTATATCATATCTGTACATATCTGAAATACGTCTATGCTCATGTATGTACTTACACATTTTTCAGTGTAATATTAGAAAGTCTATCAAAACTCAGGCCTATTCATATGCATAATGACATGATTTTTTTAACTTAGGGATTTATACATCAGTAAAATCTCATTTTTTCGAAATACATACATATCTCTTATTTATTTATAATACTTATTTGATGAAAGAATAAACAATTATTAACACTCTGTTTTATATATTTTCCCTTGAACTGGAATTAGCTCCGCAATTGTTAAACGGATATTGATAAAATCTCTCGTCACAAAAGAGCGCAATAATGCAGATAGATATAAAAATGTATAATTTGATTTAATTTATAAAATAAATTTAAAACGGTAACTTCTGATACTCTCACCATACGAAAGTAAAGGGAGTGTTTACATTATAACATTTTACATTTGTTTAAGTTGTACGGTGGTGCTGGCTAATGGCGGTGCTTCTAATATGACACTGACAAATATGCTGGCGACTTGAAAAATCACTAACTTAGTTATTTGTTGTGAATAATTAGGTACCTATTTTGACCTAAATATTTTTACGTTTTTAGCGCCTAATTTTTTGACGGGTTTTTAAAAATATTTTAATATAGAATTTTGTATGATTATTAAAATTCGTGGGCCAAAGCTACTATACGGATAATTTTCTCTTTGTCTTAAGTTGGTTATCAACAACACACAGAAACGAAGTGATAGTAGTAGCCGCCAGTGGTTAGCTGTTAGCCTTTGCGGAGTTCCGTTCTCTTGTACTTTGACTTTAAATATGGAGAATGGAACTCCGCAAAGTTTTGCAAAGTAATGACTAAAGTGACAACTAACCAGTAGGAAATAAATTGAATCACGATTGATTTATTACCATCCGTTAAGGAGTTGCATTATTCATATTTAAAACTCATTATCAGATCTTGACCTGGTCGATGATATAGTTATTTTGCAAAGTAAAAACTACCAGTGGCAAATATCTTGAATTACGGTTAATTTACAACCATCCGATAAAGAGTTCCATTATTCGTCTCCAGAACTTATCATCAGAACCTGACCTACTAGTAGCAAATATTTTAAACCACAATTAATTCACTAACATTCGTTAAGGTGTTCCATTTTTCATCTTCAGAACCCATCATCAGACCCTGACATGGTACTTACCATTACGTACTTACGTACTATACGTACTTACCATTTTAGTTGTTTTGCAAAGTAACAAATATTTTGAATCATAGTTGATTTACTTCCATTCATTAAGGAGTTCCATCGTTCGTTTCTGGGCCTCATCTTTAGACATATAGAATCATATTTATATAGAACCACCCCTATCATACCCTATTTCAAGTAAAAAGAATCATCGAAATAGGTCTGCTTCGTAAAAAAATATCGCTGAACAAGTAAAGAATTACCGCTGTACATATATAAAAGAAAGATTCCCACGAATTGAGAACATCCTTCTTTTTTGAAGTCAAATAAAAAAGAAACAATGAGAAATTTATACAGTAATACGTGACGAGAAAACTTTGTAACCCTTTTTAAGTATATTGCGCGCACGGAGGGGTATGAGATTTGGTATAATTAAAGTTTATTTATAGAGAAGAAGGGCAAAAGACTAAATTGGTTTATATAAATATATATATATATATATATATATATATATATGTTACTAATACATTAGAACATTCATTGTTCACGTTCATACTGTCAGTGTCCAACACATGATAGTTTGTGGTCACACAGTTATACAGAGAAGAGATTGTCGCCCAAGAATTTTGAAGCGTAAGATTAACTGAATGGATTTCGAACTGTGAAATTTGGGTAATTTAAAATGTTCCTTTTTCGATAATCTGTGGAATGTATGTAAAAGCAAAAAGTGTTTATTTATATTTTGTGTTACAGATATCTGCGTTTTATGTATTAATGCTCGGTTTTTTCCTTTTTTTTATTTTTTTACATTTTATAGCAGCAATCTGAATTAACTTACTCTGGGCTACCTTTTACTGTTTACAACAAAGTGAGTAGGAAAGTATGTTTTATTATATAAATTAAATCCTCTTTCGTAATTTCAGTTTGGAGTTTCAAATGATTATACAGGTATGCTCTTTGACATAGAATCTCAATAACGTTCTAAATTCAAAATTTATCAATTACATTAGAATTACACTACTGCGCGACTACTAGTAAATTTAAATGACTCTATTATAAATGTAAATTACAAATATCTTCATAAAAATTAATAATTTAAGAGATTATTAGGCGTAGTCAGGAGATAAAAATGACCCCTGTTATGTTTATCAATTGTTGGTTCTTGTAGGTGTTTTTCGATGAATGTTCAAATTTTATTATATCCAGGACCTTAAACACATATAAATTGTGAGTAAGGGATTCAAATTCTTATGTTGTGGACAAGTTTTATATATCATAAACATATTCTAGAGGTTTCTATTTGATCTGTTGACGGATTTTAATATTAAGCGGTGACTGGTTTTGAAACTGTAGGTCAAGAGATTTTAAATTAATGCGTTCTTGTGTTTAACTGAAGATTAAATTGCCAGAGGAGCAACCAAAGCATGAATGATAGGAACCGAAGGAAAAATAAAAGTTCCCAAAATGTGAAGTAAGGAGTAATATTTCTGTATTAATGGCTTCTTTATTCTGATGATCACGGTTTACACGTTAAATAATTACGACCTTATAAGTCAATAAGTATTTGTAGCAAAATTATACGCTTGTAAGATTTAAAGAAAGTGTAAAGATGGTGAAATGTAATGGAATGAGATTTAATATAACATGCTTACGATAAAATAGATCCATAAATACATTTAGTTTAAAAAAAATTCATCAAAAAAATATTTAATGAGAAATACGAACAAATAAATATACGGGGTAAAAGAAAGATATGGATGCCCATAAACTCGTACCATATGCTATTGCTACCGATGTACCAGGTGTCTGTAAAATTTTCGTCATAGCATCTAGTACAGGTAAATAATAAATTATTGCATTATTACATGACACAAAGCTCACTTTTCAACATTCTGTAGATATTCCTAATATATTAATTACTGTCGATTCAGTACGTTATAAGAATATATTTATTAGATAAAGTAAAAACCTTATTTATATACTAATAAAGTCAATGACACTAAAATGTATGTAGTTATCAGAAAAGGAAAGAAAAAATATCAGGATCATTTGATAGCATGAGATAATCGCTGGATAAAAGATGGATAAATAAAATAAATAATTTAATTCTTTTTCCTAAACTTATACTCTAGTACGGGTGTATTAAGAATATATATGGCCCCTAACTTAGAGGCTTGATATTAGAAAATATGTTTTCAGTAGGGCCAAGCGAAGAACATATGGCTTTCGGGTAAAGCATAAAAGAGATAAACTATTTTCACATTGACAACGACAACCGGAAAATAATTTTTTGTGACAAAACGAATAACATAAATTTTTGTGGCTTTCTGGCAGATAGCGTCCCTAAAATTATGGTCACATGTTATCGTATGTGACAGAGAGACTTGCAAGTATCCAAGCTTCATGTTTGATTTGGCGCCGACCCCAAAAATCTATATTTTCCAATTGTTTTCTTATTTGGAAACAATATTTTAGTGCCAATATTCCAATTAATAACCATTACATAAGTATTTTCATCCTCTCACATTTTCCTATGCGTTTTTTATTCAGAGTACTTTGAAATTGTCAAGATTTTTTTAAAAATATTTTTATTTCTTGCGAATAATTTCATACTTAATTTATTAAAATCGAAACAGACATTTGAGGCGTTTAATGAATATTCATACATATCGATAACCTAATCCTCTTTTGGCTTCTCAGTAGTTGGCTAATAATATATTATTAATCACACTAAGTATTTTTATTAAATAATATGGCGTTATTCATTTTCTAAATGTCACCATTGTTGCGTTTATTAGCTCCTATTTGAGTAGCGATTCAAAATAACACTTTGTACTAAGATTTACGAACTTTTTAAATTGTATTTTTGCTGATTGAATTAAAAGTGAAGATATCTAAGAAAAAAAAATTGAAACCTGCAAAGGTTTCGAAATATATTATTTAATAATTAATTGCATATTTAATTACCTAAAGTGTTGTTTACACATCTATTTAATTATTAAAAATTTTGTTTGAAGCAATTAATTTTTTGTATTGTAAGTAAGCCGTCTTGTTTAGATTTTATTTACTCTTTTTTTTAATTTAGTACGTACTGGTTACTTTTGACCAAACTTACTTTTGACCAGACTTTTGTCAGGAAAAGTCAAAAGAGATTCGTCACCATTGATGATTTTTTATTGTCACCTTCCAGCTCCATCATTAGACCTCGACCACTATTTGTAACCAAGAACTCATCCTAATATGTCAAACGAGCCCAAACTACTTTTGGGCTCGTTTGACATATTAGCTCCAACATTAGACCCTGACCACCTCTTATACACATACAGTCAAAAAGTGAGATAAACGTATACGCGCTGAGTCTACTACTTGCCTGGAGGAGTTCCTGTCATTACTTTCTCGCGCCTTCGTCAGGTCTCGTCACTGTTTGTGACCAATGGCTAATTCAATACAACTCAAATGACCCAAAATTGATGAATCCACTTTACTTGAGGATTTCTGTTATCACTTTGCAGTTTTATCATCAAATTCCGACTACCTATTATTAAACTACTTAAAAACACATGTGAAATGAGTTTGAAACGTGATATAATTTTTTCCCAAGGTGTTTTGCACTCTCATTCGTTGAGGAGCTCCTTAATATATCTCAGGAGTCCTCCGCATCTTAACCTTATCCTTATCCGTATCTATCCGGAATAATTTTCTTTAAACAAATATTCAAAATTTATCAACGCCTTTCCGAGTTAGGGCTATCATACATTGAAAAAATGCATACGTGTTGAGTTGAGAATCTCTACTAATTTTTTTAAATCGATTAATAACACGAATGTCCGTTAATGGTGACCGTAATTTCTGCTGCGTAATTTTTTTAAGAGCCATTTAATAACATTTTTAGTACGCTATTGTAATCCAAAATACAATATTTTAATCACTTTTTGTTTAATTTATGATTGAATCTCGTTCACAATAAAAACACCTTACACTAGTAAAATATAATAAGTACAGGTGTTTTTATAACATAATATACCATCAAATATTTATGTAAAGCGTATATCGGTTTTAACTTTTATAGAATAAATTTAAATAATACATTTTTTTTAAAAAGACTGTAAATTTATATTTGGATCTTTTCGGGATTGATTAATTTGAACAAAAAAGAACGCTCGAATAGTTATTATTTCAGTTTGTACTGTTATGTGCTATTTGTTTTACTTAAAAAGATATCAAAATCTTGAATTATCCCAAAAATGTTTGCTAAATAAGTGTAGCTTCAATTATTTTGACAATTTATTTTAAAAGATTTTCCAATTCTCTTCATTACTTAAATTAAACAAATATTGTAAAATAAGAAAAATTTAATTTCTATAACAAAAGTTTATAGAGTCGTGATATCCTTTTTTCTTTATATTGGATTCTATTTCATTTCGACAAAATATTTTGATGTACCATAACATTATTGCTCTGCCTATCTTGTATGATATTATATATCAGGCAAGAACTTTTAATTAATAAACAAGCATGTTCTACACGTGTATCCATAGGCCTGTGAAATATACACCATTTTTCAGTTAAAATGCCGTAGATGCATTCTGCTGTCAAATGCTCTGTGCATTACGAGTCAAATGCTGTATTATAAAAATAAAACAAATTACGACTGTCAAATGCTCTGTGCATATGAGAGTCTTTTGTTGAAATATTCTCTTTCTGTATTTTGATTTCTTTTTGGATAAGGACGAATCAAGTTTTCAAGGGATATGCTTTATCTCCAATTAAGAAAATGGGTATTACGATGGATGAATTAAGTGAATTTTGAAGTGGCGGCACATTGAATTTTCTATTCTGCATAAGTTGATTTAGTTGCGTAAAATTAGTTGTTCATCCATCACTTTGCTTTCGTCTTCCACCGATTTCTATAACGACAAACTTTTTGCAAGCATCCACTTCTGCCTGCAAAACGACAGAAAAATGCTTTTTGTAATTAAAATATTTAAAAAAAATTATTTGAATATTTGACGCGGAAATGCTTCCAGTGTATTCATCGAAGCAATTAGAAAGTGTCCGTAGAAAATAAAAATTTTGAATGTCCTTTTTTAAATCTCTTTAGGTTTTGGCATTACATTATTAGTAAAAGTTTTCCAGTTATGTTCTCATGTTTCATAAATAATCTTAGTTATAATACTTGTCCTGTGGATAAAAGCTCTGTCCTAATTATTCAAAGGTCATTCCAGTTGAAAAGTACCTGCAATAAGTAAAAAATATGTCATACTCATGCTCGGCTGAAAATTAAATCAAAGAATCTCATACAGAAATTTCAAAAAGAAGTGAAAAAACTCCACTCTTTAAATTGAAAGACGTTAATAAAGAATCCGAATCTACGTGTCTGCATTATGAAATGATGAAATTCTGTTAATATGAAACTGTCCCAGAAAATTCAACGGAAAACCATGATAAAAATAATGGTAATAGAAATAAAGATATTGAAAATTCTTTGTCAACTAAGACAGCTGTTGATAGTAGCAAAAAACGTAAAAGTGCGTCTCAAATACGTGAAAATTTTATGGAAAACGAAAACCAAAATGTCACAATGATTATCTGTAATAAAGTAAATGGTAAATTGAATATTAGTATTTCTCCCAACATTTATCCCGTTAATAAAAAAATTTGTGATACACAAAATTTGAGGGCTGAAATAAAATTAACTAAGTAATATTAAATGAAATCGAAGAACTAAAAAATAATGACAGGCGAATGGAATTACAATCAGAAAATCTTAGAATAAACATAAAAATTCAAGTTGATTATTACGGATATAACACATAAAATTACGATGAAACTTTCACTCCAAATTATTATAGTGGTAATTACAGTCAAAATGGAGGTTTCCATATCACAGGTGCTCATTAATAACTTTAATGATATTTGTTTTCTTTAAATTAGATGGCATATGCTTTGTTGTTAATTGGTATACTAATAAATAAAGAAAATTAATAAATATCTACTATAATATATTGATATTAATTATTGACATATATCAAATAATAATTGTCATATATCAATTAATGAGTGAGACTAATTAAGATAGGAAAAGATATTGGTTGGTTTTTAAATAATATACAAATAAATAAGGACAATTAATATATTAAATATTTTGGGAAGTGATTATGTTAGTATAATAAGGACGTTAAAAATAGACGAACACTTTTTATGTTAATTAGGAATGCAATTATATAGTGTAATATACTCAACGGTCGTTTTAATGTGTCTTAATGGTTGTATACTACATATACTCTTCCTAAATAGATATGAACTTTTTATCTTAATGTAATGAAGACATTTCTTCTGGCATAATATAATAATTTCGAAAATTAGATTGCTTTTTCTCTAATACTTGTCTAATTCCGCTTAGAATATAATCGAATGAATTGACATACATGCTTGTTTGA
The DNA here is from genome assembly GCA_039881145.1 of Druceiella hillmani. NCBI lineage: Eukaryota > Metazoa > Arthropoda > Insecta > Lepidoptera > Hepialidae > Druceiella > Druceiella hillmani. The sequence goes on from JAYKKI010000048.1 coordinate 14,811,738, forward strand.
CCATAAAAAATCTGCATGGCTTCTGTAGTCCTCATACAAGTTTGATTGAGGAGAGAACAGAATACACCAAGCCGCGATCACGTTCGTCCTTCCATTGTGAATAAAGCAGCTGTGCCCGTACCATTCCCCGCTCCCGCGCGATGCTCTTCCATTGTGAACGAGCGGTAATAAATTGGTGATCTACATCTCTTTAATCAATTACCAGAAATTATTCTGATTTTTTTTTTAATTTTGGGGATACGGCGTTCAAAATTAGAGTGAACCTCGCCCTATAAAATGGTTTGGAAAGGTGCATCATCTCTAGGTGACACCCTATTAGAAAATATTACAAAATATCTTAGTTATTATTTTACAATGCTAATTTATACTTACAATGTTAATTATTTTACAACGCTGGCATTGGAAAATATTTACCAGCTTCTCTACGAATGATAAAATTTCATTCCCATTTCAAGGTACTGGTATGTGATAAATAAAGCACTTTCTCTTAATTTGTTTAATAACATAATTTGCATCTCTATATAAAATTTCATTACTGTCGTATTTAAATTCGTAATGTTATGATACTGTAATATGTGAACGAGCAAACTAATGTAATAAAATTGTGAGACGGAACCGTGCTATGTATCGTGCTATCTTAAAATGATGAAAGCGCTGATGACAAGAAGCTCATCCCACGAAAAATGTTTTCTACGAAATCTGTCAATATTGAAGAAAGGTACTTAAGATATATTTAATATATATTCATTTATAAAATCAATTTTCAACAAGTCTGGGTATTCATACTGCCGTGTTATTAGAATTTTTGTTATTAGAATTTTAACTAAGGCCAAGACGATATATTATTAACACAAATAAACATGCCTTAATCTCATGATTTTTATTTTGCAAAATTATGTAGTATGATACTCAATTCTTTTTTGGATTCTCTTTTCGGTATTATTATTTTCCTATTATTTTTCATGTCAATTTTTTCATATATTACATAGTTTTAAACAAATATAGCAAAAATATCTCGATAAATTGAATATACAGTAAAATGAAAAATCGATTCTCTATTTTTACTCTCTCTGTGTATAGAAAAATATTATCGCAGGGGAGATGTTCATATTTTACCGATAATATTTAATCAATATATTAAAACATATTATACCAAAAGTAAGTATATTTTTCTAAAATCTTTTTTTACTTTTGGCGAAATCGAGGAATATTTTTTTAATAATACTTAAATCACGAAGTACAGTTATTTTTATTTCCAATATATCACGTTCGAATTGTGAGGAATTCATATGGTTTCATTAAGGTTTATGTTATTGCAGGTTTTGTTTTTTTTGTGCTTCAATTATTTCCAGTGTGTAGCGTTATTGCGCGAGTTTCGTGTTCTTCGTTTTTCAGGTTATGGTAAGTTATTTGTTGGAGTTTTCATGTTATCGTTAAATAATGTTTTCGTTATAAAATCGACATAGTTTTTGTAAATACCACTGGGTTCTCAGGTATGGTTGATATGCGAAAGATTCTGTTTTTTTATTGCGAGCGAAAGAATGGATGTATGGACTCGACAATAATGAATTATATAAACATAAGTGCTCCGAAAATTTTGAAATATAAAAAAACAAGAAGTATATTTTACCTTAATAATAGAACTACTCTTAAAAATTGTATTATTTATACGAGGGTAATGTGGAAATATTCAATCGAATGTGAAACATAGATATTATCTATACTTAGATATATTGTTGTGAACTTTTCTAACTCATGATATGTTTTATTTTATTTGTAACATTTGTCAGCCTAAAATACATTTTGTTTCTTTTATAAAGGACTTTATGTCAAGCATAACATATGAATATGTAAAAAATGTTGCGCAGGATACAAAATTGCGTTAATTGTCATTTAAACCACATTGTAAATTAATTTAATAAGGGCCGACTTTTCAGGTAATATTCCCACGTTTGCATCATTAATAAATACATAATAAACAGTTTCAATACATTAACAATCAGAACAAATTATAAAAATCAGTATCAAAATATAAATTGTTACGCTACTACCAGGACCTCTTAAAGAACTTAATTCTGCAATTGTTTTTATCACCAACAATTATGCAATGGTTTTCGATTATAAACATATGTTGTCTTATACACCAGAGAATTGAAAGTAATATCCCTGCTATTATAGTTTTAGCCCATAACAATCAAGTTGCCAGTGAGTATTTAGTTTATTGTTAACAAACAACAGCAATTGAGATTGGTTTGCATGTCCTTAGACGTTTAAACTTTTGATTTTCCTTTAAATATATTGTTATATACATATAATTCAAACAAGAAATAAGCGGTTTGAAGCCAATTAGTTCATAGCTAGACCCGAAAATTACAGAGTTTATATGGTAACTCACATATTCATTTTTCATCAATGATTCTGAATCTTTTTTTGCCTTTTAGTTGAATATGAAATTTATTTCACAATAGATTTGAATCACGTTAATAATTTTTATATAAATTAATGAAGTGGGACTGATTGATATAGGAAAATATATTGTTTAGTTTTCAAATAATATGCAAATAAATAAGGACAATTAATACATTAGACAATGAACACGTTTTTTTTTTGGTAATCAGGAATGTAAATAAATATGTAATATATTCATCAGTGGTTGTTTACTACATATCATTCTCTATAATTAGATAAAAACTTTTTATTTTAATGTAATGTATGACATTTCTTTTGGGATAATATAATAATTTCAAAAATTAGATTGCGTTCTCTCTTATTCCGCTTAGAATGTAATCGAATGAATTTACCCATATTCTTGTACGAACATGAAAAATTCATGACTCCTGTAGTCCTCATGAGGAGAATAGAAAAGAAAATTAATACAGGCTGATGACGAATGTAATTTAAAGGGATTTGTTTTGGGCAAATGTTGTATTTTATTATTGGGGAAGGTTAAGTACATAATTTGCACAGAATCTAATAAATGGCGTAAAGGAAAAGCATGCACTATGTATTAGGTAGCCTTCGGTTGGCACGTGCCATGAGTTGATATTACATATGTATGTTCATTCCCTCACATTTAAGAAGGTATTTTTTTAGTTACTGAAAGAAAAGTAAGTCATTCCAGGATGAAAAGTTATATGTTCATCTCAATGATACATGCTACATGAATCACATTGGCGGTGTCGTAACTATAACGAGGATAAAACTGTTTCATGGTTCGATTGGTGTTTAAATCAGTCTAATAGACCTAAGTAATGTTAATGATGAATGTTGGTTACATTAAAGCCATGTATACGTAAATGTAGCAATGGCCTTTTACTTGAACGTTTGAAGCAAATTTGAAAACAAATCAGTGTACCATTTACTGTAGATATCTGAATTAACTCGATAAATTATATTTTGACGATATTTTTGCTATGTCTCCATTAACAAATTTGTTATGTTATGTTCTATGATCTAAATTTTATAATAATGTTTGTAATATTTAAAAAACCCATAGAAGAAAAGTGGCTGGAATTTTATATGGAGTATATATGACTGAAGATACTAAAGTGATGTACGTAGCATTACCAGCGCTTAGGTAAACGTCCTATAGGTGGCACTCTATAGGAAGCATCGTCATCCATTGGTAGCATAACATGTCAATGAATTCACATTTACGAAAATCTTAAAAAGTTGTGATTAAAAATAGGTTCTTAATCTCATAAGTTTTGATTAGAACTAATATTATATAGTATTAATATTAATATTCTTGAATAAAATGATTATTTCTCAAAAAAATATATGTACATATCTATATTTAGATACATACATATATATATATATATATATATCTATATATATATATATATGTATATATATATATATATATATATACATGTATATATATATATATATATATATATATATATAATTATGAATGTTATTGCCTATTTTCTTTTTTTATTTGTGTTTTTACAATTATAATACAAATTTCATAACTTACAAGTGTTTCCACCAGTTTTCATAAGAATGTTGTGTAAGAACATTTAAGTCTATTATTTAAAAAATGCAATCTTTTTGGCTCAACCTTAATATTTTAAATTGATATAAATTATATAGATGAAGGAATTGTTAAAATAGTCATGATCTATTATTCAAGTTAAAGTCGCAATCATGTATTTTCACTACGATATTAAAGTTAACGAATCAGGATAAATAAAGTATTACGCGGGCAATCCCCTTCACGTCCGCAAAGCATTGTAACAATGTTACCTCCCTGTCCGAGGGATCATTTATAATCTGTGTGCCTTTTTTAATATCAGGGATTGAAAGAGGCTATCTTGACTGCTCACCGCATTGATCCCACACAATGAATTACCGAGAGACGCTTTCGGATTTCGCAGTTTTTCCGTTTCCGCATTTTTCTTTGTTGCTTTGTCGAATTTACCATCGATTGTGTTTTAATAACATTAGGATTTGAACTATAAATATAAAAATAAGTTTTTCACTTTATGTATTATTCAAAAATAATTTGATTTAACACATGAATATCACAAACTACAGTCATTAACGTTTATTACAACGGCGAGATTAAGTGGTGCACTTTAGTTATTTAATTGTGTAGCTACAAGCTCTTGGACATAAATTGTGTCGATTGTTCCATTTAATTCCGTAACTGATATTAGCTAGGTATCATTTGAAGTATTCCATATCACAAAAGGAAAAAAAATGGAACCCTTCTAAGAATAGTTATGTATCGTTCTATTGGTTTTTTAAATCCAATTTTCATCAAAACCGCCTGAAATTTAAAAATATTTAGATGGAACTTTTATAGGCTGCAAATTAGGTATTTTTTTTTCAATTTTATTTGTCGTATAGGGTAAGGTATTAAAAGCAGGAGCTCTTAAGATACGAAAACTATATTTTCTTTCAAAATTTTTTTTGAGATGCTTCCCCAAAACTACTGAAGTCAAAATTATGACAAAACAGTGTTACTATAAGTTTATCTAAATTTGCTGCGAAATTAGGATAAATAGTTTAAATCTCTAAATTTAGAAAGATTTATAATTGTATTACGCCAACAAGGCTGTGCTTGGTCATTACGCCAAGTTTTTATGTGTCATCGGAAAGGTACGAGTTTCTCAATTTAATAATTTTTTTTTAAATATTAATTGATTGTCCCGACATTTCTAACCCAATTTTAATAATATTTTTAATTTAAAAGCGTTTTTTTCCAGTGAGTCACATAATAATTTGGTATGAATTGGAATACACAAATTAAGTTGCACGATATAATTCTCCAACAATGAACAGCACAGGTGTCATGATAGAGTTTGGACTCGCTGGAATCATCTTGACGTAAGCAAGGAAATAACAAAATCAATAGATATATAAGTATAAACAAGTACATACAAAGTATATTATTATGTATGTTATATTGTTATGTAGTATTTACTTTATAAGATTTATAAAAAAATTTACTAAAATGGATAGATGATGTAAATATGATTTTTCGTCTATGATGGTGCAAAAAAAGGAAAACGTAAAATGCTTTCTAACATCTTATATGTGTCAACTCAATTACCATGCTTTACATTTGCAAGAAGTTTGAATTTTCTACATTTACAAGACAATTCGAAACTGAAGTACCCTTTATGGACTCTGCTTTAATTACAATTCACAAGACGTGTTATTTGTGTTATATTGTTGTGGGGCAAGCATAATCAACTATTATATTGTTAAGATATATCAACCAATAGATGAAAAAACTGAGCGAAAGAACCCAATCATGTAGCGACGGTCATGGCGATGATAATTCTATTTAAGCAGCCTCACCTCTACGATGATTGAATTTTGAGTGATTTTTTGAAAATATTGTAAGTTTTGGTTTTTCTGTATGTCATGCGACAAATGCAGGGTATAACAAGCTCTGAATGCTATTATGGTAACCTTAAAATGATAGTATATCAATGTCACGCAAATACTGAACATCTATGAACATGCCTATCATTCTCTAGATATAGGTTTGAGAGGACTTGATCGATCCATGTTCTTCCGGAAGCATTAGAAATGTCGCCTATTTTATTTAGTATTAGCCGAAATAATTTATAGTAAATAATATTTTAACACTAACAATGAGCCAGTCTTATCTGTTTTAATGACTAATGATTAAGTATTAATATCAACGCCACGAAGTGACTTTTTCTTTAAACTGTTTTAATTAAAGATATTATTCTTGCTTACTGAAAGTTCAATACGACAGCTAATGCCACTCTTCTTCACAATGATATTCTTTTAATTGAGTGGGCTAGAGAAAGAAACTATATTGTATTATTTGAAAAAAAGAAAGATGATATGTTCTTGCGTGCGTATTCTTTTTAATTATTCATCAACTAGTTCGGCGTGATCTCGATTAAATGTATGCGAAATATCGGTTCGTTTATGAATAATAAATTAACAGACCGCAAAAATATTATCATGGATGTATTGAAGGTAATTGGGTTTATTACTAATTATTTATGTGATTTAAATAGGTAATTAATGACATTCAGGGAGAAGTAAATTCCATATGTACATATACCGTTCGCGAATGGGTAAGAATAAAAGTGTATGTTGATTTTTCACCCTTGTTTATGGCTATAAATTTATGAACAAATTCGTTAGCTCAAAAATTTCCTTGTCGATCAGTTTCTAACATTATTTTTAATATCAGTTTATTAAATAATTTGTGAATCATTTTATAAAAAGAAAGGTTATATATTTGTTTTCTGGGATTTGGTATATAAAAGTTTTACCCAACCAACATGAAACATTCACTATCACCGTTAAGTTTGTAAAAAATGTACGTAAGGTAAACATGGTCTTTTTGAGCACGTGGATAATGAACAGTAATTATTTACAAACAGGAATAAAATACACCGGATGAATTTTTGAGTTAGAATTTAAACTCTTGTAACCACATTTATATACTCTTGTATGTTCAACTACCATGATGTCGTGAATGTAAGTTATCATTGAATATTTTCATTCAATATTACAATTCAATAAATAGTTATAAAAAATAAAGTCTCATGTAATCTTTAATTATGATTAAATTACAAAACTTTACCTTTTTACTTTATATTCAGGCAAATGAGTGCTATATTAATATCCCATTACTTCTAATTTTGACGTAAAGCTCTAAAAAATGTCAGGAATGAGTTGATATTACTTTAAAAAATTAATTTTCTTTAAACACCAAAACTCGAACCATGTGTGTTTGTAAGGCGTAGGCGGTAACAATAATAACTCATAACATTTTCAGCTTTTGAAATCTGTTTACGGCACGCAGTAATACGAGGCATCCTTCATGGTGTTTAAACTTGTTTCAGTATAATGCATTAGTGATAAGAAACATTAAATATAGTGTCAATTTTCTCCGAAACGTATTAACTAATAAAAATTGCAAATTCAAAATGATTTAATACTATAGAGCACTGTTAGTTAAACTTTTGACGCCATCGACTGTCCCCAAAAAAAACATTAAATAAAACAGATGTTTATTCAGGATATTACATTGGTTGAATCCACTTTAGTAGTTTCGTCTGTATGAGGTAACAATCTCAAATATCTACATATATAACCTGTGAAATCCACACCATTTATACCTGAGAATACTCTATGAATCAAGACAAATCCTGCGACATCTTATTTGTTGAAATAGCATTGGTAGTTTAATCTATACAAGGGAACAAACAAACTTATATGCATTCATATACATATATAGGCAGTGAAAAGCATGACCCCTAGCTCTGCTGTAGTCGTATAAATAGGTTCAATATAACCAAAGTAAGTATAATCAGAAAATTAAGCTAAAAACTTCTTCAGAGGAATTATAAAATTGCTCCAACTCAATCTACCCCTCATGCATATTCCTTTAAATATTTTACTCTTAATGCAATCAGTCAGGATACTAATTTAACAGGAATAAGTATCATTTTGGACGTAAAAGGGATTCGAGATTAAGTTAAAATCACTTTACACAGAAAACGTTGTATTTTAATTTTGTGTAGATTCAAATTTCTGGTAAGGCCATTAGTGAATAAATAATTGTAAATTTCTGTGTATTGTAGCAGTATAATCCGAAAACTGCGTAGTTTATGAAGGTTTCTTGATTAAATTATTTATGTACTATTTTATATTTTATGCATGTATAAATTAAGCTGTTAACAAAAACATTTAATGTCTTCAGCATACTTTTGCAATTATTTCAAACAATTCACTTTTTTTAAACAAAGCATTATATCGTAATAAAATATTTTGAAGCAGTAATAATATTGTAAATATAATTATGAAAGTGCAAATTTTTATTAAAAATAAAAAAATGCTGAAGTTAAGAATGTATATTTCAAAATATTTTTTTTATTTTACTACTTAAACTTCTTGCTGAACTTACAGCTTATTAGCACCACATTAAGCAAGTTAATGAGGTTCAAAACAAATTACATGTCAATTGCGAATTTGGACAATTACACAAAACTGATTAACACACAATACAAGCAAAAAAATTGAACATGATAAAAATGATAAGCCGTACAAATTATGTCGACGTTTTCACTAGAATACTTACTCTAAAGTTGTGAATCGAACATCGAAATAACTTAAAATGGGGCTATGCGTGCTTTCGTGTATTTATTAGCGCGCGCGAGTGTGTGCTGTGTGGGCGCGAGTTGTGTGTTGCGGTAGGAGGGTTACTTATTAAAAACTCCACTTTTAAAATTAATATACGAATGTATTATAAACTCATATTACAGGAGCAATTAAAACTATGAATTAACTCTAGTGCATACACATATGGAATGAAAGAATATTGCCTTTGAGCTTCACATGAGGCGTGTGAGCACTCTTGTGGGAACTGTCGCTGGATTTTGTATGATAAGCAGTGTACTCCATTGTTGTATGTAAGCATAACTCATACCGTGAGATATCCTAACTACTCCCTCTTCTAACTTGAATACTTTGAGAATAACCCCGTGCGATGGCAAAGGACAGTCTTATGGTTTTTTTGCAACTCTGATGTTGACGGTTGCATTGCTATTTCTTCTTACAGGATTTAAACTTAATGTATAATATATAGCAGTAACAAAGGGTAACAGCATTACACTGGAGCTTTCGAATGGAAACATTTTACGTATACTGGTGTTTGATTCTGTAATATATTATCTTGAATTCTTCCTAGCTCTTTAATATGTGGTTGTATATCATTGAATTCTCGAAAATTTACCACAATTACATGTTGGTATTTTTTATTTCTTTGAAATTATATCTGAGTATTTTAAAATCGATAAATTAAGTCTATTTTTAGAGTTTCGTTTCTTATCTATAATTTTGATACTTGTTTCTTCTATTTGTTGTTTCCATAACCCTTACCTAGTTAGTAGTATCATTGTGCAATTTATGGCTGATACAAATTTTTGCTACCTATTATAATTTGTATTTCGCAGGTCGTATTGGTATCATATTTTTCTGTCTAAGCATCTTGGCAATAAAAACATTTTTATGTGATATATGTACGTTGTTCATTAAATATAAATGGCACTTTACGTTGGTCATAACTATCTGGGATAATTAGTGCGTATCTTCGTCAGCTTGCAAGTACATGAAGAATTTTTTTTTGGAATGGGTATTGAATAAATATGGACATAACAGAATGAATTTACTTCTACCATAGGTACTTAAATCAGATATACGATATTCTCTTTAGTCGTATATGCTCTAACTGTAACTAACATTTCCAAAAGCACTAGATTTGTTAGTATAAATTCGTTAATATTATCGTTAAGTAATTTCGGAATCGTTTCATAAAATACGTCTAAATTCATTATACTACTAAGCATCTTACCCAACCTAGCCAATACCATAGCATTTTCCGATCGATCTATTATATTAATAAAATTTCCACATTAATTACTAAATGAATATCACTATCTCCATACTGAGACTCTCTTTCTTGCTGTTTCATTTTTAATCAGGTTACTTTAATTATTTTTTCATCAAGTCTGCATTTTGTTTGCTGAGTGTATTCAGTAACGATTTTGTTACTGCTATTTGCAAATTTACATTAATCCTTATGTTCCTATCACTATTTCTTACATTATTAATTTCCTTTTCACAATGTTCAGCATCCGAATAATCCAAATTGCCTGAAATTAGCTTAATTATACTTCTAAGTGGATCAATGAAGTCTCTTGCAATATGCTTTCTAAATACTCCCAACTTATTATTGGTTGGCTTTGATACTCTCGATACTTGCTCTACATATATATTTCAAATTTGATTGTGTCTGCTTTCATTAATGCATTTCTAATTTGTGTTTGCTTTCCTAATGCATTCAAACTGAGAGCTACTAGTCGGCATTTGGGAATATATTTCAAAATGTTAGAGATATTAAGGATATGAATAATGATCCACTGCATGGTTTAAAATCTTGTTGTTCCCGTTTCGTGGCCGACAATCCTTTTATCTGTGGTTATTTTTTTTAATTTAGTTACGGTTCTGAACATGAAATCTTTGGAAGAAATTTTTTTACTTGGTTAAAATGACCTTTTGAAAATTTACCGTATATTCTAAGGGTATATATATTTAATTCTCATATATTTTTTATCTTAAATGAATATCATTCATTTTTTCTTTTTATTTTTTATCTATTTGCATAGCTATAAACTAGATCGGCTACTTTATGTGGTGGGCGTTTAATGTCTTTTCATACATATGAGCTACTCCACTTTTCTTTTATTTATTTTTTTAAAAACTGGCTAATGAAACGTTCTTAACTGACGTCTACGCTCTTCGATAAATTCATTAACAAATATTTTTTCTCTATCCATATGTAATGTATCTGGTTGACTTGTATCTCTAAAATAAATTTCTTTAAGAGTTCTATTAGTACTCAAAAATATTGAATGATTATGAACTAAAATGGCGAAACTTATTATTTCTATCAAAGAGGCATTTGGGTAATCCATTTTTAAATTTTTTTAGTGTGGATTGTAATAGTTCTGCGGGTAAGTTTAATAATGAGTGGTGATGTGTAATTTAATTTTGTGCATAGCTCTTTTGCAACTGTCGTGTTTATTTTATTCTCATCTGCCAAGATTTGACCCGTTATTCCTATAACTGACATAATCATAATTAAAGCCTCTGTAATGTGTGTCGAAATCGTACTTTCTAGGGGTATAATTTGAGAACATTATGGAAATGCATCCATTATATTTAAAAATGCCTCATGGTTAGTTTTACATACATCTACATGCCAACGCTGCATCGGTGTAGTAGCGGTTTCTGTGAGATCCTTGGTATGGTTACTTGGTGTCGTTAGTATTTTAATTTGTTACAAATATCGACACGTTGTAGGTATTCCGAAACCATCTTCTTTCATTTTGGCCACCAGTATCCTTAATACCGCGATAAGCTCTGTTACCACAGCAAAAAATGTCTACTACTTACCGTTTTTCTTCATTGTCTACAATTGTGTTGACGAGTTTTGAACATTTAATTAATTTTGGTCCAGTTTTCTTGAATAATTGTCTGTGTATTGTAGTTAGAACTACGTAAATTCCCGTTTCATAAAAATTACATTAGTAGTAGATTTAAGAAATTTTTTTAATAAAGTACCGAGGATTTTTTTCTTCTTTTCATTATTAACTACAACATTTATGCCAAATATTTAACTGCATGTTTTTGTGGCGCCTAATCTAAAGAAAATTTTATATTTTTTGTCATTAATAACTTGATCTAAAATAGGTATATTCAATATTTCTTCATCCTCTGCAAAATTAAAATTATAATTTGGTCGTGGTTTTCAGGATACATACTGACGATATCAATTATATCAAGGTTACCGTTATCAAAGTCTACAATAATTTGGAAAACTAAAATCTTATTTTATTTTTTCGGAAACTTTACATTATAGTTCAATTTTATGCTACTTAAGGTATTGCCATCAGCTGTATCGTGTCTATATCAAACTTTTATATCATATTCGCTAAGCTTCAATCTCCACCGAGTTAATTTGGATTTTGGTTCTTTTTTGGTTATTTCTATTAGCTGTAAATAGTCGAAAGTACAAGTAAGGTCTAAAATCAAGTCTCAAATAAATTCTGACTTAAATAATTACAAGCAATTCTTTTTTGGTAGTGAATTATTTGACCTCTACGTTCGAAAACGGCTCCAAGAAATAGGCAAGTGGATGATCGTTTTGGTATAAAAAGGCTTCAAGTGCTAAATTACTAGCAGAGGTCGTTAATGTAAAGTATTCATGCCAATCAGGATACAGTAGAATTGAAACTGCTGATTTACGGAACTCGATTGCTTTAATGAAATCGAGGGTATGAATAATTTTTGTCCTTTTTTCGAACAACTAGTGATAGGTTTACATAAAGGAGCTACATTTTTTTAAACTTACGATAATACCCAACTAAGCCAAGGAAATATTGGTGAAGGTGTTGGCTATTTTGGGATTGCCTGAATTATTCTTTTCGAAAATTTCAATTTTTCGACAGTAGAATTCCTTACGCAAAAATTAACTTTTGTTCAATTAAATTTTAAAACGCTCTTCTCTTAATCGTGAAAACACTTCACTAAATAATTTAATTAAATATGTTGACTACAAACATAAATATCATCAAGGCGTATAATACAGATAAACATAGTCTCAATACGTAGAATCCTAAATCTCTCAATACGTTATATATAATACGTTGTAATGTACTTAGAGCGTTTTCCATGCAAAGGTGCATACATATGAACTCTCAGAGATTGTTCCTCATAATCATTTACATACGCATTTAATTCGTTAGAATCATTCTCATACATTGGAATAAGAGTCCTTGAAAACAGCATTTTCCAGGTTTTCCGCCATGTTTGAACAAATTGAGCAAATTTTAGTAAATAATTATAAGACATTCACACTCCAAAAAAGTACATAAGGTATAGTAAAAATTGAAGGAAATGGTAATAGTAATGAAAGGATTTTGCTTACAGTGCCGTCACCAAATTTAAAGTCTGAATCTGCCCTAGACTCGGTTGTCGTACACAAGAAAAAAAACGTACTTATTTGTTTTATAGGTACTACTTAAGTCGTAAAAACGATTACCCAAAACTGGATCGTGGTTTTGGCAGCAGGAGCTACCAACTGCCCCGACCGACTTTAGAGTTGCGGTACGGAAGATTACTTTTTAAAAAGTCTGATTTTTGGATTAATATAAGAATGTAATTTAGTTATAGGAGCAATTACAATTATGACTCAACTCTAGTGAATACAAATATGTAATAAATAAATATTGTCTTTGAGTTGAGCGTGAGGCCTCAGTCGTCAGGTATCAAGCTTTCCTTCGGTCTGTTTTGTTAGTTTGCTTGTGGGAATTGTCGCTGGTTTTTGTATAACCAGCAGATTAGTCCACTGTTGTACGTAAGCATAACTCATACTGTGAAATATGCTCACTCGCGCATGCGGAAGACCATATGGTTTTGTGTGTATGTATGTGTGTGTGTGTTTATGCTTAATTAGATACTTTACATAAAAAGAAAGTAATATGGCTTAACCTGTAACTGCGATTTCTATAAAACATACCACCGATAAGAAAAACATATTTAACCATTTGAACTCGTTTTATTCATTTTAACTCGTTTTTAGAATCATATCTCTATTACTGTGATATATGCTATCATTATTTTATTTTATTAAAATGCATAAATTTATTACATCGTAAAATGTTTCGTAAAAGAGTAACTTTTTTGGCCAAAGAATAAAAATAACCACCTCTTTATTTTCCTTTACTTAAATATATAAAAAAAATTCTGCTCTTTTAATTTATTTATAAAGCATTTTCATGGACCTAAATTTCAAGATCGGACAGATCAATTTATTATGCGGTAAGCAGCAAACTAAAAAAATATGTTTTATATGAAGATTTTGATCTTTCGTTATCATACTTCTGAATATTTTACGATGTGAAGTAAAATGTAAATTTTTAATTTAATTCAATTTATCACCTAACATCAGCAGTCTCATGGCATTCATTACTTTAGAAAAACTCGCGGTTATTTAACGATTTCTAGTAAGCAAAGCATAAAATATTTCATAATTTAGCAAACACTACGATAATGTATTTCAACTTCAGTCAAAGTCATATTTCACGCAATCATGAATAAAACAAGATATGGAGCAGCACTCATAATTACTCCACTAATTGGTGAATACAACAACGGTGAATACATTTCGCAGCCTCTATTTGAAAACTGTACGAGCTTTAAGTGGAGTGCTTTTTCCCTTTTTACTTTTTTAACATTGCTTTTTATGCCACATCCTTTTATAAATTTAATTAAGTGTCACTCTCATGAAAAGAGATGATTTCTCTATTCTTTTCTATAACCACATTTTTGCAACATCATTTAATTTAAATGATATTTTTCCCACTTTTCTTTAAATTTGGTTGGTAAATTATAATAACAGAAAAGGACCTTGGAATATTTTGTACTTAATGCAACGAGAGCTAGTTTTTACTTTTCAAAATTAATGAAGTTTATTTTAAAAGTAATAGGTACTATTAATTTAAATGAGTAAACCGAGAATTTGATGCCTTTGATAACGTTTTTGTAACTCTAGAGTTTTTCTTAAGAAAAAATATATGTTTCTGAGCTTTAAATTTTACATTAAACTTTATAATATTTTTATACATTAGCCCCTATTGTTGTAAGAATATGGATACTATTTCACCCTTACGATAGTTTGAATTGGCAAAAAGGTCATTATCAAGATGACAATTCCATATTATAATAAAATATTTAGAGACGAGGTATTTTGTTTGTTCAATATATAGCTCTGTTATCTCGCATATATAAATATAAATATTTTAAAACCGAACAAAAATAGGGTAATGTTGACATTCTTAAAATCTTTATATAATTTCACTTTTAATTTACATTTAAGTGCATAGAGCACTTTACAATTTCTTTATTTGAGGGTAATTTCTGAAGCGATGTATTATAAACTATGTGATATAAAAACGAAATGCTGAAGGAAAAATATTGTGCGTAACTTTCTGACTGTTTTGAGTTACAATTATATTTTTGTTGTGTATTTGTTTTCCTGATGGTGGTATATGTAAGCTGTCGAATCTTTAAAACTGTCTAATGATCGTATCCGTAAGCGTTTTTCGACATAAAAGAATTTAATAATTAATTTTTTTTGTCTTTTGAACTTTGAAACAAAAAAAATAATACACCTCAAAATCATGATACGCCTCAAATTCACATTTATAGTACGTTTTTAAAATAGGATTTATAATAAGTTTCGGTATCGAGAATATAATTCATTCCGGTATTTATTACTAAATGGATACTTTTTTAAATGATTTTATTGATTTTTATTAAATGGATACTATCGTGTCAGAATTATGCCTGATAATACTCTCTGCTTCATAGTGACTAATTAACTTTTAGAGAAGTGTGGTTAAACGAGCGTTACTTTTTCCAAAATATTGTTCTCTTATCAATGAAAAATGGAAAGAGTTATGTTATAAATTATATTAATAAAGAAAGAGCAACTGTTGGCTTTAATATTATTCTGTTACATTTAACTAATTATAATAAAAAAGATGACGAAATAGTTTATTATATAGTAATTAACATATATTTTTCGAAAGGAGATTAAAAACCATATAGTTTGAACACTACAGGTTGCTATATATATATATATATATATATATATATATATATATAGATGTATATATACACATATATATATATATATATATATATATATATATATATATATATATATATATATATATATATATTCATAACATATTAAGGTATATTTAATACAACAAGGTTGCCATGGTGTGTGGGTCCAAAAATTTATTTATTGACATTAGTTCCATAATTTTACTTTTTCTTTAGAAAAAGAGGTGAAAAACTAATTGCCTTTGAGCCGCCCTTGTTAGCTTTCGCACAAGAATGCTGAGAAAGTCTACCACTCACCGGATAATGACGGTTTTATTTTTAAGAACTGGACTCTGCTATTTATTGTAATGATGGCCATGATGAAACGGACGTAAAGGTTTAAATAAGAAATGTTTATGATTATTTCAGAGTCGATAATTTGAAAATAAATTTACATTAACTTTAAATTGATACTACGTTAACACAAAATATTTTATTTCACTCATGTTTAAATTATACCGCAGATTCTTTACTTAAAATTACTTTCGTAATTTGATATCAGTTTTCTGATATTTTTATAATTTACACCAAATATCTTAATTCTATATTTTATGTTTAATATCTGAAAAACTAAGAACTTTTAAGATCAAAATTGGTCACTTGACAAGCATACTCGGATGAAAATTATTTTTCGAAACCATGGTCTTAATGATACAAAAACTAAGAACGTGGTAGAAGGCAGATGACTTATAACTTTCTCGTGTCCGGGACCTGTCTTTATTATAAGAACCATTGCAAGCCACGTTTGACAACCCTTTAACTCAATACCTCCTTAATACACTAGTAACAAATTAAATAGACTAATATATTAAATAAAGTTATTCAGTGCCAAAGTTACCAATTGTTAGCACTGACTATCTCAGTCATCATCAAAATATCTGATTAATTAAACATTTACCTGGGTGTTCAGAAACTTGAAATTTGACACGTATTTATTAGACAAAATTAGGTAACATGCGTTACAGTTTGGGTCAGCGTCATCTTTACAGAAGGGCCCAAATTAAAATTATTAAAATTATTTCATAAAATTATTTTTTTATTATCAAATTTACTCCTGATGAATTTCTGAATTTCTTTCATTCAATAAGTCTAAACTTAGATTAAGTACTTATTTTATGGACATCTTATAAAATTAAGTTTTATTTTACTTCCATGTAAATTAACTATCTGGTCGTTTTTCAATTAAAATGCTTTAAAGAGAATTTGACCACATTCCACAATTATGTTTTTGACGGGATACTTATATCAAACTAGTTACATACAATTATTCCTTTTTATACTTCTGATAGTTACCGATTATACTAATTATAAATATATGGAAAGTGTTAAAGATACACTGAAATTCCATATGATTTTTAAAACAACTCGATAGACTGGTACTACAAGAAAATGTAGACTGCTGAAGAATTAAATTGTTAGAGCCTTATTCCAAATGAAAATTTATCTGAGTAAATAATCTGCCTTTTTTGTTTAAGCATGAAAGTAAAATCTTTCTTTTCATATATTGTATAAATCCCCTATATTCCTATTATTATCTACAATTCATCTTACGGTAACTTTGAGTCTCTTGTCTTTAAGTGAGTTAGATACAAAATGAATTTGTATACAATGTTACATTATAACGTTACACAACGTTACATACGTTACAATATAACGTTACATTTTTGTTAGATGTCTTGGAAAATATAAAATGTTGCGCACTTTTTCAAATAAGATTGGCGTCATTTTGAGCCTTAATTTTACAAAGTCTCCCTCATGTTGACAATTTATGCCAAAATTTTCCACTGTAAATTAAGAAATCTAATAAATATTAAATATTGGAATTTATAACGAATTTTACGCAGCTTTAAAGAAACTTGTTCCGATACGGGCCATATGGTGAGTAGTAATGAGGTATAAAGGTGACTTGAGCACGTTAACGGAAAAAAGGTGTCGGAATCCGCTGTATGCACCCTGAAAAACAGGCTCTTGTAATATTGATTGCACGTCTCACTGGACTCTTCGAAATAAATATAAAATCTTATAAATAATTTATAGTTTTTTTGTAGATAGCGTCTCACACATGCCTTGATAATATGATTTATAAAACCTCATTTACCTGTAATAATTGATATATGGATATAATATCCAAGATCTCTACCTCTGTTATTATATATAATACTCTTTGACTTTTATGGAGTTTTTTTATTCATTACTTAATTCATCCTAGGTATAGAAGTAATATTTATATTTGTTGCTTTGTATGGATTGTATTATTGCTTTACAATAATGAAATATTCACGATTAACCTATTTAGAGATTTATCCTGGAGGGGGCATGATATAGAAGCATAAGAGTTTTGTAAAAGCTGTAATACTTTTATATTTTGGATACAGATAGCCAAGGTAGTATTTATCAGTAGGCCAAACACCGCATCACGCGTCGCAGCTAAGCTTAGCAAGTCATAGTAAAAAAACATGTATTGAATGTCTTTTATGAGAATTTTAATTTTGCTGACTACAAATTTACATAACAGAAAAGGTAAAATAAATGATAGCATGGTGATAGCAAGCATTGCATCAAAACTAATTTTTATCTTCGTAAAAATAAATCGGTTAATTTATTTCCAAAAACTAAAATTTAGCTGAGAATTAATTTGTTTAATATAATTTAACAAAAAAACACGGTCAGATATTGTTTGCCTAGAACCAACTTAGTCGGCCATCATAGAAATTATTAAATGTACGTTGACCTCGTTTTCACAACAGCGTGATGCTGACGTAAGACGTTAAATCACTAGCTGACAATTTCTTTTGCATTTTCTATTACATAAACTGAAATTCAGCCAAATTTTAGTTTTTACAAAACACTTTGAACAGAATGCTTTTTATCAAAACTTGTTTATTTTACTCGCGCTACGTGTCCTGCGGTCTAACTTGTCGAATTTAGTTTAGTTATATGTACTCTATATATAAACTAATATAAAAATATTAGCTTTTGCAAAATTTATGCACTCCTATCAAGAAAAAAACTAAGGTAATGACATCAGTGTACCTTTTAATCAGGAATTTTCTTACTGTTGTGACATGTACTCTGCAATAATACTTAGTTTGTTTTATTGAATGAATTTCCAAGAGCTATTAGGTATATATCTTTTATCGAAATCGGGAATTTACGTATTTCTCTATTGGTTATGGAACAAAAATATTTTAAATTCTGGTAGAGTTTGTTCTCTTTTAATAATTCCTCCAATATATTTTAATTACATTCATAATAAAGAAATAATCTAAGCATAGCGTGTCTTCAAAAAGATTTTAAAGCATTTCGTTTATCAGACTAATATAGTTTTGAATGACTGGAAATAGTCAAATAGTATTCCAATACGATAAACAAAATTATGTTATCTTATTCCAGGCTTATTTTTGATGTTCTTAGCACCTTGTAAGACATGTTTCAAAGTAAAGATAATAACTTTTTTTGAATCAGTAGCCATTTTTGGTTCACCCTGTAGCTAGGCTAATTTTCCTGTCTACTATTTCTAACACTTTTATTTTTTCTTCTAGAGTGGACTTGAATAAATCACACCGGAGCAAATAAAATTAATCGCGTAAATGGTCTTATTGATAATTAACTTCCAGAGATTTAGCCGATTAAAATAAAAGTTGTTATCATTATCGCCCTGATCAAGAGAAGTTCCGCTTTCAAAAACATTCAAAGAATATCAAGAAATTGAATACATATTTATACAAACAGTAATTTGAATAGACATTTATAAATTCAATTATATGTTGGACAACAAAAATAAACAAATAAATTTCTTGGTTTATACTAAGGTCATGCAATGATTTTGAAGGTAAGATTATCGATGATTTGAATAGAAAAACTTATGTAAAAAGGATACTTTTGTTTTTTTACCCCTTAATTGCAATTCTCTATTTGTTTACTTTTAGATTAACACAAAAAAGATATATAATAACATAAGTATTAGTCATTATTTATTTACACGTTTATTTTTCTGGATGAGGTTCATTGTGTAGGATACTCTTTTTCTGTGTAAAGTATGAACTTCCACGTACCATTCCTTTAAATATAAGCTTACTTGTTTTTAAAGCGACATATGTGGAAAGGATAATGTTTTGAAATTAAGCACGAAATCTGTTATTACTGAAAAATTAGAGGGTAATGGCTAATCGATTTTAATTTTCAGTCCTCTAATTTAATTTCGCGCCCACACTTTCAGAAATAGTTATATTTTTATTTTACAAAATCACTACAAAAAATGTAATATCAAATTAAATTTACCCACAATAACACTTTATAAGTATAATAAACCTAAGCACTTATGTTCAACTTCGCGGTTTTTAGTTAATATCAGTGTTGAGATCTTGTTATTATACTGGTATTGAAACGTTGTTAAGAAATTTTAAAACTTTAATCCAATAATCACTCTTATAATTTTAATCATGACGTAACTAAAAACTTTTTCGACAATGTATACTTACAAATTAAATCCGATCGCCTTTGGGTGAGATATGCAGTCACAGAAATGCAAACGTTCACACACATAGAGGCAGATGTATACATATTCCTCAAGCTTACAATGCATATTTTTTCGTGTTATGGATAAAAAAGGAAAATGAAAAGGCATGAAAAATATTTTTATGTGAAAGTACATAAGAGTGTACGACAAGAGTTCAGCCTAAAATTCCGCAGAAATTTTTGAGTACATTGTATTTCTTTCAAATTATTTTCATCTACTAAATAAAGAAAAATGAATAATAATAAACACTAACATAAAGATTTCTACGGTCATCGCAGTCACTTTCTTCGATCGAAATTCAATGTTCTTTATGCAATAATTTTAACATGGTGACTAGAAAAACAACATGGACTTCACACTTGATTCGACAGATTTATATTGTACAAGCTATGCTTGCGACTTTATTCGGACAGTCAGAAAATTTTATTGATTTACCTGCAATATAACACGTAGATTAACATATAATGCCATATGTTATAATAATTACAAACGTAAACTTTTTTAATTAGTACACGTTTTGTATTCAGATGTCGAATTCCCAGATCTTTTTCTAATCGGTCAATTGCTGAAAAACATAGCCCATATTTTTAACGAAGATACAAGAGAATCTATTATTAAATACTTCATCGATATCCTTTTCGCTCCTCTTGTGTGATGCGTAATGTGAGTGCTAAATGGGTTCTCGAATAAATGGTCTATATTTAAAAACCATATTTTTATTGATTACTCTCGGTATGTAGCCCTAAATAATTTTTTTGTAAAAAACCTCCAATATAGAGATGTAACATTAGTTTTAAAATTACCGATCTAATTAAATTGTGAACATTATAATAATAATAATAATAATATAGCCCTTTTATTTGGATCTATTATACAATTCTTTATATAACCAAACTTAAAATTAAAGAAAATATAACATAAAATAATCCTATCTTATTAATTTAATATTTCCTGTTTCTTTATTTTCTGTGGATCCGTTTGCCAGTCGGCAAAGGCCTCTTCCAACCTTTTCCATTCTGTTCGATCATGAGCTACTCTGTTCCACGTCCTTCATGTCACTTGTCTGATGTCATCATCCCATCTTTTTTGAGGTCTGCCTCTCGATCGCTTGCCCTCTCTAGGCTACCACACAGTCACTCTTTTGCTCCATTTGTCTTGACCTCTCATCATGTGCCGTGCCCATCTCCATTTAAGTCTTTTAATTTTTCCAGTAATATCAACGGCCTTTGTCTTGTTTCTGATCACTCTATTTTCCAATCTATTAGATTTCTTCACGTTGAGCATACTTTTTTCCATTGAGTACTGGCAGATTGCCAACTTGCGTGTCTAGTCCCGAGTCAGAGTCCACGATTGGCAGCCGTACATGAGAACAGGTAATATACATGTATTAAATAATTTGCTTTTTATATTTATGTGTAGTTTTTTGTCTTTCATAGCTTCTTTTAGCCCCCAGTACCTCTTCCAGCCATTAGTAATTCGTCTCGTAACTTCTTTTTGCATAGGCTCTTGTTGAGTTATGAGCTGCCCCAAATATATATATTCGTCTGTGTAGTGTATTTCATTATGTTGTATTCGTATTGTACTTTTAACTCCGTTTGTCATTACTCTTGTTTTTTCTTGATTTCAGTTTTAAACCTACCTTATCACTTTTAGTCGCAAGTTCCCTTATCATTCTACTTATGTCATCTGAGGTTTTGGCAAATAGCACAATGTCATCTGCAAATCTCAAGTGGGTCAGCCTTGTCCCGTTAATATTAATTCCAAGCTGTTTCCAATTAACTTTCCTGAAAATTTGTTCCAGTACCGCTGAAAAAAGTTTCGGTGACATAGAGTCGCCCTGTCTTACACCTCTTTCTACTGTAAATGATGTGCTTTTCTTCTCCACCTGTATCTTTGCTGTGCTATGACTATAGACGTTTCTTATTAATCTTATATATTTTTGCTCAATTCCTTGTTCTTTTAATGCCTCCCATATATTTGCGTGAATTAAGGAATCAAACGCTTTACCATAGTCGGTAAACGCGATATATTATATAAGGTTATATTCATTATACTTCTCTAGAATTTGGCGTACTTCTTGAATGTGGTCGATAACTGAGTAGCCTTTACGAAATCCTGCCTGCTCTATAGGTTGGTGTTCCTCTAGTGTACTTTCTATCCGTTTCAATATTATTTTAGAAAATATGTTATACAAGTTTGACATAAGTGAACATTATTACAACAGAATAAATCTTTAAACAAATTGAAGAAACATAACAAGGTTATATTAAATACATAAAGTATAAACAAATTATGTGCGGAAGATGACTAATGATGTTGTCTGTCCTTATGCGTCTGCCGTATTCATTTGCTTACTCAAGCACCGTATCAATCCATATTTTATCAGTGGCCACGCTCATTTCACCCATATACTCTTATATCCTGGTGGAAAAATCCATAGCGCGGTTTAAAATTTCCGTGGCGCCATTTATTGATGAGTATACGTACACTACACATTTTTGTAATTACTACGTCTTACATAGCCAGGAATTTCTTTAATGTTCTTCTACAAATGCAAAGCAAATCCATTTTTGAAAATATAACATTTACATCTCTTCTGATTTGCTGAACTAATTCGATGGAATAAAAACCGTATGCTATTTCTAACCGGCATCAATTTTTTTTAAACTCCATTCGAATTGATTTAGAAGATTTTATATGATACGTGTTTGAACAAATACACAAATGGGTCAAAATTCCAGATGAATAATTTTGTCTTCAGTTACTTTTTTTGTGTCCTACCAAATATTTTATTTTCATATTTTTGATTTTAATATTCAGATGGACTATTCAGATTTTTATATTCAGATTTTTAATATTTTAATATTCAGATGGACTAGTTTTATTTTATGTATTGACAGTAGAATACGTTACAACCTAATATATATAGTATAATACCACACCTACCAAAGTATTACTACACCCACAAAAGTATAAACACCACAGATTCATATCTTAAATTAATTGAGGAAAGAAGTAAACTAATGTCGAATATATACAGAAACAAAAAACGTTAAGTGCGTAAACTCCGATATTAAACGCGTATTCTTACTGCCCCACACCATACTTTAAATATAGCCAACCCCATTTTGCCAATGATATTACGTTTAGCGCCATCTGTTATAGTACTGTATAGTATAATAATAGTGTATAGTGTAATACTGTATACATAGATATAACTAAGCGCCATCTAAGCCATATACAGCGCCATCTGTTAATATACATAGATATACACCTTTGTGTAATTAATACACGTCGAGTTGCTAGGCATTTTCTTTTTTGTTGTGTAAACGTAACGCAAATGAATTGGGAAATATGTATTTCGCGTATCTTGTCATTGAATTTACAAAATATTATTATTAAAAACTAAATATTATTTCAGGTAAAACCTTATATTCTTCAAAAAAAATCATTATAATTCATGTGATGTGCTTAGCTTTTACGTGATGCTTGTTCAAACGAATAGGCAAACAAACGTTATTTTTGTACTCAATTATTCTGACATATGAAGCCATAGAAAAGCGTCAATGTACAAGCCAATTGTAGCCTTACATATATACACATATATATATAACTCTAACATTACTTTTAATAGTACCTATTATGAATAGAATATGATACTAAGGTAATAAATACCAATTTTATTGACAAATTATTGTAAAAGACCTGACATTTCAAATATGAACATTTTACACGTAGCTTTTTCGGTACCTTTCTTGTTTTCCTTTGATGTATAATAACAGTATTTATCGAAACAATAAGATCGGAATAAGAAGTCAACTATTATTTACAACAATTATAAAATAAAAATAAGTTTTAATTTCCTAAGTTTTTAGTAAAAATGAATCATTTATTTTGCCTGCATACGTGCATGCATGCGTTTTTGTATGTATATGTGTGTAAACCACTTTTGTAAGAACTAAGCTTTGTTTACACTGTTTGTAAATGATGTTTTGACTATTGGTACTCCCGCCAACTGTGAAATATATATAGTCAATCGCGGAGTGTAACTCATAAAATAATTTGGCTTATATAATTAGATCACTCACCACATAACGCAGACCGTATAGCTATTACTTGTTTCTCCATTTTAAAATGCACCTTACTAGTCAATGCTTCAACGGCGATGCTCTTTACAATTACGGTTATAATATAAATGATGACTTGGTCTTCTGGTACGATAAATATCTTAATAATGGGGAGAATTACGTAAAAAGTAAATTAAGGTACTAATTTTCATCTAAAAAGAAAATAGGTATAAAACATTTTGTCAACATAAGTCGATCACTTACTTAACAAATACTAATTGCATATACGCGGTAGCATATATGTATTTGAAGTTATCTACGTAGTTTTAGTACATAAAAATATCTGTCAGACATTAATTTCCGGTCGATAGCGGTCTCCTACCCAGTGATCGAATAGTTCCATTTATTTCGGTTTATTCATTTACTTTTTGAAAGAAATCGGATATTCTCATATCTCTTCAATTACGTTCGGCTACGTTGAACGTGGAAAATATAATATTTACTTTCGAAACTGGAAAACGTAATATTAATAACATTATTATTAAAACGCAAGTGATAAAAATTCAAACTTACCCCGAGAACATTTCGACCGGCTTAAATATAACGCACTGATATGAATATAACTAACATGCATGTCATTTTATTAATGTCTCACTAGTATGAATATCGATATCAGTCATGGTCTGAAGTTCATATTAATTATATTATAAGTCAACTTTAGTACAGTTAAAATATTAAATGTACATCATGCACTATTTTATTTAATATTCTTTATCGCGCACGCACGCATGCACGCACACACGCTCATAAGCAGGCGCGCACGCGAACCGTAAGTAATAATTAAAATAGAAAACCATATTTCTCAATCAAAATAACATATATAATCCTTTTCTTTCAAAACTATAATAAGGGAATAAATATCTAAATATGTAATAAGGGATGTAATAAAATAAGTAGTAAATACCTAATTATGTAAATAGGAAACCATATTTCCTAATCAAAATAAAACATATAATCCTTGAATATGTTTTTAAAACTGTAAACGTTTTTGACTATTAGTTAATTAAAAGTTATTATATTATTATCATAAAATTAAATATTTTGATTTTAATCTTTAGTTCAACAAAATTTCAAACAATATTGAAAGAGACAGGAGACCTTTTTTTTTAGAATAAGAGAATGAAATTTTAAAAATCTTTTAAAATGTTAAATGAACCAGTTAAATAATAATAAACTAACTTCTTATTCTTCTGTGCCTTACTCCCCGTGCTTTTCGGGGTCGGCGTCATTATTTTAATACGCCATTCTTGGCAACAATAAGATAAAATAATCATATATAATATAATAAAATAAATAGTAATATAATTATCTAATACGACTATTAATAATCAAAAATTTATGCACGAAACAATTCTTTCCAAGACTGTCTTGAACTATATACAAAACATTTAACTACCATTGTAAAATAATACTAAACAAGTGAAAATAAAATGTCACAACTTTTTTTCCTTTGCCAAATACACTGCATACATATATTTTCTACATAGAATCATCTTCTGTTTCATTTACTTCTTCAGCCTCGTTTAAGCATCACGCTAGCAAAGATAGCCAAATATTGTCTACGTCAAAATTAAACTGAGTTATTGCTTATATTTTACTTCGACATATTATAAAGTAAATGATGTGTAATAAACATTATATATGGATACGGACTTGCTACATATCGGAATATTGATTATTTTTTTCGAATCGTTTTATACCTATGAGTGTTGTGCGATTGGCAGTTAAGGAATAAAATGTTAGGGAAATAAATCTAAATAAAAATTTTTTAGATAAAAAATATACTGAATTTGGAGATAAAAAATCATTCCGTACCGTTAATAATAAAATATGATTGTATGATCATTATGGGTGAAGAAGTGAAAAAACGGAAAGAGTTTTAATAAATAATTTTATCTGCAACTTTTGCTTAAACCCTAAATCAAGGTCATTACATGAAAAGTTCCTGGTGGTCGCCCTTTTTACTTGATTATTACATAATTTTGGGATTTCTATGTAATGTACGTTACTAAAATGTTGTCATTAATATATTGAAAAAAAAGCAATATGGAAATATTTTTTAATGATAAAAAGCATTACTTTTTTGTTTCAAATTCAATGGTTTGCCAAACAAATCTTGGAAATAAATATCGCTGGAAGCCACCATGTAAACATCATATCACCAGAGTAGAAATAAATACTGCTCTACACTTATCTTATTAAAACGTACCAAATTAGAAATGAAATTTATCTTCAATGCTTCGCTTTCCTACGGTAGTCCTTTCATGATTTCGATTCGAGAGTGAAAAAGGAAACATTTTCACTTACGGTTAGCGCAATCTCTGCCTGGCACATAAATTAAAATGTTCCGTTCACTCACGCATGGGTTCGATATCTGATTTAAGCACCCGGGAATATTGAATCCGCGTGAGAGACACGTGACGCTATCTGTATTTTTCTCATGAGAGAAAATCGTTACTCTAGCTTTGACGTGTGACTCGTTTTGTGGGAAAGTGTTGCATATTTAAAGTAATATTAAGAAGTAAGATTGACTCAAAAGTTTGAAAATAAATGTCAATTACAAATAATCCCACAGTTTGATAATTTTTAAAAATATTGATGTCCCCATAATTGATCCATTCTTCTTGAAATTTTATTCCTGATTTCCTTAATAACTTAGAGGAAATTAGTGACCTCTTTTATTATTAGAAACTGTGTAATTACAGACAGGATTTAAAATGAAAATCAGGGAATGTCGTTCGGAAAGGTTTAATTTCAAGGTAAACGTTTTTAACGTAATTCAAAAATATTCCCGGATATAGATGTTTAGAGTATTTTTTATATTAGTATTTTAACATTAAACTAAAATTAATGTAAATAGTGAAGCAATATATTTGAATACCTCTTAGTTATTCACGCAAATAGATAAATTTAAATTTTTATTAAAAAATAAAAGCAACTTTAATATATTGTTCGGTAATATAACTATAATAATTTAGAGGAATAAATTGTGTACACATCTGTTTTCAAATAACACGTAACAACAATATGTTACATTGTATTTCTTGGCAATTGTGAGGGTATAACTTATTTACACGATATAAATATAATATCAATTAGTTTCGAACAAAATATTAAAATAAATGAAATCATTTCCAATATTCTGCGAACAAGAATATTGAATATGATGTAAACCTCACTTGAAATGTACTATATGCTTCTTTAATATCAGTATAATATTGCTAATTTAATAATCATTATGAAATAATTGATAGTCAATAATCATAACATGTACGCCAATATAGTTGTCGAATATAATTTAAAAAAGTCCAATTTTGATAATAATCCGTATACTATCCCTTAACCTGTATATTCACGTTGTCAACCTTTAGTGTTATGTTGGCCAAAATTTAAATTTAATTATTAGTAATGATAGTGCCATACCTTTAATTGTATTACATTTACGATAATTGTTTTAAATTTAGTCAACGATGAACTTTACTATTTGATGAGGCTATTTCCCGCACCGTCGCCTACATGGATATTTGATCAAGATGACAGGAATAATCCCTTAATTAAATAAGGCCGTTTCAACGTCTCTTTATTAAAAGTTTTTTTCGATTTAATTCTACACTGAATCTAATTACATAACGCTATTTACAAAATTTTTTAGTAGTGTATTTTCATCATTAAATAATAATGTAATTTGTGTAGTATTGCATACTACACAAATTATACTATTTCTGAAGACAAAAGGAAGCCGTTTATATGTGTTTGGATAACAATCCCTTGAACATTCAAACTTTTGCGCTTATGAAATTATAAATTCCAATGTTTAATTTTTTGGATGTTTATCATTCCACGTGTTTGTCCACGCTTATTTAAGTAAAATGTAATTGCGATTGACTTAAGCAATTAATACCTGATGTTGATAAGTGATTTACATGTATTAACCTGGCATACAAGTTCCAATGGCTTAATGGAGGACAAACAGGAGTTTTGATACTAAAAATTTAAATGAATACCAGGAGAATGACTAGTTAGAATTATTATCAAGGACTTTATTCATTGGCAGTTGCTTCCTGTTAAGAGTATTTCTACGGCAAATGCAGAAATTTATTATCAGCAATTAGATTCACTAGCTAACGTATTAATTCATCAACAGGTTCGAGTTCAATTTTTCAAGAAGACCTTATCAATTTTTTGTTCAAGTCACCATGTCATATAATATTCCATGTCAACTCAATTTAACACGCTAAATATATCAATAAATAACGATATAATTTGGAGTATAACTTAAGCGATGTACAAAATTAATACTAATTTCATAGTCAAAAAATCTCTATTGCTTCATTACAATAGTTTACCAGTATTAATGAGTGTTAATGTTTGAGCCTTGACTCTTGACAACGTTTTTAAGACTATTTTCTAACGAAAATGTAGAATGATCTTGATCTTTAAAACAAGCATAAGTTTACAACGTAACACTACGGCCTTAAATATTGCAACAAGACTTTATGCATCTTCGATCGATTATATCAGTAACGCACGAAATAATTTTGATCAGTACAAATCGTGTGCATAAGAAAAAAATCCAAATTCTGACTATAAAAATAAATCTGAAAGGAAAGGAATTCGCTGCACATGCGTAATTTTCTTTTGAAGATCATCAGAAATTGTAAAGTTGAATGACAAAGAAAAATTTCTTGTAGATAAGTTTATTCCGACGATTTACACATTACACGCTCGGTTAAAAAATCGTTCGGCACATACCAAGAAATTGACACACTTTTTAATTTTCTTCCCCGGGTAATAAAAACCGACTCTGAGCCGTTGATAAAAAATAAAAAGAATTTGGAGAATATTATCACGAAGATATCAATGCTTATGAGCTCTTTTTAGAAATTTTCATTTAAGACCGTACTTAAAGAACATAGCAAAGGAATCAGCGTGTTTGAAATCTCAACCTTACATAAACTAATGAATTCCGATAAATTATAAAAAAATTTTCAAAATATTGAGTAATTTTTCAAATAGAAACCTCGAAAGAAATAATTATCGTAACCAATTAAAACCAGTAGCATTTTAAAGAATAACGGACCGATTAATTTTTCCCTACATTTTATATGTAAATGGGTCCCGCTTGCTTAGCTTCGTAAGTATTATATTAACAATATAATATACCGTGATTTAGTGCAATGTTTCATTAAATTTTATTTAAAAATACAGATTTATATGTGCGGATATTGATTTTTGTCTTAGGTATTAGTATTCAATTAATGTTAACGTTTTGGTTTGTAAGTAATTACACCGCATTCGGGTTTTTTAATTTTTTCATTATCACTTTCCAACGGGGCCGCAAATTCTTGTATGCCCAAAGGTCCCAGCATATTCTGAGATGGTCCTGATTAGAGTGTATAAAAAGAGATACTGCTTAAAAAATAGTTTTATGTATGAAATTAAGTAGGTCTGTATAGAAAACATTTATGCGCCACTTTCACTGACTCAAGTAGTAATAATTTTTTGTTATACCTTGTTGAGTAATATAGGAAGGCAGGTTTAAGATACGGTAAACAAACTAATGAAAAGATAAAAAGTTACAACTATTTATGTGCAAAAACATAGCCAGTGTGATAAACATTAGGTCACGTCCGGAAATTCGGAAAATCAGAGAATCAAAGACTGCATTTTGAAAAAGCATTTAACATATTTTACTACACTCACAAAGTATAAGGTACGTTTGTCTGTAACAACATACTATATTTTATTTCAAATATAGGGGGGGGGGGCAATTAAAGTTAAAACTGACACAGATTTTCTTATCACAAAAGCAGTGCAATTTTTTCAATAAACTCAAAATAAATTAATGCTTATTTTTGTATATTGTTTGAAAGAAGGCCAGATAAATCGGTACTAATATTGGCTAAAAAATTAGTTCTTGGGTATTTGAATTCTGAAATTTATTATTCATTTGCATGTACTCCGATATGAACTAGTACAAGATACCGGAAAAAGTTAAACTTCTCATGAGTTTTCATTTTCTTTCAAAACTTTTGTTTCACAACCTCGATTAATAGCAAAATTGATTGAAAACTTTTCATTTCAGTTATTACACTCAATGATAATTTTAATAAATTCGCACAAAGTCCGCTAATAATTTTTGAGAGCAAATATAAGCAAAACATTAGAAACCCTGAAATTTCTTACGTTTATGGCATTTTATTTGTGAAAATTTTTACTCTATAATAAATTACATTAATTATATATTTCCTATTTAGATAATCGTATAAATAATATAGCTTTACAACGAAGTCAGTAAAATGGCCATGTTTGGGTTTTATTTATATTAATAATCTATAAAGTGGAAATATGTAAGTCTGCATTGTTACAAATAAAACCAAACCTTTTATTACGCTATTTTCAAGGAAAAAATTCACATTAAATCATATTAAGTCTATTTATCAGGGCATAGATAATGCATTATAAAATAAACCTGAATGATTTTTTAAAAAAAATGTAATCATTCCTTTTGGCAACCAGTTATAAATATATTGTGAAGAAAGGGAAATGTAGATGAATACTATGAATTATTTAGGAAGTGTAGACATATAATATATATGTAAAATAATGATAATATATTTATAAGCGAATTTACATAAATAATTTTATAAAATTTCTGCAACGACTAAATATCACCATAATCTAAGAAAATCAAGTTTAGTGACTTATAAATAACAAAGTTTTCGTTTCAATACTGATCGCTCAAGTACTGTAAATTTTCCGACGTACCCAAGTGAACTCTTGTTTGATTGTTAGCATCTTTGTTAGATGCACATACCATTTGCTGTAATACATGAATATTACGTTGTACACGAGCTCGTAATTAAAATGCCAAAGGCAAACTTTAGTGGTATAAATATTTACAAATAGTTAAAACAACCGTAATGTGACCGCTACCTTAGGGATAATGACAGGGGGGGGGAGAGCAAATAGCAGTCAAACACTACAAATGCTATAATATCACAATGGAAGAAAATAGCAGTCAACTACTACATATGTTATAATATAACGATTGAAAAAATTGTCGTCAAATTCTCCAAGTGTTATAATATTATGATGGAAGAAAATTGCAGTAAAACGTTACAAATTCTGTAGATGTGTTATAGCAATATTAAAATCTAGAAATTGCTGAACTAACCTCATAAATTATCGACCGAATTTCGATTTATACAAAGCAAAGGGTTAGTAAAACGTAAGTAAATAGTAACATAAATGATAAAGTTATGGAGGAGGGCTAATATATCTGCCTATTATTATATAATATTCATGGTGACAGAGTTATTTTCAATTCTATGAATGAGGATTATTTTGGTCTAACATATATAGTACAATTTTGTTCTCACCTGTTCATATTTTTCCCCAAATTTTCTGTAAGTGTTAATCATCTTGTTTTTTTATAATTTTTAGGCCTCACTATCTCAAATGTAAGAAAAGGAAATTTTCTAAGACATATTCATCTATCCGTTTGTTACATATGTTTTTCTCAGCAAACGTGTTATGCCAAAATTTGAAATCTGGCATAATAATAACGCCATAAAAAACAAAAAATTGCGGATACTTTACCTGAACCCTCCAAAATTTTCACACCTCATATTTTTGAATGAAAACATTAACCCTTATATTCTCATTCCAAAATAATTCCTATGGGTGTTTTAGGGGAAAGAACCCGCATTTCTTTATTTTTTTTATGTATCTATAGGATATCAATTGAAAGTTTAAATATTTAGTCACATTTTGTAATATGGATTTTTCTTGGCGACATACAGTGCTTCTTAACCTGTGTATCTCCTTTAAAGTTTTAATCATGCATGTGGAGAATCTGAAAAAAGTTCTTCGATAGAAAGTTATATTGGTCCACTTGCTTTAACAAGTTATAAGCAACCAAGTATTTTTCGAGTGACCTTGAAAAATTAGGCAATATTACATAGTTTGTATACATATTTACGTAGTGAGAAATATCAGTATATTTGTAAATAGTTTAATAAGATATAAATTTTAATTAATTGGAAGTACGGAACCCCCTTGTGTGTTGATAGGTTTACTGAATTGTACAGGCTAATTGAATGTGTTAACAGGTGTATTGTATTATAACATCGTAGTGGGAATAATTAAGGTGTTATTTGTTAAGTTTTTAGCAACTACATAGTAAAGTTCAAATATATTTCGAATAAATTTCAAGGTCTTATTACATCAGACACTTGTCCTTTAATAATTTCAATTGAAGGTGATTTGGTGTGAATAGATTTACTTATATTGCTGAGAAAGGTAAGAGCGAATTATCTCAGCTTAAAACAGATTGTTGACCTTTACGATAGTATGTACAGAAAAATTCAGGATAGTATGATTATGTGTAGAGAATGATTAATGAATTGTACGATTAACGCTCTGTTACTGATACATAAAATATGCGTAAGCTTAGGAAGCACAAAGTAAGAACTTTTCATTTTACAAGCATTTATAATGAATAAATAATATTATAAAGTAGTGATCGCTTGTAAAATAACAGATGGAATCATGATTTTTTTATAAAAACGTTTTATCTTATTAGGTTATAAATACATATTTTTTATTATTTGAAATTTTACCTGACTGTATTTAACAGCGAAATTTCTAATACAAATAGATATTCCAAAAATTGTACATTTTTCATTAAAGTATTCAATTTTACTACGTAATTATTACTTACTGAATACTGATTGTTAACCACAGTTTTATTTAATTTCACTTAAAAGGACGTTTAATCTAGAGAAGATTGTTTCTTACAAGATTTAATTCGAAATAATTTAAAAATTTGAGAAAACTCGATAAATTCAAAATACGTTTTAGTTTTTTTGTTTTGATACGTAAAAGATATTTATTATTTTTGGGTAAAATAAAGCAGTTTCAGATATCTGGGTATAAAATAATTTTATTCGAATGTCACTGGCTAGTACGCATTAAAAAACGATTGTCATGTTCATGTCGGTTGATATTTACATAATTCCACAATTTGGATTGTAGATGTTAAATTTGAATATTTATATTTTTATAGGACATTATTGGATATAATCCATTATGGATGTAATCTGGAATTCAATAAAGTTCAAGATATTAGTTTAAATAAAAATATTTTTTGAGTTTAAATAAAAATATTTTTTAGATTAGTTTAAATAAAAATATATTTTTTAGCACAAAAATCTTTATTTCTTAGAAGAGAGACTTGAGCACGCCCATCTTAGTGCGTTTTTCTATCAGTAATTTTGGTCAACGTTATACAAAAAAAGTGAAATGGGCTTAGTTGTACCCAGTCGTAGGATGTTACGTGAAAACATCATTCATCGTATTCTACTTTTTTTTAGTATCGAGGGGTGAGAGTGGATAGTGAAAACTAGAGTAGAATAAACGAACGCGCCCGGAAAGTTCCATCGTTTCTGATCGTATTTTCGTTAGAGCAATAACATTTTGAACTTTTCTTATTAAAGCCATTATTGCTAGTCACCACATTCTATATACAGCCGTCAATACTTGCGGGTAGAATATTTCATTCAAGTGAGAGCAAAGTCGTTTTGTATGATATAAGAAACAGTTTTCAAGAAAAATACGTAACGAGGCATTTTTGTCAAATGACAGAAATAATACGATATTTTTCACGTCGAATCGTATTTAATGGCTACATTGACTTATATGTTATGGAGAAGCCAGATAAAAATATTTGGGCGGCGCTACAGTGTAGTTACTTTTATATGACTAACGAGTCTTTATATTTTACTTATTAGAAGTTTAGGGAAACTATTATTTAATATAATTTTATTCCTCTAGACCTTATAGGTTTTTTTCAAATCCATCACTTCTTACATTTGTTGCAAATGATTTGAATCGATCGAGGTAAGGCTTATATAGAAAATGAAGGTTACTTTTTAAAATGTGTTATTAGATAAAAAAACGCCACGAAAAATAATTAGAAATTAAAAATGTTAAATTAATAGATGCTTCAATGTTGTATTAATAGATTTACTGCCTAAATTCGAATAGTGTACAAGCATCAATCATAAAAATTTGCAAATTGGTAAAATATATATTTATATTTAATTAAATATATATTGCGCAAAGCACATTTAACTATCTTATTAAATAATAAAAGATATATTAGAATTTTTATGTAAAAATAACCAACTACTCAATATTAGAAAATGAGAAGCTTGGTGGAAAACCTGCGAAAAAAATTTCACCAGAATATTTTTTCGTAAAGTTCATGGAAAAGGAAAAATTGTAAAGTGTAACAAAAGAAAATTGTGGTTGTTCGCATATATCATATAGTTTGTATTGTTGTGTAATTTGACACCGTATTTTTCAAGGTTCTTAAAATAAATAAATATTAATTTTTAAAGTAACTTTTTCAAAAGTAAATTATTTTTCAAAATAAGTAAATCCCGAGTAATAACCAAATAAAGAGTAACAGTAATCATCCAACCAAAATTTAACACCCTAATCTGAATTGTCAGTGTACATGACTATCATAACGGCAGCAATGCCACAAACATAATTCTTCTACACGTGCATGATTCTTTCAAATGTTGGCTGCCATTTTGTCAATGGCATTTACTAGATGTGGAAACCTGCCTCTCCGATTCTAATCACAAACAATGGATTTCATCTGTGTATCTAAAAAAGTAGAAATTTTTTTCTGTTCGAACCAAATAAGTTTTCTTAAGTTTTGATAGAAGTGATCGATTTAAATTTCATACGATTCTGAAATAAAATTTTATGCACATACCTCACAAACTTTTGTTAAAAAATTAGTTGAAAATTTATACAAAGAGTAAAGTAAAAGTTAAAAAGCTGTAGTTCTTTGTCTTGGCACAAAATAAGAAATAGTATGTGAAATTATTTAAAAGTATAATTTGAGAGGCGTCTAAATAAGTTTTTTTTGCAAATACTTGAATAAATTTCTTTACATGGAACACAAATCAGTTTTTTTAATTGTTTGATTAAACTAATTTGACTAAAATTAAATAGTAACACAATAAAACTCGTTAATATGATTAAATGTTATGTACACACTATAAAATGTTATGTACTTATTGGCATTTCCAATAAAAAATAAAATTTTTCATTTGTGTACACATTTTCGCTGTATATACGCGTAACTTGGATTATAGAGATAATCTATTATACTTAATGGAGGTTGAAATAAATAAGTTAAATCTTGAACATATTTGGCGTTAATTTTGTAGAAATTCATTATTCACAATTAAATGAAACTACGTGATGTAGTATTATTTCTACTTTCTTTAATTTCTTTACCACGACCTAGGTTTAATTGTATTATAATATCTTCTGGTGGGATATTAGCAAAGATATAAATATATAAAGATCTTTGCTAATATCCCACCTGAAGATGTTGTAATACAACGAAACCTAGGTCGTGGTAAAGAAATTAAAGAAAGTAGAAATAATAGTTTAATTTAATTGTGAAGTTGAAATCTATCAAAAATTTCTAAATTTTTTTTTTATATTGATAAATAATTACAGTACCAATAATTCTCTCTCATATGTTTTCCAGTCTTGGTTGGCATTAAAAGACTAGCGTATTTAAAATGTCCGGCTTACATTGTTTGCAAAGTTCATGTATACTTCTATTATCTCAGCAGGTCGGGTCGCCTTCACCACTTAGTCAATTACAGCCATCTACAAACAATTGACAATAAATAACGAAAGCTTTTTTTTTACGACAATTATCCTACAAAATTCATAAGCTTAAATCGGTATCTTTACTGATAAACTGATAATTTTACGAAAGTTCAAAGAAAGTGCGGTGTTAATGTAATATTATTAATCATGTCTCAATGTGAACTAACCATACTATTTGAATATTTTTCAGATTATACAAGTAACATGAAACCTCATACGAAGTTACAAGCACAGATATAAGTCTTTGTTTCAAAATACTGCTTCAATTAGTATATTATTTCGCGCTTAATACACTATACTACATATAACGTTTTATGGCAAAATCACAAAAATGTATCATAATGAAAGATATCAAGACGATAAAAGACCTACATTTAGTTAATGTGTAGTAATACCATCAGTCGTTCCTTCCATCCCAGTCATCTTTCGGTATTCAGGGCAGTCAGCGAACAATTCCTTATTCCTATTCCAGTGTTATTGTCCTTACGAGAGTGAAAAAAAAAACTGATGGGTAGTCGACATTATATCTGACTAACTTGATTTCTCGGTATAACTCAAATTGTGATTGATCATACAATTACATTAAATTACAAATTTTCAAACACCGTACCTCGGCGCCTTTAATTTTAATCTAATCTAATCCCTATCCTTTTAGACGTGTGCTAGCGTCTCAGCCACTGAGCAACGGGCGAGTACATATAAAACCAAAGTGCATATAAATGACATAAAATATCAACATCAAAGCTTTTTCTAATCTTCTCTTTTTAGATAAATTTGTCTAACGTTAAAAAAATATTCATAAAAAAGGTACACTGAAATAAGAGTAAAAGTGAAGCTATTATAAAAAGGAATGTCCTATTGTGAAAAAAATAGTACTCGGAAAATGACTATGTCGTATTTTTTCCTTGCCACAAATATCTTTTACTTATAAATAATTATATTTGGCAAAGTTTGTTATTTCGAATCCGAACCTACGAATCCGAACCTATGAACGAATCGAAACCAGATCGAAAGGTTTCATGATGATCATAAATCTCTATATTTCGCTTAATAATTCTTTTACAATGGCGTCTTTAATGAGAAAATCGAGCAATTTCATGATTTGTTAGCACTTTTAAATTATCTTTTGTTTTATTGAAATATTTCGGTCGGATGTTTTTATGTTTTTACTGTTATATTTACTTCCTCCTATTTTGTCTTTACTTATATATATTCAATGTCTCCGAATGTTTGGTAATGACCTTGTTGAAACATGATTATGTATATTGCTCCGACTTGAGTCTACCACTTAATCTCTATCGTTTTCTTTGAACAGTTAAGTTCTACATACTCGTAGTTTAGAAGATAACCCATAATTATACGAAAATAATGACATAAATTAAATAGGAATACAAAAACAGGTTACAAATAAAAACCTTAAGAAAACAATTTGAAAATAACGCTTATGATTTTATGACGTTGTTAGCCTTGTGAGAATTGAACCGAACCGGAAGGCTCGGCTTTGACGCAAATGCATCCTGCTCGCACAAGTCCCTATGATGTATTACCGTAATAGTCACCACAATATATAGAACAATATATTGCTATTACAATAGACTAACGTTGGCTAATAAAACTTTCAAATTGCTAGCACGCTTTCATTGTAAATAGGAAACGTTTAAAATTCTTCGGATCCCTTAGACGAGCGTTCTTTTAACGACAAACAAATCGTAGAAGAGCGAGTTAGTAAAATAATCGAAAAAAAATAATGAGACTCGAGTTTCAAACTATCAAACTACGTAAGTATAATAAAAAAATTTAAAAATAATGCCCGTACCGTGTATAATGGGGATTGAATGTCGGACATCCAGATCTTAACTATTTCACCCAGTCTAAGAAAAAACCTGTTTTCTACTTGTTCTCATTTTTGACATGAAATAAAGGATATATTTTGGGTATTAATAATAATAATAATAAATTATATCAGAATAAAAAATATTTGTAACAGTACTGACTGTTATAAAATAATAATGATTAAGCTACTCACACAAAAACAATTCGAATTTGCAACTTTTTTAAGTTGTTATAGAATATAACTTTAACGTTTAAGGAAGTGTATGCCCACAAAGTTCATACACTTCCTTAAACGCTAAACTTCAAGCGTTATGAAAAAAAGAGCTTCGAAGTGAAATGAAAACTGTCCTAAAATTTTATAAGTTTTTGAAAACGCACATGTATATATACGTCCATTCCTACAAACTTAATAAATTTGCATTTTAGAAATGGGCAACTATGCATAATTCTGATAAATTGTTCAATTAATCGCTGTTATTTATGTCAAGTCAAATAGCGACATTAGTACACTTCAAATGAATATTCTACTTTTACATGTCAAACCATATTTTTATTATCATATATGATAATACACAGTACACGTAATAATAAAATTGACACCTGCCAGGAAGCCCATTATTTGTGAAACGCAAATAATATTTTCTTCAACGCTTTACCGGAAAAATACTTACCTAAAAATGTTATTCCCAATGGGGAGAAGTCACACAGAGTGATATTCTGTTACTTTTGTGAAGTTTAACACATGTGCGCAAGAAATACAATTGACTAAGGAACCAATATCATACACTGAATATGCGAGCACTTAGATAATAAAAGTAGCCAGCATATTTCTACCATGATATGTTAAACTTTTTTGAAATAAGAATTTTTTGTTATTGTATCCTCCATGTACATCGTATTCGTATTTTCCATATATATATGTATATATATATATACGCAGTATTTTCCGTATGTATATATATATATATATATATACATGAACATGTATTTTTTTTTCTCTTTATCAAATTTTTTTAAATTTAATTAGAGTTTTGTAATACATGTTTACCAGAAAGTCATTGCAAGTTCTTTGTCGTAAGAACTGCCCATATATTTTTCATCTAGGTGTTATTAAAGTAGGTTTGTTTCCCGAAAGGTGGAATCACGTGAATATACTGAAATACTGAATTGCAGTGAATAGTTTATCCGGTTTCAATAAAACGAATGAATTAAATTTTACACGCGAGTTAAAGCCAACAGTAAAAATGTAAAAAAACAGTTACGGATAGAAATTGTAAGGCTTGATGGGAATAAATACTTTTTGGAAAGAGAAACAGTCTACCAGTGCTTTTACTCGAAAATTTTATAATCACACAAAAGAAAGAGTTATGACAAGCTCATCCACTCTTTCAATTAAATGGAAGATAAATAAAAAGTCTAGACTAGTTGTTAATCTTCCGTACTTTGTTGTGGCAGTAGCTTAAACAAATTTAAACGGATTGTTACGAGAGTACTTGATATTTCCTTCAAACTCAGATATAAATACATGAAAATCCTTAGTGGGTGATAACAATAAAGTGAGTAGAGTTTTTACAATTTCTCGTAAAGTTTACACCATTGTACTTATCAGTACTTCAAAGCAAAATTTATTTTAAAATTTTTTTTTTCCACGACTGATATTTTCCAGAGTAAAAAAGGGACTTTTCATAGTAGTTCTTAAACATCTCATTCCCACCTGTTTCTTTGATTTCAATTTTAAGTAAACCGTTAAAGCCTGATGAGGAAAATAAATTATGGATATATTATAGAAAAGATTAGACAATTACTTACTTATTTTCATATCAATATAATCTAACTCAAATAAATTACCGACAAATGTTAAAAATGTAGTTAAATAAGTACAACATTAAATAAATATTGACTATTCCTTCCTAATATCTAATATCCCACTAGAAGAGATAACGAGAACAATTATATATCTATTTTGAATGGATTGATATTTAAAATAAGTATTTTTTTTCTCGTGTAATATGTGTATTAATAGTAATATAAGTCAAGCTTAGGCATCAAAATATCATAAAAGTTGACAGGAATATTGGGCAAAAAATATTTTCCATTATATATTTAAATCGGGATCTGGACACGCTACAGGCCAAACTTGTGTCACCCCAAAACCTTCA
This sequence comes from Druceiella hillmani, assembly GCA_039881145.1. NCBI lineage: Eukaryota > Metazoa > Arthropoda > Insecta > Lepidoptera > Hepialidae > Druceiella > Druceiella hillmani. The sequence goes on from JAYKKI010000048.1 coordinate 14,851,826, forward strand.
TTCGTTTACGTCATGTGACATTATTAGTGTCATCTCTTTGACAGTTTGCTGCTTTCAATTTTTCTTCCTGAATATTTACAAGAAAATTTCTGGGAAAAGTGAAACTCATACTACGTATAGCTAAATATAATATGAATGATTACGTTTAAAAAGTTAGCGGCAAGAAAAATTTAAAATACATAGAAAACTAATTTTCTCTAGTTTTTTACCTGTCTACGTATTTAAGCATTTTCAGGACTAATAGTGACATTTAATTGACTTTTTATTTTTTTCCGTTATTCAGGTACAATGTTGAAATGTATGCATTGTATTGGGTATACAATTTTAAAGGTTGCAAAATACAATCTCGTTGGTTGTATAGCGTTAATTTCACAAATATCTTCAGAATGAAAAGGCAATTTCCAAATCAGCATTCCAATTTATATTATTACTAAAATCCTTTATATTAGTAATACTAGGATCATTAAATCATTCATTAGTCAATGATGGGATTGGCTCCAATTTGATAATCTTTAATTTACATTTAAATTCGGTTTTGAAAACATCACCACAATTTTTTAATGCATCTTATTTTGAAATATTATTTTGCTCAATTGGCCCTTTAGAAATGCACTTGTGTCAGTTTTAAATGATCCACGAATTATTTCAATATATCAAATCAATACTTGTTATAGTATTTCACAAAAATAAGTATTAATATTCAATATTCATGTATATCTATGTATTCGCAGTAACGAAACAGCTCGACCAATTTAGTAAAATATGTATATACATATTTTATCGCTAGTTCCCGTGACTCGAGTAATATAGCCAATTCGAATTTGTATCAAAACCAAAACCGCGTCCATAACTTAGAAAACTCTTTTTTACTAATGTTTCTTAGAGCAAAGACCCAGCGAAGCATCACGCAATATATATATATATATATATATATATATATATACAACGATAGGTGAAGCTATTTCCTCTAAATATAGCCAAGTACTGGTTCCAAAGATACAAAGATGAATATATAAATATATATATATATATATATGTTTGTGTGCGTGTTTACATACGAAAATTAGACAGGAAGGAAGAAATGATAAATAATGAAGAATTTTTTATATTATGTTGATCAATGGCCAATATTTGTTTACCTTATCATTTGAATTTAACGACATGGTTTTTATTTAATGCTTTGAAAATTTGTTTCTTTCCACTCTTTCTCTTTTTTTCTTTTTAAAGCAAATGTGTTTAATTAATTCCTATAATAAATTATTGTAATATTAAAATTCTTCTTCTTTAATTGATACATAGTTGATTTGTTTCTACCGTCCACTACAATGATCAATAAATTATTAAAATGTTTTAAGGAAGTGGCTAAATTGCACTATTTATATAATTTTGGTATACATCCATTTATTCATATGTCACTGGCCGGAAACTATTCGGCGTAAAACTTTAGCACAGATATAGAAGTCAAGTATAAAAAGTTTAACTTTAATTCCAGTTGTTAATATCAGAAAAAAGTGCTGAAAAACCAATTCAGTAATACACATGATATATTTTTTTATAACTATGAATGAAAAATTGCCATCCTCTAGCCTTATTATTGAAATGACCGTTCGGAAAAATTTTAAACTAACAAGAACATTGAGCATTAGAAATAGACTGAACTAAAATTATCAGAATTGAAAAATTCTGGCGTGAATAATTATTAAAAACAATTTAAATATATATTACCTTACACACACTAAACCTTTGCTTTTAGGGGAAATAATTTCAAACAAATAATTTCACACGATGTAGGTAACAACTTTTATTCTACTACGTTTTTCAGAATATTTGATTCGGCTCACTGGAAATGCTCCCCACTGAAATACTGCAGGTCGAATGTGCCGAAACTTTTTTTAATTGATATGGTGCAAGAATCATAACTGAGGGATCAAAAATGCTATAAAAGGTATGAAAATTATAAATATTGTACGCTTTAAACAAATTTAGTAAAATTATATCCAATTTAACGTCAATATAACCTCAAATTTTCTTTTGTTGGAAATATTTGCGACATTTCCTCCGATTTTGGTTTTTTATCAATAAATATCTATTAATGATAGGGTTCATTTGTGCTTAGTGCTTAGTGCTTAGTGAAAACTAATTGTTTATCTAATGTTATGTCTCATTTGGTTTCCACAAATTTTTGGTATTTCCCAGAGTTTACATAAAATTATTGCTATTAATATGGTAAACGAATTACTCGACCCAGAGCTTTATGTTTAGCTAATGAGTATTTTACAATGTATCTATAATTTAAAATATGTTCAGTGTTAATCACTAAATATTTAAAATAAGTATAAATATATATGAAGTAAAAAAACCAACACTTACCTACTTCACATTCGTAAAGAACCGCCTCTTTATGATTTTATTTTGTATTTTCTTGTGCATTTGTAATTTTTATTTATATTTATTAACTTTAGGGTTAGTAGTTAATTAAGGCAAAAAACGTAGCATGCGATGTGCATATTTATAGGTTTTAGCTCCGTAGTTTGATGAATGATAAATCTCTATATTCTTCTCACCAATCGCTTAAATTTGTTACCCATATGATACCCCCAAGGTATACCAAATAAAAGAAATATCCGCCATCTTTTTGCATCCAGTATGTTAAATGTATGTTGATGTCATATATCCTATATCCTTCTCAAAGTGTCGTGTTACCTTTTCACCAAATTTATTTAGACTATGTATTTCATAGGTACAGCCAAATATTATTCGCATATATAATATTAGTAGGACTCAAAAAAGGAAAAATAGTGCAATTATAATAGGTAAGTTTTTAATAATATGGAATGAAAAGTCCATGCCATGGATATGAAAAGCACATTTAATATAAAATATGGTACAGTTTTCCTCTGTAATTTTTCAACAATATATCGTACATTAATTATTCGTGTAAGGACAGTGTTTCTCTGTTTTATAAAACTGTTCCTTTTTTATTCTAAAAGTAAAAAAGCAATTTTTTTCATTACATGAATACTGACATACAGATGTCCATAGTGTACATCATCTCTTATTAGTGTGTTTAAATAAATAACTCTCAATAAAACAGAAATCCAATTTAATTAAATTTCATCTCTTTTAGAAAAAAAACCTTGTTTAATTAAATACTGAATAAATGTTGAACAAATTTTAATTTAATTTGACTGGTTTGAAGCCACCATTATTTATATGATGAAAGTTTTTTTAGGTTTACAGAGCTCTACATTTGTTTAATTTAAAAGTAACGTATGCAATTTATTTATATTATCATTTATTGATGGCAAACATTTATTTTGTTGTTAGTATGAGCATGGATCTTATAAATCTCCCATTAGTATGTTTATATAAATGACTTCCAGTAATGTATAAATGAACTTTAATGAATTAAATTTCACCTTGGGGTTAAAAATGTCGCCTAATTAAATACTAGATTAATATTCGACAAATTTAAATTTAATGTGGTGGGTTTAAAGTTGCAACAGTTAATTGTATAATGTAAATTTGTAATTTTTGTGTTAACGTAAGCTTCAAATTACATAAGGAATTAAGTGCAGATTCATGTGCAACCACTTATATAATTTGTAGTGTCGCCGAAAAGCTTCTTGTGTACTATGCCGCAGTTTAAGTCTCTGCACGGTAATATTCAAGCAAATTTTTAATTTCTTGAAGGGATTTCTTAAGGATCCTTCTGGAAGTTACACTAACCTCCGATAGAATTATTAAAAATGTGACTTTAATGAATATTTTTATTAATTGATAATTTATGAGTAATTTATTAAGAACAAATAATTAATAAGGTATAATTTGTACATTTAATAACAATAACCATAAATTGAAATTATATTTTACACTATTAGGTAAATAATGCACATAACTTTACACTATAAAAATCAAAAATAATTTTTACGCAAATATTTAGTTACAAAAGTCTATCACATCATAAACTACAAATTGGAATGTCAAATTTAAGGGTATCGGAAAACTAACGATCACTATTAAATATGTTGAAATATGACCAGCAAAACATATATCAGTACAAAATTCATGTGAAACCAAAAGACAGTTTTCGCGTGCAACAACATTTGCAATTTTATGCGGGTCATACCTCGCAACTTAAGCCTTCCGGGATTCTGTTCCATGAAATATTCAAACGTCAAAATATATGGACTTTGTTGTGGGCACATTTTATGACTTTGGCCACGATCTTTTCTTACAATGTAAACCTCTACGACGATTGACCTTTTTACAGTGAGAATTTTTTGTTGAAAATCATGTGTACAAATGTGAGTTATAAAGTAAATTATTTAAATTTCTCTTTACATGCCTAAGAAATGGTTAAATAAATGAAACTCCGCATTGATTTAAACCTTAATATAACATTTACAATTTTTATAGTTATTATGGGAGAAGTTAGGTGGAAAAAGGATAACTGCACAAAAGAAGAAATTATATCTTCAGATTCGCAAATAAATCAAAACCTAGAGTTCTACCAATTTATCTAGAATTATTAAATTTAGGCAAAAAATAAGGTCTAATAGCACAACATCCAAAAATCGTGCATTAGTTGTTCCATCACATGAAAATAAATGTGCGCCTCTAAAATATATGGTAGGCGATATATTTTCGTTCCAAATAATTTAAATATTGTAAATAGTTTAGTAGTAATATTTTGTATCATTAAATGTTTATAAATACCTATAAACTAATAAACTGATAACTAAGCCATTTATATTTTATTCAGTACATATCTGAACAAATAAGGAAGATACTTGATAAAAAATTCGAGTTACTCTCAAGTCGCGGCTAAAAAAGTTTTCCTCCAATATTTTAAAAAATTTCTAGTACCATCATAACTGCAAAGTGCCCAATTTATCTACGAAATTAGTGTTTGGGATCTACATTAACATTAGTATCGTTGTATCTTTTTGGGCCAGGTATTGAGCTTGTTACTGGTGTTGGCCCTGGTTACTGGGGCCAGGTGTTGATTGAGTAGTAACCAGGGGGAGCATCCAAGATAATACTCACTTTAAGATATAATGTTCTTTCAGGAATTTACTTCTTCCAGTGAACTAATCGTATTAGGACACTAGTTAGTTGCTTTTTTTCACGTCTATAAAAAACGAAATGTCCTTAAACTTTAAATAATAGGCTAGCCTAATATGGTTTTCATAAACGCGCGTTCGTGCGTGTGTACGTGCGCGCGAGCATGCTGCGTGCGTGCATGCCTGCATTACAGATCCTAAAACCAGCTTCTATCCAATAATTGTTATGCCTTTAATTAACGAAACTTTTACATAATTATTAATAAGTTTTAAAACTGCCGTCCAATCCTCTAATTTAAAATATTACTGACACTAGTTACAGTTATATTTTTAAACACTGTTGACTAATATCCAAGCTTCATTGTGGAAATTTTCTTATGATAACAATTACAATTTCGTTAAGAAAAACATACACTTAACCTTTAAAAGTAATGTTTCTCGGGATTATTATAACTAATTTTTTATTCTTTTTTCATTTTGTTCAGTATTTTGATTAAATTCAACTAATATTAAGATGATATCTTTATTATTTACTTTAAATGAAACATTGTTATAAGATATTGCAGAACCCTGTAAAAACTCGAGCAGTCTATGGCAATGTGTCTATTATTTTTATTTCTAATAACTGTATTTAAACTTAAAAACAATTTGGAATTCTATATCCAGAGATTGGCGAAAATTGCACATTGTTTTAAATTATTTGATCTAGACATAAGAAGACTAAATATTTAGCTTTCTAGTTCCAACTTTTCTATAATTTGATATAACAATTGAACGAGATGTTAATAGGCGTTTAAATGAAAGTAATGTTATCTTTATTTCGTCCATGTAACTAATATCGAAATCATATCTTATCAAGTTTTTTATACATGTATTTATGTACAAAGAGACATGTGAAAAATAAAAACTGTTTTACTAATATTTTATGCAGAGCTAAATCTGTCATACCTAAAATTATTCTATTAAAATAGAGTAGTGCCAGAATGTGGTCAACAATCTTTCTACTGACAGTGTAAATAAAAATGCGCAAAACGCTATCAGAAAATCAATCCTAAAAAATATGTGAAAAAGGCGTAAGAAAAATGTTTTCTCCTAGAAAAGTTACTGATATTTATGAATTATTCTGCGACAAATTTATAAAGTAACATCGTAGATAATTTAATTCCCTCTATAAAGTATTTATTTTTTATTGTAAATACTAAAGTTTACGGGTTATAAAAAATACCTTCTCAAAATGGCAGATTCAATAAGAATCTTGCACTATTTTTAGAACATATTTGATTTAAACTGCTAATTAATAATTAAAAAAGTGTACATTATTTACCTGTCTTTGACTTATTATGGATATTATCAGAAACCTGGACTATTGCGCTATTATGCACTGAGTAGATTACGGTTAGTGGTTTATTGCCAAAATAAATTTCGGTCGTGACTTACAAAAATGGTTCAGCATCATTTTTATACAAAACTTTCTTCTCGATCTTTATTTCATAAACATTCCAAATCACTTGCCATTTCGAGTTTAAATTAATATACACATTTAGATAATATTTACACAATAGTTACTGCTGTTGCTTGCCCAATACTGTAATGTGTGTTTAATAATATTTCCATACAGTATTTGTACATAATTACCAGTGGTGGCATCTTTGGGGATCATTTCAGGGTTGAACTGCAGAGTCAAACTTGCTTGATTTATTTTGAAAGATATTTTTAATAATTTCCAGAAAAAAGCGTCATTAGTTTTTTTAATAAAATTAAAAAAAAAAATTTACGACCGGAGTTAGACATCATTTTTGAATTTATTTACTTATTTGCAGATAAATTTTTCCAGTATATATGAAATACCTTTATATCAGTTTTTGTTAGAGATTGATTGCCGATTATATGTTGCTTCATTGGTTCAGTGCTTAGAGTGTGGAACTTGCACACCAAAGAAACGGCGTTCAAAACTACAGCTAAATTCAGCACGCTCCGCGTCTTGACTTATTTGTCCCTGTTTACCTTCGCTGCAATTTATATTTCCCTGTTCACGAATACGCGAGTCATTTGTTCGCGAATACTGAACATCGGTCAATACAACTTAACTGACATATATCATAGACTTATATTATTTCGTAAGGACTAGGCCCATGGCAACCAAAAAATGTGGAACGGTGCTAAACAATGAAATAAGCAGCGTTTCATTTCTGTTGATACGTCTGTTCTCGTGAGCATTGTTATTTTCTATTTGGTTTAATGTTACTTTGGCCGTATTTTGATATTTAGATCAATGGCATATAGTGAAATCGTAAATGTTAGGGTAGCTGTGTCCATTTTTTTATATCAGTAAAAGCTTATTTTACAATGTACAAATATGTCAAGTTGTTGTAATGCTGATTGATACTGGTTTTTAATAAATATTCATATAAACGGTAGTAGAAATGTGTGTCTTATAAGATACATGTGTTATTGGAAAGAGTAGTTTTACACAAATAGCATATGGTCAGCAATATGTCAAATGTTCATTTTTGAATAGCTGTTATGTGTGAAGGAGTTTTTCGTTTCTCTTTCGTCTATCTTGACGATAACGGTTGACACTAGATTATGAATTGTTTGTATTTAAGTTCAGTTTACGTCGCACTTTGATCATGACATTGTATGCAACTCGGAAAATTTTGAATTTCTTGAGTGCCTCTTGTGCATCTTCTCAAGAAATATCCAGGGATCTACTTCTCGAAATGGTTTTAATTACAATTTGGCGATGATAGTTTACGCAAACACATCGTGGGTAAATTTTAACAAAATTCGAATTTGAAGCGTTTAGCATTATCCAGAATATTCCTGAAGGATCCGTTTTAAGAAAATTATTTCTTAACAAAGCTTACGTAGACTAAATCATACAGATACTCGAGGTATCAGGTGATGGATATTTTTTCGTTTCTGTGGGTAAAACTACTGTTTTTTTAGGATGAAAAATTGGTAACGCAATTATTATGACCTTGAAAGATTAGATAGTGAACAAGTGGCAGAATTAAAGATTGCAAAGCCCAATTCATTCAAATGCCTATCAGTTCTTAAGGAACTTTAAAACAATGATTGAAGTAATTAAACAAATATTATTGTCCAGAATAATTAGTATAACAGGTACAAAGTTAGATATAAGAGATAACCAAGATGAACTTATAAATGCAGAGAAAGGGACTGAATGAATGGCCCACTGATGTTAGTTTAGTTTATTTTTTTTGTAGCATGTTCTTTGTCTCTTTCAATTTTTTCATGGTGATTTATTCAAAGCTATGAATTTTTTTGTACAACTCATTTCAGTTACTGTGTTTCACTTAATTCTATCACATTTGACTTATTATTATTTATTATTATTTGTTGTGCACACTTGGTCATTTATATACGTATATACATATATATATATATATATATATATATACACACATACATATATACATTATTGTATATTTTGTTATTCGCAAAACGGGAATGTGGTTGAGAAAAAAAGATTTGATACATCATTTAATTTGTTTCTTTCACGGTTAACGTTTCATTCATAGAATACTTCTATGACAATTTTTACATAGAGCAAACTATTAAGTAAGGAAACTGTCACTAAAAATTAATATTTACATTGCATTGTCCAGGTTATTCTGTTAATTTTTAATCTATGTCGATGATCAAAAGGAAAAACAGAATCCTTACGATATTAGTCACCTGTCCACTTGTCTGCTTGCGACAACCTATTAGTACAGAAATATTTTATGTAGAAACTTGAGATTTGGCATTGCAATAAAGCATAGTAACTTGTACAAATTTCATATATAAATTTATTTATATGTAAATTATTGTGAGAAGGTAGGACGAAGGGGAAAATTAAGAAATTGGAAAAATTTGTGAAAATTCATAAGTATTACAGGATATCGTTTGAAATAGCGTGTTAAGGCATACTGTAGTTTTAATAATTGTTTCTCAAATATAAAGAATAATATGAAAAAGTACCACTTATGAAACTGACAAAGCTAAAATTATATAAATAAGACAGTGTTTTTAGAAGCCTACGAAAATGTACAGGAAAATAATAATCATAATTCCCGATGTCATCATTTTTAGATTATGCATGATAATATATGTATTGCCCTACTTAATTCTATTAGGTAACTATTATTAAATATTTCGTTAGAAAGTCTATATAGGCGATGACTTATGTCAAAGTAAGTACGATATCAAAAATATGCGCAAGCCAGATGCACACTGAGTCGGTTTTATTTAAATTGTCTACTTTGCAGAGACCGAAATACGCAAAAGTGCAAAGCACATTCAGTTGTAATAAATACTGTGTCGATTGTTCCTTTGCTGCTATTTTTGTATTAAAACTGTTTCTGATAAACCTAAATTTCATAATTAAGTACACATTGCCATTAGAGAAACCTATGAATGTCCAGTATTGAAAGTAATTTCATGTCTTTGAAGCGGTAGAAATATTCCATATAACTTATTCGAGTAATAAATTTAGAATATTGATAATTGAACTAAACAGCGAAAGGTTATGTTTGCTTCGAGACATACCGCAAACAATTTATTATAACTATTCGTTATGCACGTGATTTATGTGAAATGAATTGTATAGGCAAGGTAAACCGAACACTTTAATCAAGCTTGCACTAATTGTTATATGAGATTCACTACTGCCTTAGCAATTTCCACTTGTAAACTAATCCATTATGATCGGATAACAATACCTTGTATTTCGCTTTCCACTTCTACGAATTAGTCTGTAACTAGGAAAGCAACAATTTTGAGCGTTTTAAGTACTTACGGCCGCGCCGGTACAAATATTTCCAGCTTATTTGATAAAGGAAATAGTTTCGTCCAAGCTAATTGGATAAATATCCTTGCGCGAATTCACTAGTTTTGGTCTCCAGGAACTTAGTAACTAGTTTAAAACAATGTATATCAAATATTTGATTTTGTCTTTAGATTGAAGAACAAATGTACTAAAATAATTAATTACCGTTATTTACTTAAAAGAAACACATTTACGCTTACAGAAATTGAATTGTAATATAACAGAAAAATTAGGTTTTCCACTGAGTTACTAAAAATTTTGATATAGTAAAAAATGAAACTGAAAATAAATAAATGACGAAGCGCAATTGGGATTACCGCAATGTAAGGTTCCGCAGTTGTTTTTTTTCCACATTTTTTTTTCCATTCCCGCAGTTGTTTTTTTCCATATTACATTGTTAACGCAAATTAACCTAAATAAGTAATGTAATTCAAAGTTCTCACTGTACGCAACGCTCAATATTTTTGGTTATTCAAACAAGTGATTTATCAATTATGTGGGGGGGGGGGGAGGACGGATCAAGTACCCTGGCAATATTTTTAGGTTAAAATTGAGTGCACAGAAAAACTTTGAAATTATAAGGAATATCAGGATCGAAATTTCATAGTGATCAATTAGTATGTTCCCGAGGAGATAAACTTAAAACGAAAGCTTATTATATTTTCATTTCAGGAAATTAATGTATATATTTTCATTTCAGGAAAAAAAAGAAAAAATATTAACTTTTATAATATTTCAGATTAGTGTCAATATCAGTTCATATTTGAAGTGAATTCAATCATGGCCGTATATATTAGGACCTTTTTAACAGTTTTCCATCAAGATACATAGAAAGTGATTATGTCGCTGAAGTTATTTTTACCCTAACTGTCTTTCATTATAATTCACGCTATAATGATTCCATTAAAAAAACAATGTCACTAAATGTACAATAGAGGCAGAAGATTGTCAAAATTTTAATTTTTCACAATGTTTAATCAAATAAGTGGCAGATGCTTCAAATTTTCGTTTATTTATTCATAAACCATAGACTCCTAGATGTATCGCAAAGTATTAAATACTATATTTATCACAAGCTTAAAAACGGGGTGCATGTTTCAAAAATTAAACGATCTATGTTAATTCCTGTAGTTTTCCTACAATATTCTTGTCAGGTTTTACCAACCCTGTGTTTTTTATGATTTTTGGCTGAAAAATGTCTAAAATAAGGGGTATATTTATGCACATCTTTCAGAAAATATTTTTAAATAAGCAATTTAAAACTGTGTGTAGAATATTTTTTTATATATACCTCAATGCAAGCCTTGAAATCATCCATCAATTAAAATGATAATATTTACCTCCTCTATAATTGTTATACAATTATTTTAAAAAGGTCAAAATATGTGGGCCAGTAAAATGTATAACTATGTCAACTTTCAAATTTATACGTCACACGGTTTTGAAATCATAAAAGTTTGAATGTTTGGCATGTACATCCATCGTTAATATTTTATTCTTTCTGGGGTGGACTCCAGAGGCAATAAAATGCATTACATCAAATAAAGAAGGAACATGATACTACTTTCTGTTGGGCGGAGCGACTCTAGTGTAAGGAAAAGACGGCACCTCCAACAGATGTCTCACGCCAGGGACCGCAAGTCGCCTCACCTCCACAGAACTCACCACGCGGGTGCATCATTAGCACACCGTTCGTTGTTAGACCGTCAATTTCGTGATTCTCTGTCCACTTCGTCGCTTTCTCCTGGAAATAAAGGATGTTATATTTTATTTTAATGTTCACTTACTAATTTATAATGAAGTAACATATAATAAGATATACGCATGAAAAATCCCACCAGGCGTCCCGCTATTTAAAAAACTTTTGGGGTTATTTACACAAAAATATCTTATATATTTTTGTATCATTAATAATATTACATAATGACTAAAAATAAAGGATATGAGAATAAGTGCAGATTTCTTGTTACATATTGGTATAATTTACTAACTATTATCTATTATATCTGACTACGATTTACTAGCTATTATCTATTATACTATTATATCTGAGACTACTGACTACATCATATTTCAGTCACATTAAATTACAGAGATACAGACAACTAAGCTATTTGCAATTAAATGAAACTATGTGATGTAGTATTATTTTTACTTTATTTAAATACTTTACCACGACCTAGGTTTCGTTGTACGACAAAATCTTCAGGTGGGCAATTAGCAAAGGTTAACGTAGTAGCAAGAAAGATGTAGTAGACATCTTTCGTTGGCGTAAAAACATGGAGAATTTATAATGCTATCAAGAACCATCACCATAGCTTTTATATAAACCCTTCTACGGGCTTGAAAATACTGGTTATTTTTCATAATTTTATGTTGAGTAGTTTCGGAAACGTGGGGTATAGAATATTTTATTTTCATGCCTTTCAATAAATGTCTAAAAATATAATACCACAAATAAAAAAAAATATTACGTTTTAGAAAACTAGCCGTTTCAAGTGTACCCTTTAATATGTATGGTGTTTAAACACTTAAATTACCCTACCAAAAGTTATTCTTAATTTGCCTTATCAAAAATTTCCCAATGAATATTTTCGAGTTTAAGCTATTGTGATATATGCGGTTAATGTGTTTTATCACCATACCAAATCAAGTTACTACGTCAAGCAATTGCTGAGGAAAAACGGCTGACGAACATGAGACATACGGACAGACACTTTAAGGGGTTCCATTCTCCCTTTTACAGTACAAAACCCTAAAAATGAACAACGACAGCCATAAACACACAAACATGCTGATTGAATCTGCCAGCAAACTGTTATGTTTTATCACAACGGTTCTCATTACGACTTGCCGTAGACGTAAAAATTGTATTTCATCAACACTTTATCAGAAAACCTTTTGTCCCACGGAAAAGAGGTTGCCGAATATCGAAACTGTGAACACAAGTTTTACACGTTCGTAATATTTCATAGAAAAATGCCATGAAGAAAAATTCAGCAACTTATGACTGCGGTACTTTTAACGATTCTATATTATATTTCTTTTGTTTTATTTATTAAGTTTAACAACTTCTTGTTTTCAATGTCAATTAGTTCGTTATCTTGACGTATTGCCTCATTTTGTTTATAGATGTGTATGCTAATATAGATATACATCAACATAGAATTATCTCTCAATACATGTAGGAACGTTATGTATATATATATGTGTGTATATACATACATACATATATATATATATATATATATATATATATATATAAAATATTCTTTGATGCCTTCTTCATATGTAAAAATATTTTCAAAAACAATTGAATTCAACTTTATTAAAAATCCATAGTTGTGTTATAATTTCCCTTACTAGTTTTATATTTTATTACGACATATTGAGAGTTTATTAAGTTTAAAAAGTTCAAGATGTAGAAAATATTTTCTATATATAATATATGAATATTTACTATATCTATATATTATATTTGCAAAATTGTCGTCTATCTCTTTAGCAATGTTTTTCTCTTTATCTACCTATCAATATACTTCGCTTTCAAAGGGTGGACTAAACCTCTTTCATAATTACAAGAATTAATTTCAAACTTAGTAAAACATAGTTTTCAGTACCACGTACTTATGACGTAGAAATAAATAATGCAGGCGTACTCATATGTGTCGTATGAGTTGTACAGGTAAATATAAATATTCTTATCTTACGACAATATGTAGCCTGTAATATTCAGTTTACTTTAAGGCAATATGAAAGTTAAAATTTTGTTTTTTTGTTCTTCAGCAATTACAATGGCTTATATATTTATTTGATACAATCAATCCTTACAAGTCTTTATTGGTTTTGATTCTAACTAATTGCATAAGTGCGAGAGTGAATTGGTTTTTTTGTTCATTTGTTTCTATTATACGCTTTAGTCATTAAATCTATACCCATAAACTTGAAATATTTAACGTTAGTCACAAAAATAAAAATATTTTAACTTTATTTCATATTGGTGCTATTTCTTTTTGATAATTTAGAAAATCGCTCTGTCAGAAATAAGAGCATAAACATAAGTATTTATATAAATTACTGTTAACTTTACAATTAATCTTCTTAATTGCACAAACATTTTTCAGAGAGAGTATAAATTGTTTTCCCTCTAAATAAAAATAATTAGGATTAACCTTACAATGTTATAAATATAAAGTTAGCTTATATATTACAAACTACTTAATCATTTGCAATGTATGCTACAATCCAATACTTTTATAAGAACTTGTTTTTAAATTATGCTACCATTTTTCCTTTTCCCACGCAAGCAAACCGCATACTGAAGTAACTTCCGTCATGAATAGACGGTATCAACCCCGAATATATTTTCGTGTGTAATAGATTTTGGATTTTATAACCAAAAGTTTTTAAGTTGGATTGAATTAATTTAATATGTTTAAGTACATTAATTAATTACACAAAATAAAAAGTTCCGCATGAGCAAAGTAAATGGAACTTGCAGTTGAGTTGTATTTCAACTTTACGTTGTAAATTGTATCCCAAAGAAAACTTGTTTTTCTAGATTCATATTTTGATGAAATTTTCTTTACAGCAAATTACTAACTCCAAGAAATAATATTTATAAAAACTATATATTTGTTTAATTAAATAAGGGGCAGATGCTACAAGTTTTTGTTTATTTATTTATAAACCATAGACTCCTAGATATTTTGTAGGAATTGGGCATGTTACATTTACTGTGAAGTAACTTATAGAATACGAACTTTCATTTTTACTAAGAATAAAAGTAAAACTTATAGTAGGTATTGTATAAGTTGTTAATATACCACTTTGATAATGATATTAACAAATCAATTAAAAAAAAAATTACAAACAAATTTCTCCGTCTTCACCACGCTTTTCATAATCAACATCTACGTACTCAAATATTAATTAATTTGAAGCAGTTTTTTGACACTTTATACTTCAGCTTATACAATTCGGTTTAAAAATTTGATACTAAGTATATTTTTACTATTTTGTATCAATATTGAATTAATCTTTCTTTGAAATTGAAACTAGACAAAATACTTCCTAGTTTTTGTTTTACAGTAAGTATATTTACTAGTACAATACCACTACCACATAATAAAAGTGCTCTGTGACCACTATGATTGTTGGAGGAAATAGAAAACATAAAGCGGATCCTTACGAGGTAACGGTAAAAATAAATAAGACGGACGACTTTGCTAGATGGTTTTAATAATATACTGATATAAGTAGTCAGAAAATAATTATTTTATATTAATTAAATTTTGAGTCAGTTAATAAGGAAGTTTTGTTACTTAAGGCTTTTAACAAAATTTCATAACAATTTCAAATATACATTGATCAGATGGAGTTCAAAAAATTCGTGCACTTCGTACTGGATCTTGTATAGTAAACAAATTATAAAATTTTAGTATACGCAATCCTCACTTTGGCCACTTAACAGAGATCGCGGAATGTGGGAGTATTATCAGCTATATTTGACCTCTTTTACCATAGTTTTTATAGAATAAAAAGAAAGCCTTTAAATGTATTTACCAACTAAGTTTCCAGCTTACTTTGTTAAAATATATAAAAAAACCTTTATTATAATACGCCATTTTCTTTGCGTTGGTTAGGAAAAAAATATCTAAAAAAAAAGTTTTTTCTATCCTAAATTTGATCTTAATTAGCGCTCTTTGCAATTAAATATGAATTCAAAATTGGAATACTTCAACACATAACGACATAAATTTAATGTTCATGAGACAAAACGGAAAAATAGGGCTTAAACAAGAACGCTGTTGACGATAAAAGCACTCAGAAAGATGGAATCTTGTAAAATATCACTACATTCGATTCTAATAGTATCCCTTACTGTACAATGCTTATACCATCATTTTATATTTTTATTTAGTTTTTCTGCTAACTTTGGAACCCACGAGAAAATACCATCCTTAAAGTGAGACGAATTCAGATTACGACGAGAAATATTCTTCTTTAGTCTATTATTATCCATTAATATCTGTATAGTGGTTTCAGAGATTTTAACGCGAAAAGGCAAAAACAATAGGACTAATATTCTGATATTTTCGTTGCTTAGCTCTTTTTTATTTAACGTAAGAATCGTGTGTATAATTTTGTATCGATTGTCTGAAACGTAAACAATATGTGCGACGTATTATATATATATATATATATATATATATATATACGTCGCACATATATATATATATATATATATATATATATATATATATATATATATATATATTATAAAAGCTGTTTTAATGTGGTAATTGCAAAAATGAGAATATTTTACACCATATGTAAAGAATGTTGTTTTTATATTTTGTTACTCTCTAGAATCTAAACTATGTCTATCTAATTTTTCTACTTTATCGTTATATACAATTTTTCAATTTAAATTTTAATTGAGCAGCTGTTTTCTGCGTTCTGAAAAATATTAACTGTTCTATCCACTTGGTCAAAAGATAAATTTGCCTTGCACAGATGTTTTAAATTTGAGCAACGCGGCAAGTGTATTTGTTATATGAATAAGCATGTATGAATGTGGCTAGCCTGTTGAATCGGATATGTTGCTAAAGAGTTGAAAACGGATTAGTTTTTTATTTTTTAGGAAAAAAACCATTTATAGGTACATCTTTATGCAATGTAATGTATTACACTGCCTCAATTCGTTG
Organism: Druceiella hillmani; assembly: GCA_039881145.1. Lineage (NCBI taxonomy): Eukaryota > Metazoa > Arthropoda > Insecta > Lepidoptera > Hepialidae > Druceiella > Druceiella hillmani. The sequence continues at coordinate 14,868,436 of JAYKKI010000048.1, forward strand.
TTTTTTGTCATGTTATATGTTGTAAAATCAGAATTAAAATTACAGATGTTAAACACGTTCTACCGCTGTTTATAGAGGGCTATTACTTTTCATGAGTCAGTTACAAACGAAGAGAAATAGAAGCTGCCACGAAGTTGAACGGGTTTATTTACTTTTGTATATTTTTATGTCATATTAAAATACAGTTCTTTAATAATAACTATGTGCACTAATACTTTTTTTTCTTTTAAAATGTATATGACAACATAACTTCTTTTAACTGTGATTGAAGTTGCATTTGACAATTAAAAATGTTTAATATGTCATGGATTTATTCAAGTTTTGGCGTAACATTTCATGCGTGTACCGTGTGATGATGATGCGGTTCTATTTTAATTTTTTTTTAAATTTCTGTAGGGAATCTTTACAAATATCACCGAGCACTTATGTTAATGAACACGACGTGGTATTCAAAAAGAATTCAGTTATGATATTATTGCACCGTCTGTCCCTTGAATATCTATGTTGTATCGTTTTTATTTCAATATATTATAAAATATTCAATAGAATAACAAAAAGAATGATCTTTTTTAACTTGATTGGCAGTTTCAATCAAGACTGTGCGATTTACGGATATCTTAACAATCAGTAAGATTTGCTCAACAGTTATATTAAATCCTAATAAAATATAAATGGTAATACTTATGTAATTCTTAGTAATATAATCAATCAAAAAAAATATTAATCGTTTGTCTCCTGAAACGCTTTGCTTTTTTATTTTCAAAATAATGTCTCATTTTGTAATTTTTATTTAATCCTCGCTAACAGTTATACTAAATTTTGATTCCATTCTACTTTCAGTTATACTCAACTTTCAGTAGAATGGAATCAGTTATACTCAATTTTGATTCCATACTCCATTCTGCTTTTATGCTGAAGATTAAAGGTATATTGTTCAACTCTTACATTATCTATATTATTTAATCCAAATAGATATTTGGGAAAGCTTTTACATATGACAATAGAGTAAGTGAACCCTTAACCAATCATCTGTTTGTGTAGTTTGCGCACAATAGGCTATGGATTGAATTAACTTTTGTGTTGGGACAAACAAGTAAACCGATCGCAAACCTTTCAGTAATTATAGCGGTATAGAATTACAATACGTAAAATCTATTAATAATAAAGGACATCCTTTATTATTAATAGATTTTACGTATTGTAAATCATTCCATTTTTTAATTTATTATTTCACTTTTTTAGATATCGAGAATCACGTTTCGTAAACGTATTTCTATGAATTAGTGTAGAAATATGTGTTTAGGGAATTTTTAAAACATTTTCTCAAAAACAAGAGCATTTTTTTGAATGGATGACGTAAACGTGAAAATTTTAGGCGTCAATTAACGATAACGTCCGACGATAACGATTGGACTAACTTATCGTCTTCTCTCAAGTCACTTTTTAGAATAAACCGGACTCGGCGGATTATAAATAAAGCGAACTCTATCTGTTCATGAAATTAAATTAATATAGAGTTCCAACATTAAAACGTTGATTCAACACTAAACATTAAATTAATTTGGTAATAAGGCTTTATACCACTTTTAGAATTCCAATAAAATATTATTCCTTATTGGGACTATTACTTTTGTTTAAAATGTACTCGATTCCTAGATCAAGAATATGAATTGTTGATAAAAAAATAGAAATATTTACAGCTTATTTTTATTGAATGAATATTAATGCCACAGAAACGATATAAATTAATATGGCATTAATATTCAAGAAAAATAAACTGTAGTAACACGTTTAGTTCAAATTTAAAACATCGAGAGTCGGTTGGGAAAATTGAAACAAACGTTTTAAATTGTAAAGTAAAAACAATATAGTACTTTAATTGTTTTTAATTATCGTGACAGCATATTGACTAGTAACATATAAGTATACTATAAAAATAGGAACAATCCATCTCCAGTAAACATGAATGTACGTATCTATCAGGAAGAAAAAGTTAATCTACATTTTATACCGACTATTGTTTCGAGATATTTCGTATATGTTTACATCTACGTTACCCAACAACGCTATATACAGCCATCACTGAAATAATTTTTTTCGAAATGGCAAATATTCCACAAATTTCTTTGAATTTTTATTCACTAAACTTGAGAAAGTTTGCTACCAATTCTATTCTTATCACATCTACTTGGATTGCAGCTACACTTTCATGAAAATTCTGCGAATATTTTTAGGTAATTAAGAAAATTTTTTAGAAGTTTTGGTTTTACTTTGTGAAAGAAAACTTTAAAAACGCTTTTGCATACGTACATTGATATGGTAACTGGTTTGATATAATAACCTTATACAACGTTCTTGAGGTTTAAGCATGACATAAAATCACACAAATATGATTAGGGAAAATCGAAAATCTGGCTGCGCACAAATTAAAAAGAAATTAAGTTTGTAAAATACTTTCAACATTTTTTAAGCAATGATTTACCGGACGATTTTCGACAGTCAGACGTCCATGGATTTGACTCAGGATAGAATGTTTTGTTTATATTAATATAACGATGGAAAAATTTCTTTGTTTATTTTGTTATTTTAGTGAGTTATTTCTGGAAATACCAAACCGATCCTAATTCGTTTATCACTAGTAGAAAGCTATATTGTTTCTAACTAAAATAGACTTTATTTTATTTTGATAAAACTAACTTTTCAGTTCAAATTTTTTATATTAATAAATAAAATTGGAGGAAAAAAGCCCCGCTTAACTATTTCATCAGCATGTGTCTGTCAAATTGTTAAATATGTATGAAAAAAATGTAAAATTATATTAATACTTGTAAATAAAAATCATTACTTCATTTTATTTAGATAAGATTTTTCTTTCATACTATACTGTTTGATCCCATAGTTTAGGAGACAATGAATATCACATTCTTCGATTCATCATAATAAACAAACGGGTCGGAGCTCAGTACGTAGATATGATGTAGGGAAAAAGTGGATTTATCTCGAGTGGAATCTTTAGAATATCTGTATATTTTTTATCACAAAACAAGAAAACATTAAATATTACACAAATAGTAAGGTTTCTATATTATTATCTTCGTAATCTGATATTATTATCTTCGTAGCCGAATTCATCGTCTGCATCTCTACATATTAAACAGTATCGTGACTAACAGGGAATCGCTTAGTTCGAAATTCAAAGAAATAGACGGTGTGAGTATATTTATGAAAAATTGCTATATATTCTTCGAAATATTGATTTGTTAAAAAAACAAAAGCAGCAATAACAATGTGAATACTAGAAATAAAAATAAACTCTCTATGCCAAGATTGGGCTCAATAAAGTTAGTCCAATTTTTAAAGGGCAATATATACGCATGAACCCAGAGATTTGCAGGAATCATCAGTAAATAAATTCAAAAGTATAATAAAGCGTAACCTTTGCAAAAAAGCTTATATCAGAATATCGTATTATTTAGAAGATTAAAAAGCTGGTTACGGAATGTTCTATGAAACATAAATACCTTCACCCGTTATTTTTTATGTAATTGTGCCTATATACTTTTTAAAATTTTAAAAACAAATAGGGCCCTCGATTTTTTTGCCGGATTCTTTTCAAGCAGAGCCTATTTTCCGAACTGGTGGTGAGTTAATCGAATATTCAAAAGAGCGTGTAAATGCCTTATACGATGACCTAGATTAGGAAATAGGCTACTTACTCCCGAGGAAACATTTTTGGTTTCCACGGGTAAATAGGAAAATATAATATAAAATTATTATCCTACATGGTAAAAGCCTTGGCCGTTTCTTTTTTATAATAATTGTATATATTATAAACTTTTCAAGTAATTGCTTCTTTGTTTATTTACTTACACAAATTATTTTAATAAATTATTTGGAAAATGCTATTATTAACTATTTAAAACTGTCTTCGTATGTTCACACCTTTTATAGCTATGCACCCACATTTTACCGTATCAAATTTAGCAACATCTCACTGTTAAGATGTTTAAACTAGAGAAGGGAAAAAACACAGACATTTATACATTCATATATATATACTCATACATACAGATTCATACCCTCCATTTAATGTTTACACACGATTTAAAGTAAGAGTGTACTTCTTTTAATTAAAATGAAAATGAATAGTATTTTTCGTAATAAAAACTTTTCGATAAAATTATATATATATATATATATATATATATATATATATATATATATATATATATATATACATATATATATATATATATATCTATATCTATATATATATATATATATATATATATATATATATATATATATATACGTTTGCAAAAGGAAGAAAAATGTATAATAGTTCCAGTTAAACTATTTTGTGTTTCGAACAATGGGCATCGCCAAGATTAAATATAAAATATATTATATTAATATCGAGTAAAAACTATTATTTGACCCAGTTGAGAGATACGAAATAATATAATGTCCTCTTCACGCGCGAATTTAAAAGTCTACTGCAAATGCACAAAATATACCAATTGATAAGTTACTCTAAAAATAATTGCTTTACCCAATCCTTTTTCATAAAAAGTCGCACTTAATAATGGACTAACTGAAAACGATCAAGGTACACAGTTATCTTGTGCCAGGAACTGTTCATACTACCAGAAATGTAATGAAACTGTGTTAACCGATACTATCATCATTCAATATTTCAGCTTGGGTGAAACATCGAGCATTTACAGAAACAGGAATCGGGGCAAAACTTTGACTTTCGACCTTAACAAGAGTTTTTGTTGTGAGGAACTACATTACAATTTACAAAATGTTAGAAAATTGTGATCACTCAAAAGGTTCAACATTTCAAGTTATGTATTTATGAAAAAAAAACATCCATTGTAAAAAAAAGCCGTAGTCAACTACATAAATATTAATTTTTATACTAATTTTTATGCAATATTCATTTTTATACTAATTCCATGGTGACGGAGGATTTACCATAAAGTTTTAGAACTATGACATTCGGACCAATAAAAGCAATCGCTTTGTTTACTTAGTCCTACAGTAATACAACAGAAGAGTAAAATACTATACAGATGAGTACATAAATAAATATCTATATCTTCGATATCTCCAATGATTTTTGATACGTTCAACTTTACTTACTTGACATCAGACATCTTTTCAAGTTTTATAAAAGGATACTTTTCGACGGAATGAAGTTTACGTGAATTTAACGATTTAAACGAATAAAATATTTATTCCGTAGAAATAAAAATAATGTGTTTTTTTATCTATTTTCTGCCATTATTATTAATCTAATTAAAAAAACTTATTATTCTTAAGGTAATATGAGTATGAACAGAGAAAAAATTCAAAAACGTTAATAACATTATCGTATCTAACGGTGTTTAGTTGTTTTGATCACAGGATATTATTTTGGTCCTTACATTTTTATATTGGTATTTCTTTGAAATATGAAGTATTATATATATAATATCTTTTAGAATATTCATTCAAGACAATAATGTTATTGCTGAATATTTGATTGTAATTAATTGTAGATAAGTTAAAGAAACTTTACCTTATCTTTCGAACCATCGATACCATAATCTTTTTGGATTATCGGTACCAACGGTACTTTCTTATGACATTTAAAAAAAAATACGTTTCTTATGTACTGATGTATATTGATTTGTCTATTGTTAGACAAACCAGTATAAGCATATAGATATGTTATTTATCGTTATAAATAGTTTATACCATTTTTTTCACCAAAATATCTTTCCAAAATAGCCTTTATAGATATAAACTAAAGTTCATCTGCGTGTTGAGTTCAATTTTATCATGTTTCACAGATAACATTCAACTTAATTCCCAGCGGAACAACGTCAATTGATTTGATGTGTTTCTTCTCGGAATACTTTATATTTATGTAAAAATGTAAGAACCAAAATAATATCCTTTAATAAAAATAACTAAACAACTTTAGATACAATACTGTTATGTTAACGTTGAGATTTTTTTTCGTATTATATTAACAAATATGAAAGTATATTTGATTTAGGTTCATATTTATTGTAAACTGGCAGAAAACATTTAATAAACATTTAATTTTATTTCTTCTAAATAAAGTTTTCATTCGTTTAAATGGTTCAATTTACGTAAACTTAATTTTCATATCCGCTGAAAATTATTCTTTTGTAAAATTTGAAAAGATGTTTGATGTCGAAATACCAGTCTAATGTAATAAAAATCATTAGAGGGATCAAAGAGAGAAAACTTTTTTATTATTGTAGGCGTAAGTAAACAAGGTTGTTGCTTTTATTGGCCCGAATATCAATAATTCGAAAATTTTACAGTAAATCCTCCGTTACGATTAAATAAGTGTAAAAATTAAAACTGCACTTGTTTATGTAGTTGACTACGGCTTTTTTTGCAATGGATAGGTGTTTTTTATAAATATTTAATTTGAAGATGGGAGAAGTGTTTTATTTACCCTTTGAGTATTCACAATTTTCTAACATTTTGTAAATTGTAACGTATTTCCTTATGACGAAAACTCTTGTTAAGATCGAAAGTCAACGTTTTGTTCTGATTACGGCTTCTGTGAATGGTCAATATTTTACTTACGTGGAAATATCGAATGGTGATATTATCAGATAACATAATTTTGTTACATATCTGGAAGTATGAACAGTTCCTGGCGCAAGTCATTTATGTGCCTTGATCTACTCGTTTTCAGTTAGTTCATTATTAAGTGCGATTTTTAATGAAAACGGATTGTGTAAAGTAATTATTTTTAAATCGGGGACCATATTGTTTTTAAATAAGTAATAACAATACAAATTTTACAAATTATTTAGCCAAAATTATATGAAAAATAACGGGTGATTGAATTAATGTTTCATAGAAAATTCCATAACAAGCTTTTTTATCTTCTAAATAATCTGATATTTTGATATAAACTTTTTGCAAAGGTTACGCTTTATTATACTTTTGAAATTATTTACTAATAATTCGTACAAGTCACTTGGGATGACAAGACAAACTAACTTTTTGGAGCCCAATCGTATGAACAGCGAGTTTATTTTTATTTCTAGTATTTACATTGTTATTGCTGCTGTTTTTTTTAAACATATCAATATTTTGGTGAATATATAGCAACCCTAAGAGTCATTATGTATATTTCTATGAAATTAGTTCTTGCGATTCGCTATTGATGACTAGTATCAAAATTAATTTTATTAATGTCAAAATTTTGATCTGAAAATTTACTTTTATTTAAATAAAATAAAGCCTATTTTAGTTACAAATAACAAGGTTTTCTTTGCTAGGTACGTCAATTAGTTTATTTTTTAGTTCGTTTCACACAAAACTAAATTCAGCATAATTGCTGTAATGTGAGACAAAGTTTTACCAACGATATCAATAACCGACCAGCCGACGAACGTTAAGGAATATTGATGTTTCGTGATACATATTTATATGAAAAATTAGGGAAATGTACATGCAATTAAATAAGATATAAGGTTAGTTGCCGAAAAATAAAGGAAACCGGTGTCTCTCATTATTTCGTCACTAAAAGTTGTAATTAGCATTTGGGCGAATCAAAATACTTTTCACCATTACCAGATAAAAAAAGATATCTCTTGAACCCTAACTTTTTTATTTTTTAATCGATATTTTGCAAAATTGTTGTCTTTACTATATATGAAGAAATTAAAAAAATAGTGATGGTCAAAACAATATAATTTGATTTCTTTTAATGAATAATAAACAAGTTTTTAAACTTTGGTACATAATTTATACCTGAAAATTCAAACACCATGAACATTGAATATTTTGGTTGACGTTTCATCATTTTAACATATTAGCTTGGACAAAGATTGGCTAAATTGTGTTCTGTTAATAAAAACAGAGTACTCTGTTGCTAGCTGATTGATACGTTCTCTCAAAATACTTTGTGAAGTAACTTTCATCTCTATTCTGACGCTTGTCATATATTCATACGTGACATGTAAGGTTTTCCTCATGGCCCAATGGTATAGCTTAATTATACTGAATGTGTTTCTAATCTAATAAATTTATTTAATAAACCAACCAAGTTATGATAATTTTTCTTTTATTTCCATTTTATATACAGCTATTTCGAGTATTTTCCAAATACACAAAAATAACACTTTAGCCAGTAGGAATGTATAATTCTAACATAAATATCCAGTTTAAAGCATAATATTTCATAAACAGATCCCTGTATCGAAAAAGAGTTTACAACGTATCCCTATTATTTTTAAACGACTTATTTACCTATTCCACATACTGGAGCATGCGAAAAAAATTCCCCTCACTGCACATATGGGAGACTATAAATCAGCTGTGACATTCGGACAGACAGACGAAAATAGAGAAAATATAAGGGTTCCTAGTGTACCAACGAAGCCTTAAAAAAAGATAAGTAATCGAATGATAAGGTATTAAAATTAACTGTATCTTAGTGTCTGCAAAATTAGTATCTGCCAGATTTGTCATAACTATAGTTTATATGGACATATGTTTATTTGATGTAATATTCTTAGATAATTGTTGTTTAATGAAAGGTCATATTTTTGAATAAAATAAAAAGATATCTGTAAAATCTGATAACGGAAAGTTTAAAAAATTAGAAGCAGATGCCATCTTGCTTGCTATTATTCGTTTTATTTCATATAATTTAATAATACTATAAAAAACTTCAATTTATTCATATATTTTAGCTTTTGTAGTAGGAGTTGTACCATATTCAACATTAATATTATATGCACTAAATACAATTTCTAGTTCCACTTTCCTTCTATTAGTTTTCACCATGCGCTTTTCTTACTAAAACTGTTCTTCAAAAGAAACAGACTCAATTTGATTGAAAACATCGCCAAAATTATACTTTATGAGAATTTCGAAAATATCGGTAATATTGTTCTTTTCATATGAAACTGCTGAACATTTTGGTTGATGAGTTCTATATTATTGAACAATGGGGGAAAAATTAGTGGAAATGGAAATCAATTTGTTTTATCGCTCTGAAGTTGATTAAAAAATAATTGTTATTTAAAGACATTCTTAAATTTAAAGTACTTTTTTACTTTTTCCCCATTGTTTTAGCAAGAAGTCCTAGTCGATTTATCAATGATTATATTAATATAAAATAATACTATATTTGGCTGACAAAAATTCAACCATGTTTAAAATACTTTTATATTAGGTTAACCGTGTTGTAAATTTTCGGATTATATCGTAAATTTTTATAAGATAAATATAATCGGTTTAAGTCATAATTTACTTGCAGTCTATTTTCAAAATTTAGATAAATAAACTGTATTTTATTTGAAATTAAAATACCTTTCAAGGTAGTTTAGTTTCACTAGAATGTTTCCACACACATTTAGGCACATGTAATTATTTAATTATACATCGTATTTCTATAAAATTCCTTATAATATAAATTTTTCTCGACGTAGATATATTGTCTTCTATATTTTTCACCGCCATTATTATATGGGGCATATTTAAAAATGATTGGACTTCGAAAAGCGCGATACTTTTCTTACAATCCTTGCCTAAACTTATAAAAGCCTTATTTTTTTTAAATTTTAGCTGAAGTAGTTTACGAAATAAGGTAAGGCAACATATTATGTTTAATTTTTTTAGGATAAATTTTTATAGATACAACAACTAAAATTAAAAATAAAATAGTAAATAGGTTATTACGTTTTATTACAATGCTAAATTTCCAGTTTCTACATCAATCTATTTTCGAGGTAAACGCCTGCAACGGACAGACAAAAACGTAAGTGATTTTACAAGGATTCCGTTTTTCCTTCTAAGGTACGAATCTCTAAATATAATAAGATGTTATAGCAATGAAAAATTAATTAACTGTATATTTCATAGTTAAAAAATTGCATTTAAGAATTTATCAAAAGGAAATTCAATCTAACGGTATGCTTAAGTTTTACATTTTTTCGGTTTTTGGAATTATTTTATGCTTAGGTTTAATTTTCTCCAGCAGACAAATTAAATATTGGCTTTTATTCATATGTCAAATTTAATTATTTCGCATATAGGTAAATTATAATTTGCCCATAAATCTCTCTAATTTTTTTTTCTACCTTTAAACAGGGCATTTTAATTAATTTGAAAATTACAATTTCTTATCGCTAATATGTTTTAAACATTTCACCTTAATTCTAGATGTTACCGCATGTACTTTAAATTATTTTTAACAAATAAAACAAATTGCATGTAACTTAAACCTAATACATGACGATATTAATATTTCTTTCATGTTAGAGGATTTTTATAATATATTTTGTATATTTAGAATTCACTATAGAAAATAAAATGGAACTGAAATAAATAACCGAATTGTCAACAAATCGATTAATTAATACAATTATACTAACGCCAAATGTAATTTTGTTGTGGTACTTCACAAATCGGTTATTTGATTAAATTTTGTCCCTAATTAAAAATTAGAGAAAGTCTCGTCAAGTGAAATAAATGGTTTCAGATTTTATATTTGTCGTGAAAAAAGTTTTATTTAATATGAATATTGTTCATTTCTAAATTTACTGAAATCCTTATCATTTATATAGCTCTCCCTTCTTTCTACCTATTTTATCCACTTGGACTTGATACAAAATAATTTATTTTGGAAACAACGTTATTTAGATTATTCCAGTACTTTATACCAGTTGTTTAGATCATTCCAGTACTTTTCCAATTACGTATATTCATAATTTTCATAACAAAGGCCCCTAACCAAATCGAATTATTGTTATTCCGAAAAAAAAATGTTTCATGTAAAAACAAGAGTCCTTGATCAAATAAAGCCAGAAATTGGCTATATTTGAAAGCTTCCATCGAGAAGTTGACGATGAAAGGGTTAACATGGAATATGGTTAGTTTGCATGGAAAAATATTGCTCGAACAAAACGCATCGTCCCTTGCGAATGACATTTGCGGACATCTGTCTGAGATCTTGTTAAATAAGGTCTACGCAATATACTTTGTTGCGGACGCGGTTTACGATAGTTACGTAATATATGGAAGTGAAACTGTTTTGATTCGATCATATCGCCAGATTACGTTTCTCGTAAACTTTGCGACAAACGAACGTGTACAGTGATATTGATAGTGGAGTTTTTGTAGTTTTGAATTGAACATATTATTGCCAGAAATTAAGTGAAAGTGAAATTTAAAGTAGTATAGTTTAATAGAAAAAAGTTATTTTGCCATATTTATGCCTAAATATTAAGTATAAAAAAGTGAATGCAAATGTAAGTAAAATCTGTTTAATATTTAGATATAACGTACTATAATCTAAATTAATCGCATATAGATATTGGCGGCTAATAATTTTTGGTAAATTTAGGTTGCATGATGAGTCGCTAAATATTTAAATATTTTCTTAGTGTTTCTTTAAAATATGAAACATTAAGCAAAAATGTGAAACAATAATATGTGTGTATTTATTTGTCTGTATTTTTTTTTCTTTAAATTAAATTTCATCGCATAAACAAATTCGGTATTTTAATTTCCTGCTTTATTAAAATTCATTTGATAGTCGAAGTGATTGAGTTGAAAAAAATTTGGTGACAAGTTTTGGTCAAATAAATGTTGGTGACAAGTTTTTATGAAAAAAATGTTGGTCAGAATGATGATTTTTGCACTTTACGTTTATAACAAACAATAAGTATGTTAAAACATAGCTTTCTCCATTTCGTGGTCTTTCTACGAAAATTATTATGGGAGATAGGTTTAAGAACACCGTGCTGATTATATAAATGCCCGGTTCTATTTTTGACAGAATATAAAACAAGGTGCGAAATAACATTATATTTGTGTTAAAAATGGAACACAATTGTCTTATATTATTTATTAATTGTATATTTACCACTTTAAGGGGAGTTCTTTTTATGACAAGTTAAACTTGCTTATATAAAATCGTTTACTTAACTTGCTTTGTTGTTTGTAAAAGATATACTAGCCAATATAATTATGTGGAGAGAAATCACTTTAAAAATAGAAATGCTATATTTTAAAGGTTTATATATATATTTATATACATATATATATATATATATATATATATATATATATATATATATATATATATACACATATATGTATATATATGTATATATATATATATATACACATATATGTATATATATGTATATATATATATATATATATATATATATATATGTGTGTGTGTGTGTGTGTGTGTGTGTGTGTACAGAACTCTCGTAGTGTGAGGTTAAAAACCTCATGAAGAATATTTATTATGGATTTACTTGAAGGAAGTATAATGTTTATTTGGAAGAAGTAAAAGTAGACAATGTTTCAATTCAGTAATTTTATCACTGAGTTTTTTTTCATTTAATCCTAATATGCGAAGAGGCGTTCACCCTTGGTACATTTAATTCAATGTTCATCTTTTCAGATTTTAATATTAATCAATTTCACCATATATACTAAGTTCTTGACAACATCTTTCGACAAATTAATTTATAATATTTCATTTAATGTTTGTAACTGAAAATTTGTTTAATATTTACATTTAACTTAGTTTGAAAAATTAAATTTATGATGCTTTTGACATCACAAAATAAGCTTAAAATATCGGTAAATGGGCACAATCGCAGTTTTTCTAGTATCAGCCATACTGAGTTCCCAACACCTTGTATATTTATATTTTATTTACGTACTTATTTAGCGTTACACCCCATGAAGTGTCTCGACCTTTTCTACAACCTTTCGTCTTAAGTCGTCTCTCAATGATGTCAGCCGTATTTAATTTCTTGTGTCCATTTTCCATAATTTCGTCTGTACGTACGTCGTCCAATCAACGTATTTTTAATTGTCTCTTTGTGTATACCGCTAGATAGGTTCATATTTACGGGACAAAAATAATGCCAATTTACTTTTGATTGGCTAACAGTGTCTCCTCCGAGGGTAAGATTATTGGCCATGGAAGATAATAAACTCGAATTAAATCTTCATTAGTAAGATATTTTCAGAATTTTTGAAAAAAAACGTTTTATTTTTAAAAAGGTATTTTTTCATTAGCTGACTTAATATGTCTGTTAAACAATACCAAAAAGGTTTTATATGTTTTTCCCTATAAATTAATTAATTTTTTTTGGGCATTCATTACAATCAACTAAAACGAAAAGTTAATTAAAGAGAGAAAAATAATAATAAAGTCACTCCGGTTAACAGAAGGTAATAAATATTGAGAAAACTTCTGCATCGTTGTGGTTGATTTGTGTTAGTAAATAAGTAAAAAAACAATTTCACAATAAAAAGGCAAAAATATTCGATATTTATCTAATATTTTTCTGAACGAAAAAATAAACAAGTGTAGGTAAGTTCTTTTTACTCTTTAAATAAATATTAATGTGATCTTCTAAAAATACTACTATCATTGTCTTAAAACTTAGACCTTTCATTATTACTTTTGTCGATCACTGCTTTAAAGAAACCACTTAATCTGTAAATCACCTTTTTAGTTCTGATCAATCAGAGAATATAATAAAAGAATAACAAATACAGTAACTAATTATGTTTGTCGATTCCTTGTGTTATATGGAAACCGGTCTATTCGACTATTTGTTTGAACTCAATTTGAAATATTATAAACTACAATGGAAAAACGTTATTAAGGTAGATAGGCGAAATCCACCAATTCATTACTTTATCAAATCATTTTCTCTCCATTCGAAATTAGAAGTATTGAGTCAATCTTAATAAAATATTTCAAGGACTCCTACAAAACAGCAAAAACATAAATTTATTTTTTGTTATATTTATTAACTGGTGTATATAGTTTCAGCTAAAAAGACAACCGTTTAGTTACGAACAAACTAACGGAATGCGGCATAGTAGCAAGGGAAATAGCTGTTCCGTGGTTTATGGTTCCTCAGTAATACTTTATACGGCCAAAACGGGCTTAGTTGATGTTATTTGTTGTTTGTAAGTGCAGAGGTATTTCGAAAACTGTGGGTATTTCAGTCCATATACCTAAAACGTTTAACACTTTCGTATAATAATGTGATTGGATAAGATGACTGATTTTTGTTATTATAAGACTACTGTTATTTTCTTAGCGCGATTTTCACAATTTTTCGCAGTGTCCTGTGTACTTTATTGTTTAAATTAATTGCCTAAGCCTGAAAAGGCTTAGAGTTCCCTTAGTAGTATAAGTTCATTCTGTACCGAAGAGTTTGAATAGGACGCTACTGTTTTGGGAATGTGCCCATCTTTTCATCCGATACTTCTAGCTCAGAAACACCTCTAAAGGAGGTTGTTGAAAAGGTTAAAATTTGATCCCTTCAAAAGTAACACAATTTAAAAGAATTATTGCTTCGTTTTTCAATAAATGTCCGCAATGAATTATTTGTCCCAAGAGTGATGAGTATATTTTCATTATTCTCATATAACTAAGAAAATGTTTATATGTAAATATGGCATCAACCTTTGTTATGCGAATTTCCTCGGAGTTTTATTTTTCCTTAAATTTAAGATAGATTATATTGTGAAACTACCATTAAAATATTTTAATGGAAACGATGGCAATGGATAAAACGTACGAAATATACTCACTCCATGCAACATAGTTAACAGAAAAAGAAGTTTCTATTAAAATTGTTGCCATATTTTGTATGCTAATAGAAACGGTACAACCGTTTCTGCCTTAGTACATCGTGCAGGTACAATTAAAATAGTATCTCTTTGTGAATATTCGAAATTGTAATAGGCTCCTATAGTATTAAATAAATGCAATTCGTCTTGGTGAGGGAATCAAATTCTTGATAGACTTGCACTTTCATCTGAACCTAATGACTGTGACTCTTTTCAAAATAATCATCTAAAAATTGAAAAGTAAACGATTATATCCAAGAGAAAAAAGAAAATTTTGTGTTCGTAAAAAAATTCAATGACACTATGTACAAACTTAAAGAAAACATTGTGTATGTATGTGCAATTCACACACGGTAGAAGTGAAACTTCAATATTCAAGTACTTACTTATTCACACAAATAAAAGATAGTTTCATTAATCCAAAACACACATGTTTAGTTATGGTCATGATAATTAAACATTTACCAGCGTGTCGTGGGACACCCGTTTGGAACGAAGTTCCTTCCATTGTATATTGTTTATTAAATATGTATTATTTACATGAATTAAAATATTTTAGCATAATAAAACTTTGTTAATCGCAAAATATGACAAAATAATGAGGTCTTTAATTTCAAAATTGTTGTTTCAATTGTACGTCTTTTATAACCTAAAATGTAAGAAAAAAATTCTGTGTATGTGAAAAAAATTACTACATTAATATATAATTCAATTATTATTAAAACATTAATATTATTATATTATTTATAAAAATTTATTCATATTTTTTTTCTACAATTTTCGTCTGGCAAACGATTGGCTTACAATAGAAAGCCAGTAGAAAAAAAGTACATTGACATTTGACATCAATATTATCTGTATTTCACATGAAGAACAAACGCCACATAATCAAAGATAAAGATAAAGAGACAATACAAGATGATTTTTATTGGACATTTTCACTATTGTAAATATCAATACAATATAAGTTTAAATTACACTATCTATCCTATAAGAAAATAGATTTGGATTATTTCTATCTTGCTATTTTAATTCATACTTTATAAGATATCCGAAATTAAAAAAAACCAGTGTCTATATGAGTATTTTAAAGTATTATTGAAATATGTATTGGTTAACGTTGTAAATTTTATTACTATGTCATATATATCATTTAAATTTTCATGAACGTGTCACTTTAAAAATAGTTATTAACTTATATCAATATTTAATGTAATTGGCGGATTACATTAAATATTGATATAAGTTAATAACTTTTTTTAACTTTAGTTTACAACGAAGTTAACCAGTCATTAATCTTACGAAATTATGCCTTAATCGTCGTTTAAACTTCGCCGTTAGCTTAAACTGTGATTGATCTTATGGGCCGAAAAACGAAAACTACCTTTTCATTTGATTATTTTATAATTGATATTATAACGTTTCAGCATTATGAAGAACTTTGTGAACAATTACTAACATAGTATGACTACTAAATGAGTAGTCTTTGAAACTCTGCAACATCGTCTTTGAAACTCTGCACTAAGTTTAAACTATAATTGATCTTAACTCGCCTCAGAAAAAAGCTACCTTTTTTCACATTTTTCCCAACACAAGACATTTCAGTTTACCATACTGAAAATTGGCGATATTTACACTGGATGTAAACAGGACCAATTAGCTGTAATCATAATTAGTATATCTAATTCTGATTTCATATAAAATGTATATTAAAGATTTTATGAGCAAAATGACTTACATAAAAAGGAATATTTTTGGTGGATTACACACGACTGCGAAAGTGATAGAAATGGCACGATCAGCTATAATTATATACTGTTTATGCTTTGTCACTTAGTCTTGTTTCTTTGTTAAAATGCTTTAAGACTATATTTGGAATTTCTACATTAGTGTTTTCGAGAAAAACGGATATGACGAACGGATATGTGAACTAGCTTACAAGGGTTACGTTTTTTTCAACGGTACGTTCGTTGTTGAACGACGGAACATAAACACAATTATATTTTTTTACTTTGGAAATTCTCAACATATAGTAAGCGTTGGTATTTTTTATGACTGAAAAAATTGTGCCATGCTCCTAAAATTGTACGATAAATCATTAGAACGATTGAAGTTTGGGTGAGATTTACGTAACATTTACTTAATGTATAGTTATATAATAGAGTAACGGACCGTAAAATTTTAAATGGCCTATTACTTCGATAAATGGACTATTTCCAAAACAATTTAGAAATGTTATATAAAGGAGACGTTATAAATCGTACAAGTTCTTTTGGTAAATGACAAAGTAAGTGATGTAAAATAGGTAACTACATACTATACACGACTATATATTTATAAATATACTCACCTTCTCGTTAAAGTATGCGTATGGTGTAAATAAGCAAATTATCTTTAACATAGAATATAGGTGAAATTATAAACATGGATACCTAATAAACACGCAAGAGCAAGGGCATAAAAATTATAACCAAAATCATTACGACTTTACATGAAAATGACATAAAAATTCTGAATAGATTTCCATAAAATTTGTATGGAAATATCATAATGTTTTCTAATAAGTAATATGAGTTCAAAGCTATATTTTGATGAGTAGAACAATATCGGAGTTGTCAACGTAAATGCTTAAAATAAAACATAAAATTGTGCTTCAAATTATAAACATCCCTTTGAAAATTAATAAAATATGCTGACAGTATACCTATATAACCTAGATTTATGTACCATGACGCATTGTATTTCGTGATGTAAACAATATAAAGTTACGTATTGTGTATTAGTTATGAGAAATTCTTTAATTTAATAACATTGGAGATTATACAATACATTTTAATATCTATAGTTGGCAGGTCTATCATAACCCTGTCAAGATTAAAATATAGGATTTTGAGTGAAATACTTTGCGGAGAGGGTGCACTCAACTATATAATTGAAGGTTAAATGATATTCAGTTTTAGGTCTAAACTTTCTGAATCTCAATATTAGTTTGTAACATGTTTAATTTTCAACTCAAATGTATATGAAAATTGCCTGGAATTTTGGCTGATCATTATAAAGATTGAAATAAAATCCCTTTTAAATTAAATTTCTCAATATGCACTAAATTACTCGTTAGAGCACAAATATTAGTATGTGGAAATGGGTACCCACTTTTTTCAATAAACGAAATTCGGCTTATATTTATTTTATGAATAATGTTTAGTTCTGCTGCTGTGGTATCAGCAAAACTAAACATTATCTCATATAGTTAAATATTGTTAAGTAACTCAATTCCTAAAATTATTTCAACCATATTTTACTGGAAATATGGTTGAAATAAACTATATTTTATTCGATATACTCCTTATTAATGGAATTTACTTTTAAAGTAGGAGTTTATGCTCATGGTTTGAGTTATTAAAAAGTATGAACATTTAAACATTTAGGGGTATTTAATTATTTCGAAATATCTACTATTTTCTCACCATGTAAATATTACCTAGTATATCTTTCATACAGAAATAGAAAAAATATAAAGAAGATTATTACTTCTCAACAATATGATACATTAAAATTTTCATGTATTTTTATAAGGACGAAATCTGGCTTTTTTTACATTTCTATTCTACGCACTTTAAAGACAAAGAAGCAAGATTTAATTTTCATAAATTTAAATTATATGTTACTATATTTGTATTTTTATCACTTTTGCGAGAATTTTTTTAAAATTTTGAGTTCTGTTCTGCCTTTATGTTACCATTATAAATATTTTTTTTGTACAAAGCTTTTAAAGTTTAGGAATAGGTCGGCGGGGGATAATGGATACTGGACGGGTAGAAAACTGGGTAAAAGCAGGTTTCTTACGGGTTTTTCACTTTTCACCATGCGGTTTAGGTACACACTTAGGCATTTAGAAATAGTTAACGGTAGAGAATTACTATTAATTAAATATTTAAATAAAATTAATTTTTCATAAGGAAATATGTGTTTTATAGGTGAATATTTTAAAAAAATGTGTGATTCCGTGTAAAATAAAAAAATTATTGGTTTTTGGATTTCTACTTGTGCTTGTAGCTCCCATTGTGCCATCTTTCAAGACTTAATGTAGATCGCCGGAAATACCTTTTGATTTTTAATTTTTTTTTTGTTTTGATGGTCAGTGAGTTAGACTGTGTACACATAAATTTTGTATTTTATATTTTCCAAAGACGCATAAATAAGAAAAACCTGCCAAGTACGAGTGAAACTCGCACTATAAGGGTTCTGCAAACATTTAGATTCAAAGTGCGGTTTCGAGCAAAGTTGGTGGCAAAAGTTTTACACAGCTAGCAGCAATAGACTATAAAGAGACATTTTCACCAATGCTTCGTTATTCAACATTAAAACTATTATTCACATTAAGTGTGAAATATAATTTAAATATAACCCATCTTGATGTTACTACAGCATCCCTAAATGGTTACTTATATGAAACTGTCTGTATAAATTTTGAATGTAGTGATAAGAAAAATAAAAGTTTTAAAAGTTAAATAAGCCATTTATGGCTTAAAACAGGCATAGTTGATATGGCATGGCACAAAAGAGTTGATAGTTGTTTACAAAAATTAGGTTATAGAAATTTTTTGTGCAAACCTTGTTTATAGATTAAGCAGAATGGAAATATTAAAACATTTGTTGCTTTACTTATCCATGATTTTTTCGTGTTGAAAACACCAAAAAATCAAAATTGTGCTAAAGAAATAGAATATCTTAAAAATGAGCTGCAGTCTAGATTCAAGTTAAACGATTTAGGAAATGTAAAGTAATGTTTAGGTATGCGACTCAGAAAAAAAAAACAGTGTACTAATTATTGACCAGCAACAATTTATATAATATTTAGTAAATCAATTTCATATAGAAAACTTTAAAGAAATGAGTACACCAATGGAAGTTAACTTAAGATTAGAAAAAGATAGAAATATTTGTACTCGTACTGAGTACAAATATTTCTATCTTATCAGCAGCTAATTGGTAGTTTGCTATATTTGTCAATTTTAACGGGACCAGTTATATCTTATGCAGTTTGTTACTTGAGTCAGTTGAATAATAATTATAATTAAAGTCACTAGATGCATGCAAAACGTGTTTTGAAATATTTGCAAGGTACAAAAGTTTTCCTCTGAAATATGTAAAGGATAATTTGGATTTAACTGGTTATGTAGGTGCTGACGAGAATAAGATTCCATTGATAGGAAACCCTACACTGGATATATTTTTAAAATATTAGGCTGTATAATATTACAAGAAATTTTTACATTCATCAAGCATCAGCAATACACTCAGCAGCAAACAATTGCCCTGTCAAGTACTGAAGCTGAGTATAGTAAAGAAGAGGCTAGTAAAGAAGCTATTTATTTAAGAAATATTTTATTTGAATTAAAATATGGAAAGAGTAAAAAAAATAAGACTTTAAAATGATAACCAAAGTACTAAAAACTAAGTGAAAATGGTTTATTTCATAAAAGAACGTAAATATTGTAAATATTGAATATTTTGTAATTTTGTAATTTTGTATTTTTTTTTGTAATTTTGTAATTGGCTTTAATTTTGTAGAAATTTATTATTCACAATTAAATGAAACTACGTGATGTAGTATTCTTTCCACTTTCTTTACGTTCTTTACCACGACCTAGGTTTTGTTGTATTACAACGTCTTCAGGTGGGCTATTAGCAAAGATTCTTGGCTAATAGCTTTGCTAATGGTCCATCTGAAAATGTAATACAACGAAACCTAGATCGTAGTAAAGAACTTAAAGAAAGTAGAAATAATACTACATCACGTAGATTCATTTAATTGTATTTAGTTAGTTTATTTGTGATATGTAAAATATTTTTATTTTGTGGTATCTAAACCTGGATAATCATATTATTTTAATAAGGGGGTACGTTGTTGTATTGAAAAAAAGATAACAAATAACGACTATGTATTAACTTATGGAGATAATACGGGAAAATATCAGTCGATTTTAAAACCGCATATCGCGTTTCATTAATACTATCTTAATTAAAAATATATCCAAGTTAATCCATAGGGAAAGTCCCCCTCCCTGTTATCATCCCTATTACTTATTTTTATTTTATTTGAAGTAATTATATTTTATTGGTTTCCCGTAATAAACCACCGCAAACTTAAGGTATTTATTTCTTATTGTCGATGACGTATTAAGTTTTAAGTACATTTTAGAATTTTGTAGATCATTGCAATATAAATAAATTAAAAATCTAGAAACACAAACCAGAAAATTTAGCACAGACGAACTTACTAATTTTTTTTTCATGACATTTCTAGGCTTATTTAAAAAATGAATGTATTTAACATGTTTTCAAAACAATCTTATGAAAATAAGATTAAAAAGAATAGAAAATTTTGAACAGATAATATTCCGCAATGTTCAGTTTCCCATATTTGCCCAGCAAATACAATTTTTATTCGCGATCAGCCATTGAGATAAAGAATACATTATTTAAAAAAATTTACTCCTGTTACTTAAATTACGAAAAAGTAAATATTAACATTTTTTTCTCTATCTTATCGTCTGTAGGCGGTAATTAAAAAAAATATTAATAATATATGGTTGTATCAGCTTATACTAAATTTAAATATTTATTTTTTGAGGATTATGGAAGTGGTTTTTTTTTAATTAGCTTATTTGTTGTTAATTAACGGCCATAACATTTGTAGCTAATATTTTTAATGAAAACGGAACCATTGTTTTTAAAGATTTATAGGAAAATTTTGAAGAGGCCTGCAAAAGATACATAATATTATAGTGTGATACGATGAAATTTACTCACAAGTATTGATTTTATTGAAACTTTAATAAATAATTTAACAAAATTACTTCTGGAATAAACCATTACCGGGAAATAAAATTTTTGTAATTACATAAATAGGAAAGGGTAAATAACGAATCACAGAACATACCTGGGTGTAATTCACTGCGAAGGACAAAAATGAAAGGAAAAGTTAAAAGCGGGATTATCCATTTGTTAAAGGCAAAAAATAACAAGCGGATTAAATAGTATTCCTCACATATATAGATAATGGAATTATAAAGGATCGCTGATTTGAAAGAGTCATGTCGTCACGCATTTGGAAAATATTTCAGTCTTTATTTTTCAAAGTACGTATTTACGCTTCTCTGTAAATTGACGGAATTTATGAATCTAAGCCGGAATCCTATTAAATTTATAAACAATATAAGTTTATTTGAGTTATTTTTCAAAATTATGTTTTATATCATAGTCATCGTTTCATATATTGGTTTCATTTTTTTGGATATTTCACTTTATATATATATAACATTTTTAATTATGTTTTTGAAAGAACTCTGGTCAAGTTCCTTTCTTATTTTGTATTGGAAACCCTTTTTCAATTTAAATAAAACATTTATTATTAACAAAATATGTAAACCTATTCTATTCGACATCCTAATTAAATTGTAAGCACCTTAAAGTACACTTTTTCCTTCATTACAAAATCGAAATCATCAGAAGAATAATAAAATTGTGAAAACGAAGATTTTCACAATCAACATAGTCTAAATTTTATTCGTGATCGACAGCTATATTTTTATCATGATTCACTTACACCTATAATATTTTATGGAAAAAAACCATCGGTTTAGACTTATATTGGAAAATTTAAATATATCAAATATACAGAATGTGATAGTTATAATTATTAAGGTTACAAAAAAAAATAAGAAACAAAAGTTTTTGGAGGTTACTCCTTAAGAATCCATTTTCATATATAGCGCTCGGTTTGAAATTTTACGATGAGTAAAATCAAAACTTCGAAGCGTTAAAAAATGTTTAATCGTTAGGTGGCCTTCTCATAATATATTTACCACTTTTAGAGTGAGATACCAATATATTTATTTGGTATTTTCTTACGGTGTAATCGCAATGACGAAATGTGACACACATACTGGTATTTACTTATGGCGTAATCTCAATGACGGAGTGTGACCACATAATTTACTATCATTCGCTTATATCAAGATGTAATCATTAAATGTCAGTATGTATAAATATTTGATTCTTGTAACCCACAAAATTAAAAAAAATTAGTTTAACTTCTTAGCCTGACGTTACTAAACGTTTTTAATTTTGTTGTTGTATAAATTTGATCTTGTTTATTTGTGTTTTATATGAAAATAATTATTTTGTCAGCATTTAATTATTAAAATAATTTTCAATCTACATTTACTTATATGGATATTTTTATACAGTGGTACCTATTTTAAACATTCCAAGACAAACATATTTACGGAGGAAACTCCAGTCGCGCGTCTGAGCTGATACGCGCAATTATTTCTTCATTTGTAATAATTCAAAGAAACGATGACACATACTATCATGGTTGTTACTTTAATTAATTTTAATTATGAAGCAGTTAATAATTATATTGTGAAACATTCTAAAATTAAAGCATTTATTCTTTCTAGAACTCTACTTCTTGCTTACTTTATCTCTTACTGACGTACACATCTTTAATTTAAAATTAAATTACTTCTAAATAACATTTTCAAGCGAGACTAGCAAATATCCCCGTAGAAACATAAATGTACGTCTCGCTTTAATGAAAAGCGACCATAATATAATTTCCAACCATACAAACGTTGAAACTTAGTTCACATTTGTAACTTCATCTGACAAAAGCGATGAAACTAGTAGTTATGAAATTGAGAGTTATTCAGTTTTGTATGCATTTGCATGTAAATATGAAATTCTACTTCATTATACATAGTGGTTCATATGCAATTACGTTAAGCAATATAGTTTAGCCGCGGTGTTATAAATAACCCGTTGTAAAATATGTTTGAAAAATGTAGTTTCTTTTTCATCATTTTTTTAATGTTTATAATGCCGTTAGTTGCGGCATCAAATATTCAAAAACGTCAATAATTTTTGGTGTTAGCTAAACAAAAATACGAAATAATTTCTCGTTATCCCATTTGTTATTTTTTAAAAGGGAGAGTTAAAGAATACACAGATGTATATATATTCAACGGTGTTAGCTCATAAATTTAATAAGAATTTTAATATTTAAGATAAACGGGCTAGAGCTTAATATTTTGTTTTTTATGGTTCTGTACCTCATAACTGAATATGGATCAATCCTTTTAAATCATCTTTATAAGATGACTCACGCACAGTAGTCTATCCATGTGCATAACCTTCTTTCTCTGTTTGTTTTAGGAACTTGAAATAGTGATAAAATACATTAACTGCCACATATATCAATAAAAAATACTCAAAAATATATAATTTTATTTCCGTATATAGCGTGAGGTATCGTTTTTAAAGACTAATAATAAAAACCTCAAAATATTTTTTTTTTATGATTTTTGGTAGCACATCCTCAGATATATACCAAAAATTATGTAAATAATATTTATCCTCCCCTTATTTCCAAAACTAATCTACTTAGTGTTACATAGGGTCTTTTGGATTCCTAGGCAAAATTGGCAAGAAAACTATAGCCATTATCTTTGATGTTATAATTTTATAAATATGCATTATGATGTAAAAACTTAATATTTACAAATAGTTTAATGGAAGTACTATGTAATCATGCATGTTAATAAGTGTCTAAATGTAGATATATATATATATATATATATATGTATGTATATATATATATATATATATATATATATATGATTTAATTTGTTACAAAAACTCGATATTAAAGTAAATGACATCGAAAGAAGCATAAGATAGAGCAAATCGTACTTAATAAGTGTCCAATGACTACTCAACTTTTGTAGATACTATAATGGAATACTTATACCCGTTTACATAGATTACAATCGGTTTTGTAATATTAACATGGCACATTTTCTTAATAAAAATTACATTGTTAATTATAATTATTTCATTTATTCACGGTTTTTGTGATAAAAAATATATTACTATTCATCGAATTATTTTACAATTTATTGATTTACGTAAAGTTTTGATAAAGTAACAAGTAAGAAAAGTTGAATAAATCAGACATATTTCGAAAAAATAAAATGACATTACGATGGAAATAATAACTATCTATTAAATTAATAAAATTGATCGTAGTCTGTATAGAAATTATCTAATTGGATATCTAATCAAGGTCAATTGATTCACAGAAAATCGAGAACCATTGTCAATGCAGAATTGAAAGACGCAATATGACTTATAACAGGATAATTACACAAATTATTATTTAGCGATTACACGACGTTAGGCATAAAGTGATTTAACACTTTCACCAACAAATATTTCATATTTAATTGTCCTTTCTTCAAAACATAGAAACAAAAAGTATGCAAAATGAGTTTAGGGATCATGAAATGAAAATTAGCTTTACATGGTCTCGCTTAGAATTAGATTAGAAATGATTACATCCTATAATAATTAAAATTAAATTAGAAACTAATTTTAAAAAACCCAGTTATTGGTGTAATATTCATATATGAATATCTTGACGCAAAGACGATATTACGATTTGATTATTCTTTACAATTTGAATTTTCCATAATGAAGTGTCCCAAAGTGGTAACGTTTCAGATAATTAAATTAATTTATGAAGGAAATATTGAATATACATAAATTTTCTTGGTAATTTTTTGAGTTATTTAAAAGACAAACCTTAGATCTTGTATAATATTTGGTGTACTAAACATCCACATAAGGGCAATGGATATAAGCGTATCTAACGAATGCTGACCTTGGTGATGAGTATATATTTATAATTAACAATTATTGAATTGTAATTTAGGTTTCAGGAAAAGTAATTGCAAGAATTATTACATTTCTCTTAACATATAAAATTTTGAAATTCTTACCATTCATCAAAATCTAAAGTTTAAGCCAAAATGATTTGCCCCGTTATTTTTCTTTAGCTTTTACTTTATTAAGTAATTTCATTTATTCACATAAATAGTTTTTTCTCTATAGCCACTGGTTATATATCAAATTGAAGTCCATTATGAATATACTTTTTCTTCATTTTACAAATATTTCCAAAACAAATATTGTATAATATGCCACGACACTTAATTCTCCTGAGTATTTACTCTTTCACTGCTACATTCATTTAGAAGAATCCCATTTTCATTCCCATATCACATTTAATTAAATTTCTACGTTACTTAATTAAATCTCAACGGGTTTCTCTTATGAAAATGAAGAACTAGATTTTATATTTATTAATTTAACATTTTAAGAACTATAGTAATGTAGATTATAATTTAACATAAATTCAGATTGTCCTTTCCCTGGTAGTGGCAAGATTTTTTCGGATTTGTAATAAATGGTTCCTCTGATATAATGACAAATAATAATCTTTTTTCTAAAAAAGTAATATTAATATAGCCAGATATTCAAGGTCCAATGAACTTGTATATTGTTTTAATAATACTGTACGAGCTCCGGTATTTATGCACTGCACGATGCTGCATTGAATTCACATTGAAATTATCTGCAAAAGAGAAAGAGATCATTTTAAACATTATTCATTATAATCATACAAGTCGACTTGTCATACCAATTAAAAAAAAACATTTGTTGATTTGTGACATGTTTGAGGAATTATTGTTTTGTCTATTTGAAACACTGATAAAAGGTATTAAGAACTAATATCCTGTTTGAAGAATTAAGGTTTTAGTCTATTTGTATTACTATTAAAAGGTATTTAGAACTAATATAAAATAAGTTACGTCCTAAAAATATTTACAGAATAACAAAACCTTTCTTAGAGCGTTGTAAGAAGCGATTGCTGCTACTTTGATATAGTACGCAATATCTCCATGAAATGGCCAACTACTTATAATATTTGCACTTTCACCATATAAAGGTAGATCAATTTTTATTCCGACAAAGTCACGGGTGAAAGGTAGTTTTTTAAAATCTAGTTATTATCGTGCCATTTATAAATTTTCCAAAAATTTGTACCATGCTAGCATTATTATCTAATAATATTTAAAAAAAGACATATTTAGCCCACTATTAGTATAAGTAAGCTATCTTATGGTATATAAATATTTCCACTTACAGTAATTACTATTTATTTTCGCCATCAATATGGAAATAGCAACAAAACATTATACATCGTAACAAAAAATTATTATTTATTTTATTTGGTGTGTGGTGGGTGTTAATTGAAAGTGCCAGTAATAATAAGGAAACCAAAACATTTTTTGGAAATTTTACATTATGCAATTTCAGTGACATTACTGAAAATATTCTGAAAAGACAGGTTCAGTCCGCCATATCTGAAATTGCATCAGTCGAAATTAGGAAAAGAAAACAGGGTTATTACAAGTTTGATTAGACTTTAATGGCAGACAAGAGCGATGTGTCCAAATTTTAGAAATTTTGAAAATTGCACAATATTTTAACGCCTGTAAAATACAACTATGCGCATGTATTAAATAAACAGTGTTATTATTATTGTTTCAAACAAAATATGATCATAAAACCCGATCAAAGTGAGGAATGTCATTAAATATGTCCGTATAAATATGTATTTAAATAAAAATAAGTAACCAACGAAATAGTTGACTAATAAGTAACGTTTCAAATACACTGAAAGAAAAGAAGTCACGTAAAGTTTTAACAGTTGTTACACGCGTAAACATACGCAGATATACATATGTATATTATGTAAAAAAATATATTAAAATTTTTGAAAATACGATGCTATACCTATTTTATAACTAGACGTTTGTTTTATATAATTTAGATGTAAAATTAATTGCCATATAAATATAGTTAACTACCAAAATATACTAATGAATTACTTTCCTCCTATACAAGGAAAATTACCAACAAATCATATCACAAAACAAATCAATATACCGCTTTAATAATGATACTAAAGCCATATTGGTACCGACAACGTACTTTGAATGAGTAAAGTTTATTACACAGTAGTCGTATAATGAACTTTTCGTCTTATTATTTTCATATCTAATCTAATTCTTCAGGCTGCAAGATGAAGTCATGCTGCTTCGTTATCGTCAAGCTGAAGGTCGGCTTTTATCATATAAAAAAGAAGAAATACAAGTTATAGGTAATATATGAATGGTGTGATCTTTTATTACTATAGTTCGAATTATGTTCGTTTCAATAGTTTTTATGAATGGAAGTTATAGCATTATTTTGCACTGTCAGTTTTTTTTTGCAATTCCGTTTCAATTTTAGAATAACTTAAATTTTAGAATTTATTAAAATATAGTAAAAATAAACGAAGTAGAGTAGTACCTCAAAAGGAAAACGAAACCCGTATAAGATCACTCATACATTTGTCCGTCTGTCCGTTATAGCAGTTTTTTTAAAAAAACCGCTTGACGTCATGACTTGAAATGTGGCAAAATAATAAAACCTAATAACCCGCATATACTTCAATAGCTAAAACTCAAAAATATTCTTTCAAAAATTTTACTGTTAGGTCAAATTAAGTACAAGATTTTTTTTATAATTCCCTATGTTATATGGATATAATTTACAAGGGCTATTCTTGAGGGACTCAAAAATATTTCCTACATAATATCGAAAATTATGTCGTTAGAGACATACCGACAAATTTCTAAAAAAATGTGTTACCCCCTTATTTCAGAAGTTTTTCTGTCTAAAATTATGAAAAAATATGAGTTAGAAGCACAATCAAAAGTTGTAGGAAAACTAGATATCATAATTTTTTAAATGTTACTTTAAAGTCTGTGAAAGACATTGTAGGCAATATATTTTCGTTTTCCTATTTACAGTCGATTTTCTTAAAAACGATGCGATGTAGAAACATAAAAAATTATCCAGTAATACATCTTATTAACTTATATATTTTGCTTTTGCCAATATTTTTAAACTATTTATTTAAGAATTAAACAAGGGACAACAAAATCTTCAAATATTTTTTTATTTTTATGTATCATATTATGTGTATCATATATATATTTGTATGTATATTTTTTAACATTTTAAATTGTATAATTAAAATATATTTACAAAATATGCGATAATAGAGCAATATCTCCTTAATTTCCGAAACCACTGAGCAAAAATCGTAAATAAAGGTTGGTAAAATATAGCTAGAACATTACAGAAATAAAATAGCGGTTACTCTAGCTTTTTAATTTTGCAAACATGCACCATATTTTACGCGTGTGAGAGATATAGTTATTTTTCTTCTTGTTTCAGCCACCGCATCCTCCCAACTCACGGTCAATAGTCTACGACGCCACATAAAAAGTTAATATATGCAACCAGACCAATGGAACCGATCCAGAATCTATCATTGGTGATGAAGATTGTTTTTTTCTCAACGTTTTTACTCCAATTCTAAAAGCGAGTGGAAAATCGCTACCCGTTTTGGTGTTTATTCATGGAGGTGGTTTTGTATTCGGCTCTAAAAATACAACAAGACGTGGACCACATTATTTAGTAGAACAGGGCGTCGTGGTAGTCAACATAAATTACAGATTGGATATTTTCGGATCCTAAAATCTAGATTTACCCGGAGCTCAAGGAAATATGGGTTTGAAAGATCAGATTCAGGCTTTGAAATGGGTCAAAGAAAATATTTAAAACTTTAATGGTGACTTTTTCAACGTCACGTAATTTAGGATAAGTGCAGGTAGAGTGTCTGTTGAGTTATTCTGTTTATCGCGAATGGCCGATGGATTATACCATAAGACAATTGCTGAATCCAGCTCGTTGATCAATAACTGGCCTAACGGAAAGTATATACGGAAATTAACATTCTCCATTGCAAAAAGTCAAGGCAAAGAGGATAACGATATAGTTGAGTTATTGGAATATTTAAAGCGAGTTCCTGCTTCACAATTAACCCTGCTATCGGTATCAGTTATAAAGCCAGGTAGTGGAAAGGGCTGTATAACCTACGAATATGCACCTTCTATAGAAAAGGTGTTTTCATATCAACCAGCGTTCATTTCACATAATACATTGGAATCACTGACTTGCAGCGATTTTAATAAAGTCCCTTTTATGGCTGGATTCTGTCGATGTGAAGGTATTTTATTAAATGGAAGAAATCCTAGGAACATAAAAAAAATTAAGGCCGAAAAAGATTTTTTTTTAATTTTACCATTTTTTTAGACCAAAAAGAAAAGGAAAAACGCTTGAAAAAATATAACTCGACAAAAGTAAACCTGAAGAAGATATTTTTGCCAATAATTTTTTACGGACTTAGATTTCTTGGGTGAAATTCACACAGCACTAAATTGATGGCTCAGCATAATTCGCCAATATAGTTTTATGAATTTGCGTATGATGAAGTATTAAAAACTTTTCTCGGGATGGAAAGATTAGGAGCGTGTCACGAAGATAATGGCGGATATCTTTTCTTTGGTGGTATTCTACCAAATGATTATCCAAAGATAGATGAGCTGATACGAGATCATTTGGTTAAAATATGGATGAATTTTGCTAAATTTGGATAAGTTTTCTAAGAAAACAACTTTAGTTTAATTATCATAACTTAAAATAAAATAACAATAAAACTAGTTTAAGAGTAGAAATGGTTCTAAAACTAAAGTACATATTTTTTAACCAGAGAAAAGTCGTTATTTAACACTTAATATGAAGATCGCTTTTTATTAGAATATTTCCACAATATTTTCCTGTGAGATTACTTTAGCATTAAATATATTAAATGAAAATATTTAATTATTGCATATAGAGTATGGTTTTACATAATTATATTAATAACATGAAAGTGTCTTAAGATATGTTACTTTCTAGTATTTTGAAACAAGGTGATAAATTTAGTGAATACATTTGGCGTTAAATTTGTAGAAATTCATTATTCACAATTAAATGAGACTACGGGCAATTAGCAAAGATCTTTGCTAATTGCCAACCTGAAGATGTTGTAATACAATAAAACCTAGGTCACGGTAAAGAATTTAAATAAATTATAAATAATACTACAACAAGTAGTTTCATTTCATTGTGAGTGATAAGTTTAAATAATTTTATCCGCAAAACGATTATTTATAATAACGAAATAAAGTAATGAATTGTCAATGAATTATACGATGAGAAAATAGGCAAGTATATATAATTGACACTGCATTACAGAGAGTTTGCACTAACGATATTATACCACCTAAGAAGCCATCAATTTGGCCGTGAATATTGCGTCAGAAAAATTAAAACAAAATAAATACTATAAAATTGAGCTCTATAAATAAAGTGTTATTTAAATATATAGATCGATATAGTAAGAAATATATGGTACAAAGTAAATTAACCTTGGTAATTTTAACAGTTTAAGAATTTCTTTGTTTTGACTTGGCAATTAAGGATAAGTAGAAAATTAAAGATTGGCAAAGATTGAATACAGTTGGTGTTAATTTTATGGAAATTATTTTAATTTAATTTTTCACAATTAAATGAAAATACATCATGTAGTATTATTTCTACTTTATTTAAATTCTTCATCACGACCTAAGTTTCGTTTATGGGCATATTCAGGTGGGCAATTTGTAAAGTTATCTAGTAAATATTCTTTCCAAATTGCCCACCTGAAATTTGTCATGGAACGAAACCTAGGCCGTAGTAAAGAATTTAAATGAAGTAGAAATTATACTACGTTGGGTAGTTTCATTTAGTTGCGACACATTAGATTAACAAAAAATATATAATTAGTGATAAGAATATATAATTAGCGGCAGTCTCAAATAATTATAAAAAATTAGACATCATAGAAGTCATAGAAGCCTGGCCGTAGTAAAATATTTAAGTTATATTTTTTTAAACATCTGTTCATACACAAGGGTGGATGAAAATCTTCCATTCTTACTTACTAGAAATTGATCAGTTTAATGTCTGTAGATTAGTGCTTTTATTATGTTTGAAGTACTAACTGAAATACTGACATAACCTTTTAATATTTTAGAAATACTCAGCCCAACTTTCCTAGCTGAATGAAAAGTACGGAATTGCATGATGAGAGTAGAACATAATAATTTCAATGCCGAGATCAAAGAAAATTTGATTCAAATTAATTTCCTTTATTTTTCTCATAATAAAAATTCCACTCTAGAAGAAACCGAACTACTGCCGATCATTTGGAAACCGTTGAATCTAAACTCATTTGACTATCTGGTCATCGACGACAAATTGACGATGGCAAAGAACTCCGAATAGAATGGCACCTTTAGAAGATTTATATCTGAAAATGTAAATATAGTATGAATGTTTAATATTTATATTAACTATAAAAATATGTAATTTTGCAAGTATTTTTAACTAAATATTGTTTATTAGTCTTTATCATAAAAATAAATAAGTTTTGAATTTTTTCCTTTTTCACTATTTATCCAATTTTTCTACCAAAAATAATATAATGTATTGCAATGACTGATAACAATATTATTAAAGGCCGCAGTATTTAAAAGATTTAAAAAAAATTAACCGACATAATAAAAATGTTATTCGTCTATTTTTAAGCTTGTGTTTTTTTAAGCATTCTGTTAAGTTTTATGATTAATTTTTAATTTGTCGAAATAAAAAACTGATGAGACATTACATCTTGGGATTCGTACACCTTAATATACTTTTACGCTTAATATGATGCTTAATTTGGATGTTACTTTTTATCATAAAAACTAGGCACGATTTAAATGTTACATTTGATTTATAGCACACTTTTATCGCTTCTTGGGAAAGATTTTGAAATGATTCATAATTAGGTATTTCACTAACTACTAAGTAACATAATCATTCAAGACGTAACTAACTACTAAGTAACATAATCATTAAGTAACATAATCATAAATTCTGCATTTATGCTTTACATCTGGGCAGTAACGCAGATAGGGTTTCAGTCATGTAACTTTTCTTTATTTCATATAAACATAATATATTATTAGTCCAACAAGCGTATTTATTTTATTATTTATATTATAATCAACTAGTACCATTTTCGTAGTAGAAATAATAAACATTTTCTGTAAATATTTGCATTTTCATCCAAATGAAGGCAAAATGAATTTCCGAACTAGAAAATTTTCCTTGAACCTCCAGAAAATTAACCTAATACTTTTGTCATTTCGATGGAAGTGCAAAATATTTTAATATAGCACTCATATAAAATTATTAGTTGGAAATATAAAAGTCTACCTATTATCTTTAAAACCATAAAATAGCCTAATTCATATGTCAAAAAATTACATGATGAAAATAACCAATAAAATTTAATGAAACAATTTTGCAAAAATCGTACAGTTAAAACTGTAGTCTAAAAAGTTCAGAGCTTTTTCATTTTACGTTAAGTTTTAGAGTAGTATTTTTTCTTTAAAGACCCTGTTTTTTCATTAAAGACCTATACTCCTTACATTTAACGAAAAAATTTGAATACAACATGTCAATAGAAAACACAAAATATATCAAAATATTCGCTTATCAAGAAATAACTCTTATTCTTTTCATTTGTATACAATGTCTGTTTAAATGCATCAAAAAAATGATATCGTAAAAAACATGTGTTCGCTAAGTAATGGTAGACGTTAAATGAAAAAAAATTATTGGCAGGTATATACTTATTATTAATAAAACTTTTAGAATACAGAAACATGTTTTACTACTAATAATTAGTCAACCTTGAATAAATATTAAGTTTAGGTATAAATGTAATAACAATATAGGTCATAGGATTTTTTTAGCAGACGTAAGTATTTAGTGCATTTATAATACTTGGGCGTAGATTTGTGATATTTTTGGCATTTATATATTATGGTCCACGTTTTGTTATATGACGTCCAAGGGCTTGAAATTTCCGAATTAAAAGAAGTGGCATTTCTACAGAGTAGAAGCAAGTAGGGAATTTGTGCGCTTATTATAAAATGTTATAAATTTATTCAATAATGTTTTAAGGGAGACTACTATTTATAGTTGAATCAATAGGGGTCGAAAAAAATATTGCGCACTCTTTATTTACCATAAATACGAATGTAATTGAAGATGACGTGAACAGATGTAAATAAATATTTCTCATCGTCATTCAGCTTAAGAAAACAAATCTTAGCATTTTTATTCTAGTGTAAAATATTAGTTTCTTCGTTTCATATTTCGCCCTGTTATCACCAGCCTCTCCAAAAGCTTCCTCTTGTATTTTCTCTCCCTATCAAACAAAAATCTGAAATACGGCAGGCCATGATGAAAAGAACCTTCAAAAAATATATTGCATATACAATACAAATCAACATGAAGCCCAATCCAATCCAAATCAATATGCAGTTAGTTTATTTTAGAACTTATTTCTTTTACATTGGATATTAAATTATAATTAAAACTCTGTTTTCATTAACGTAAACAGGTATTTATGTATATAAAAAACAAATATTTTACTTATTACAAATGAATAATTAATAAATAAAATGTTTACGGAAATTCGAATAAATCTACGTAAAACCCGATATTATAGCCACATTAAGCATTCCACTACGGAAAGCCAAGTATTTCCTCCGTTTGACACTCTCCGGTTCAACACCGAGATGGGAAGAGATATACAATTTTGAAACTATTAAAGTGAGCAGAAAACCATGCGCGTCTAATTATAGGCTAAACATACTTAACGTCATCAAACCTCTTAGTAGAAACATTTTCTTCTCCAATAACAATGAAAGTCATGAACCATTAATTTCCTTTGAACATATAAAAAAATTGGTAAATCTTTTACACGCAAGAAAAAGGTTCCCCTTAAATATTAATTAATTATTGAATTACATAATTTCCTCACGAGCGACGATCAAATACGGAACTACGTCTTGAGGAAAATGTACATTTCAATAAAGGCTGTGTTTAAAATGTTTCCCTGTGATTAAGCCCAAACTTATAAATAGGAGTTGACCGAAGTTTTAAAGGACTTAATCTCTACTTAAAGATGTCAATTACCATGGTTCGTCTAGCGAGATGATGGAGTGTTGTAAAGTGCTGGCAAATAAGTGAATAAATTTACATAAATTAAATTGACCTTTTTGTTAAACCTCATTTGCATAATTGACCGAAGGGTGCTTTGAGACCAACGCTATGATATTTATGTAAGCGGCAGGCAAATGATTTTAAGCCGAAGTCATTTAGTCTTTTTCTCTGCATAAATGGATGAATGTTTTACTGCACCAAGTAACCAATTACTCTTTTCATTGAAGCTTCCGTAATATTATATATTGACTTTTGCTTTATAACTTTGACAGGAAAATACAATTGTATATTCATGAAATATTCATAGAGATTCGTTAATTTTAAACAGTATATATTGATATAGATTTCCATTATCGTATTTCTTGTTTATAATAGTAAAATAGCAAGCGAATAAACGTAGTTAAATATTTTTTTATATAGATAAAATGATACAGTCCAATTGACTATATAAAATGCGTAGTTTACTATTTTTTTCTTCAAAATTAAGTAAATAATTTTTTATTTTTATGAAAAGATATATTAATAGAAATAGATATCATGCTAAAGTCAAAAATAGTTGTGTCTCTTTTAATTCACCATAATGAGGTATATAGTACAATACAAGAATAAAAATTTAAAAATACCTCAATACTAGTAGAAGTAATTTGAAAAAAATGATCATTAATCTGAATAAAAAAATTATTGAATGTATTTATAATAGTCTTACCGATAAAAAAGAATTAAAACTGAAGAACAATACTAAGAAATTGCGACCTCGATTGGGTCGTATTTAAAATAAATGTGACAAACAAATAATTATAAACATATTATATTAAGCAGTAAACTCGATACTAGTAGCATTTGCGTTTTCTCTTATCGTATTATTGCAAGAAAAAAATATATATTTCATTTTCTTTAGTGGAATTTTTCTAAGCCAAATAAAGTAAGTAATTAACATTTAAACATAAGTAATCTAAGAAACACCCACACACACACATATATATTGGGTTGGTTAATAAGTTTTTAAGCCCTAGTTGTTGTCAATAATTTTTATTAAAAATGTTATGTTATTCTAAATTTAATTTGAATATGCACCATTTATATGTACTTCTTGTAGCCATCTAGTTGCCAGTGATAATATGCGTTTCTTGCAAAATTCCGGTTTGGTTCCAAAAACTGCGAGGTCGTAGAAAATAAACTCGATACTGTTGCCTACTCAATTTGTTAGCTGATCGGTCCAATTATTCACAGTCAATATCTGCTATAATTGTAGATTCTTCTGGAAGCAACTCCCAATAAATAATATCCTTGACATTCCATCAGCAGCTGAGCATCTCCTTTTTGGCACTTATTTCAGGTTTGGATACTGAAACTACTGTTTCTACAACAGCGAGCCATTGACGTTTGCGTGTATGGTTAACGTATATAACCCACTTCCCATCACCAGTTATTAGAGATAAAATTCGTGAAGCGGGCCGCTTAAAAATCAGTGGTCGGAATATTTTGAAATAATGTACGTATCTGTTAGTACTTTCAAATAAAAAATAAAATTTTGATTTTCTTAAAATTGTTTAACAATGATATTTAATTTCAGCTTCAAAAATGGGTTCAATTGAGTGAATATACAATTTAGTAAATAAAAATGATTTTCAAGTTTGATAAGTGTTAAAATGAGTAAACTATTTAAAGATGAAGCTTAAAACAGTGCTATTAGCTATTAAAATGAAAAATTGTAATCGTTAAAGAAGACCATATTTTTTTCTTTAGAAGCTATGTTTATTATATTTAAAATGTTTCACTAAAGCGTTTTCATAACTAATAACCTTGCCAAAACTCATAATTTTATCCTGACGATCAAAACCGGTATCGTACATCTGTGAAATCTCTCCGTGGTTATTTGTCGAAACATTTAATCGATTTTCGGTACAATATAACAAGTGTGTGC
The DNA here is from genome assembly GCA_039881145.1 of Druceiella hillmani. Taxonomy (NCBI): domain Eukaryota; kingdom Metazoa; phylum Arthropoda; class Insecta; order Lepidoptera; family Hepialidae; genus Druceiella; species Druceiella hillmani. Next base: position 14,904,983 of record JAYKKI010000048.1, read on the forward strand.
ACAGTTCCGCTTAAACAAGTACTCACTACCAATTAATTGCTGCAAGAAATAAAAACGCCTGAGCTAATAACGTTACACAAGAATCCGCCATGTAGGATTTCGATCTGCCCTACTTTTGGTTTAATCATGTGAAAAAACCGTTTAGTATATATGCTTGTACTATTAAATATTTAAGTTTTTATGCATAATTTTTACACTTTGCAAATAGCGCAAACCAAGCTTTTGAAATATAACTTTTTTTATACAAGTATATTGTTTAATGACATATAAAATCATTCATTTTTAGGATTCGTAATTCAAAAAGAACTGTCTGTCTGTAACATCATTTTCACGGAAACTTCTTCGCTTATATCTCTACATATATCTTGCACATAACCCAAACTTGAAAACTAGTGGTTTTCACATTTTAGTGAGAAGGGAGGGGAAGGGGAGTATGTTTGGTAGCAACGAAGTATTCAAAAATGTTTTCTGAACCAAAAGTACAACTAAAATGCAGCGATTGTCTTTCACATAGTTGCAGTTATTTAAAAATATTTTTCTTCCTTTGTATTTCTCTAAATCTTATAAAATTTTAACAAGTATTAAATACTGAACTATATTCAATATTAGCAGATAGGAACTGGTAAAAATAAAATGTTTTTATTTTTTCTCTAAAAGGAAAAATTTGTCTAAACTTTCGGAACTGAAAACAAAAAAAAATTTCAACAAAGGAATGTCATGAAAAAATTTTAGTTAAGGATCATTGTATTAAAAAATAAAATTCCTTCAGTACGAAGATGGATTTTTCTTACATAGTAAGGTATACTTAATATTTTCTTAGATTTAAATAACGCAACATTATTAGATACATTATATAGTGGTCGAAATTCAAAATTGCTGTGATATAATTACAACGGTGATAAGTATCGGAATGTTGAAACATGCCGTTCCTTTGCAAAATGTATACTATCAGGTACATACGAGCCGATTTTTATTTATAAATCTCAAAATACAAGTTATATATAACAAGCTTTACAAGTTTTTATTATAGGTTTATAACTGTATATATTTATTAAAAAAGTTGTTCCTTTGAAAATCTGTCCATTGAGATCCTTAGCAAAAAGATAATATTTAATTAAAAGTGGACCGTTCCGATGTTGTCAGAAGTGGCGCAATCAAATAATTTTAAAAATTAACCCTGTTTACATTTATATTTGGCTCATTGGTTTAACAGATGGCGATGTTTCATAGACGAATACGTGGATGGTTCATATCTACATATTTGTATCAGCGATGATGTCAATGACAAATATGTATATACTTGTACTCACAAATAATTATATTTTTTATCACAATGAAATTTATATAAACCCGTTCTAATGAACAATGAGATATTTTGTGAACCCGTTTAATTTAGTACTTCCAAAATACCTGTTTTTTGAAATGGAAACAAGCTTCAGTCTCAGTTTAAAACGTGTCAGCCGTCCAAAATTCCACAAAATAAATTAATTTTCTTTTGCATTTATCTTAAAAATTTTCAACTTATTGATTTACTGTAAGCGTTGAACATATGGCAGAATATGATGAAATTCAACAAATGGTAAAATTCAAGCACATAAGAACAACAGCTAATAAAAAAGTGATAAAAATAAGAAATAAAACCAAAACACAAGAATTCGAATAAATATGGTTAGTCGCGAACCACCAAGCACTTCCAAAAATCTATCTTTGAAACAGTCAATGGGGCAGAAAAAAGTATCCAATCCGGGCGCATCTTGTAAAATTGCTTTAAAAAATATGAGTGCACGAAAAATAGGTGAACGCTGTAGGATATTCGCGCGCACTCTAGGCAGGTGAAATAAATTAGGACATCATAAATCAACATGAGAATGTTGCAGTAAGGAGTTTTAAGCATCGCTAAACTCGATATTGAGGGCTTATCAATAATATGATTTAACGATTTAAAAAAATTATGAACAAAAGCAATTTCTGCCAAAGTTGAAATGAATTATTTTCGACTGTGGATATTATAAATTCGGATGACAATGTTAAGGATAATATCCTCTTGTAATATAACTCATATCATTTTGTAATATAAAATAATAACATTTTGTAAAGTAAAATCCAACTGAATATTTTTTTCAGCGTGAGTATATAGGTAGCTTCATACAGAGACTAGATAATTTTATTAGTTTCAAAAAGACTACGGATCAAATAAAAAAAATTAAATAATGCGACGAATGACAAACGCAAGAATGCTGTATGACAAATCGTAGTACCTTGAAGACTTTCTGATAGGTTTGAATGATATGACTGTAAACTATGAAATAATTATCTGTAATTAAAAATATAACTCTTCCAAGGCTAGTTCCGTCTAGATTATAACCATGCATTAGGGGAACACGTAAGTGAGAGTATATCATCATTGCACATTTGCTTACATTAAAATGTAGCTTATTGCCCAGACTCTATTGAAAACTGAGTCAATATTGTTGGAATAGCTCACTAACAGATCGGCTATTGACATTTAAGAAGAGTTTAGAAGATTTAAATTATCGGCATAGTGAAGGCAACAAACAACCTCGATCCAGTTCTCGAAACATATAACCCGCTAAGTTAGTGAGACTAGTTGCTGGAATTATATTATATATAGTCAGCTGGAATTGGATATGCAATTAGATACGGCAAGAGAGAACAGTTTCGAATACTTTATTAAATTAAGATAACACTAATGTATATTATATTTTTTTTACTTTGAACCTAGAAACAGATTTAAAAACAAAAGTCACCCGAGAAATTTCCACACAGGTGGATAAACTATATGAACAAAAATGTAACATAAAATTATATAATTGTATATAAAAGAAATATTAATTAAAAATTAAGTGGCATGAGAAATAATACGAAGATAAGCCAACAAGGGATTGTTTTGATTGCAACTGTTCCAATGCGAGTCCGACTTCAACAAAATCCACCCTACTGATATGCAATACAGATGAGCCATCCTTAACCGCGACTCGTGTGAAGTCGAGTTTTGGGTCATTATTTAAAAAAAAGCTGTATTAAATTTAATCTATGAAGGCGTTTGCGGTAAGACTTAATGCTGGCTACGATATTTCGGATGTACGCGTTACGCAAGGCGCTCATATAATATTTTATTTGTTTGCGCTAAAAATGAAATATTTCACGATCAAGATTTAAACCGTATTTGATAGCATTTCTGTTGAACGGATTTGAATATCGAGGTTAAATCAAGTCGAATAACACATGTCATATTTATCCGTTTTCATCGAGGAATATAGTAAATCATAATATTTTATTGAGGTATATAAAATGTCGACAGCTTCGTTATCTTTATAAATATTGTCCTAAGATAATATATTATTTTGAGAATTTTTTAAAAAAAATCTGCTTATGTAATAATCTGGATGTACCACCCCTTGCGGCAGTGGTAGTATGGTGAAAGTGAAATCATATAAACATTTAGTGTTCAGAAAGAGCGCAAACGTTTTTGTTCACGAGGCATTGTACTTAAAAATATTTATATTAAAAAAGAATTCGATTAATTTTTACGATTAAGTGTCATATGTTATTAAATTTATTAAAAGAATTTCATTTTGTTTAGAAAATGTGACCCAAAAATATATGCCTATATAGTGAGTTTAAAATTATGTTACAGCAAAAGTTGTGTTGCTTTTTTTGTGGTTAATAATTGTTTTTTTTACGAAAAACAAAATAAAACGCTTGTAGTACATAGAATTTTTACGTTGATAATCGATTCTAAGTTTTATGAAATCGATTGTGTTAAATTTATTTTAAGACTAATTCTTTGCAAGAAATAATAGAATCTGAAATATTCAGAAATCGCATATACGACAATATCGATATTTAATATAGAGTTTAATAGTAATGTAAAAGAAGTGAACAAACAAAACAACAGCGGAAAATACGCATTCTTCAAATGAATATAACACCGTTCTTGCTAAATTATAAATAATATTAAGGCTTAAATATTATGTTTATATAGACATAAAGCAATTTAATCAAGGATTTTGCACGATTGTATGCAATATATATAAATTTATGAAGCGAAAATAACAAAAGATCCTCATATCAAAGACGTCGTTTCAAAACAGGAAAATTCTACATCAGGACATATCGTCTGATTTTTTCATAACTACGATGTATGTATTTCCATTTTCCATGTTAACTTTTGTAATATCACAACTCACCCTTGTAATAGTGGCGGATCTAGCGGTAAATTCGATTGACATAAATAAATGCAAAAGGAGAAATAATCTCTTGTATATCCTGAGTAACAGAAAAGGGTCAAGAAAACAAAAAGAAGGATAAAGGATGAAGAAAGTTAATCTTTTGACAAGTTTTCTTTCAGTCGACCTTTCAAAATAATTGTGATATGAAGTATATCATAAATTTACCATAGATGAATAGTTACATCCAATAAAGAGCAAATTTTGGTATTTGTTTGAAACATCCCTAGTCTCGTGACTTTCATCAACAATTTCGGTTTTGCTATAGTTAATATAGTATAACAATTTCCTATAGTAGTATACTTGCTTATGGACTATAAAAAAATAATAAAGCATATTCAGAACACATAAACGATAAAGATGGGACGGGTGGAGATAGAGTAAAGTGGAGTGCATTGAAAGTAATTTGTAGTGTAGCGAACGCAATGAGAGTTATTGTCTCACATCGTTTCCCACGCGTCAAGAAAGTGATGTATAAAACCTATCTTTTCATACCGATTCTGCATTAATTTGGTTATTTGTTTATTAGTTTTACTCAGGCTCAGAAAACTAACTATACAGAAGGCAAATTTATTCCTATAGTAACAATCTCTTAGAGATCAATACGACCAATGAGAAATGATATTGCGGTGGTGTAAGTTATGCTGACTGATATGAAAATTAGTGCAAAGAAGCTGTTATAGACAAAAATAAATAACAGTATATCGATATAAACTTAAGGTATAAATAATGTTAATGTGGAATTAAAAAAAGTACAAGCAACATTTCGAGGATTGGAAGATAGAATTTCGGAATTTTCGTCTGAGATATGAAGGATTGAGATTATTAAGTGTCTTACTAGTACAAACAAATTATAAAAACTATGAATTCCATAGGTCGTAAATTTCTAAACATTTTTATTCGAACCCAAAATTAATTAAACTAATAGAGGTTTTAAAGTCATTCGAATTTAATTTAGTTTTTTATGAAGTTTCGACGTTGATTTAACATAGGATATGTTTCCAGAATAATAGAAAGGAGTAAAGGTATTTGAGTGACTATAGTCACTCAGATGTATTCTTTACTTCAAAGTGGGACAAATTTTTGAAAATTTCCGCTACGAGGATCATTAATACATTAATATATAAAGAAGGAGGTTTGCTACAACCTTAATAAAAATATGTAAATACGTTAAGAAAGGGATCAAGGATGCGATGTATTTGATAATTCAATATCACGATGTATATTATAAAAAGACTGTGACTGTGAAAAATAATTTTAAAATTAATAAAAATTGAAATTCAAAATAAAATCCCGGAAACTTGATGAAATAATAGTCGACAGGGGCATATTGAAAATATGTCCCAAATCTATTTGTAATTCATCTTTCCATGTCATATGACTATATTCTATGGTCTACTTCCTGATATCTGGTATCAAATATCTGGCAAATATTAGCATGCCCATTATCTTAAGATATTCGATCCGGAAAAATGTAACTTTTTTCCTAATGGAAAGCAAACAGGGAAAGCAAGTAGGGAAAGCAAACAAAGTATTTATTTTAAAAAGTTTCGGCATTCAATGTCAACTGTCAACATGTTACCTTTGTTTTTTTCTGACCATAATGAGGACCAATTATCTTCGTCTCGATATACATATAGGCTGTTGCAAGATTATGAATTACGTATAGGCTGTTTCAAACGGAAGCACAGAGATCGAAAATATCAAAGGCTATTCCAAACAACCTATGTAAATTTAACGACTTTTGATAATTCTAGTGTTAAATTTTTAAATTTTTTTTGTTAAATTCATAGATTGAAGACAAAATATTTCTTTGTTATATAAGCAATCGTGATATAAAGTAAATTATTTTTTATAAAATGGTTGACTAACTAGTACATTTGGTATACAATTATTTACTCATTTAGATCTTAACATGGCGCCAAAAAGTTAATAGGAAAAAAGAGACATTCGAGGCATTAGATATAGGATCCAAATTTTACATAATAGTTCACAATTTTTTTTTTCCAAAACTTACTTCAAAAATCTTCTAAATAATCATATTTTTGAAGACAATGATTGAAATTGCTATCTTGACGGAACGATCTTAAGAATGGACACAAAATGAAATAAGTACATAATTACCATTTTTGACGTGTAATTAAAGAAGTGAAAATTGAGGAATGATATAATCAAGTTTAAGCCTTATTAATCATAAAGAGTAATAGCATAACATAATCGTAACAATCTCTTAGAGTATTACTAATTTTGCCCGTCAAACTAGCCGAAGAAATTATTTTGATATTCTGCATAAAGTTACATTTACGGTTACGTTACGTTTTGTTTTATGGTATTTTTATCTGTAACGATTTTGTAGTTTCTCCCCAAATTTTAAAGTATGTAACTACCTGAATTAGTATCATTACATAAGTAAAGATCTTAGTGACATTAATTGATTATTGAACCATTAAATTTTTGATATTTTCACTTGGAACAGAAGATGTATATGTTTTTCTTGGAACAAGTGAGCTGTCACGATTTCTGTACTCTTACGTCTACGTAAGATAAAACTACTAACTACTACTACTAACAGTGTACAAGGCATATGCGGAATATAAAGGTTGACCTCACCCCGACCGATTCCCTGACCACCATGCGATCTTAAGAATTCGTAATTAAAGAACCCTTCGGCAAATAACAAAGTAGTAGAAGACTGAAACGGAATTAAACAATCTGAGTTTCAGGGAGAAGGATGTCAGTTATACCACATCATTAATATTTGATATGTGGAACCTGAAATTTACGACAGAAGAGTAAGATTTTTTTTAAAAAATGTTGAAAAGCCCATAGTAAAACGAAAACATTTTCAATTCTATATACCAAAAAGTTGAGAAAATTTACCCTCTTTTCCATTTCCGAGGACAATATAGTGTTCATCCCTGATCATAGATACTAAACAGGCAGCTAATTGAACCCATTTAAATCTTAGACTGCTTAAGTATTACGTAAAATTTTGAAGCGACAAGTTAAGTGATTTTCTAAAGAATATATATTTACAAAAGCTAGGTACATGATATTTTAAAGCCATAGCGCCTCCTCTTACTGCATCTTGAGCGTAAGAAATTATTTACGAGCAAACAAAATATTCTTCGGGTAATGGATAGGGAAGAATTAAGGAGACGTTTGTAAGAAACAGTGGAAACCATTAAATACAGTTGTTGTTTCTCTGTTGATTTTTTAGTGTCATGCATATAACGTAAGTAAATGTTATATCCTGAAAAGACCAGTTGATAAAAAGTTTTATTTCTTCATAGAAAAACACGAGATAAATAATGATAATAAAACAATTTGTTTTTGCTACCTTGAAATGAATATAAAATCTTAGTGATTAAATAAACTTTAATAATGTTTGGAAAAAGATGAAAAATTAATATAGTCGATAGGATATAAAATGAAGGTTCTTCATTTTATATTTAAATATATTCAATAAAGATGAAAAATTTTCTTATCCCGATGAAAAACGCTGTTGAGCTCAATATAAAGTCTTATCTCAGATATAAATAAATTAAAATGAAATGAAATCACTTGTCTGTTAGAAAATGCGTATTGCATTCGTAAGATAATTATAATTTTAGACAGAGTACCGTTTTTGGAAACATACGTGTATAAAATCTTTCAATATTTCCACAAAACATGCCCAAGATTCAATATGTAAAACTTTGATAAATAGTCGTTAATAGTGAAATTGATTATTATCGTTTAGAACTTGTTCAAACAATATTATAAAAGCATTTTGGGAAACGTTTCCAAAAGGTAAGGTTAATCATTTTGTTACCCCAAAGCTGTGTGCAACTAAAATAATATATATTAGCATATATCCATTGCATCCTTTTTCTGACACCAAACTTTTAGCAAGTTTGACGATGATATACAGCCTTCAAAGTGTTGAATTATTATAACCCTGGTTTATTACGCACTGGTTTAAATAATGGTATGCTAAATTAAAATGAAATGATTTCATTTCATTTTAATTTAGTATATATCCATTACATCCTTTTTCTGACACCAAACTTTTAGCAAGTTTGACCATGATATGCAGCCTTTAAAGTGTTGAATTAATATAAAACTTAGGAAAAAATTGAATAGAGAGGAACAAAAATAAGCCAAACTTATCAACGGAAAGGAGAAAAATGAAATTTTAGTCCGGTCAATTTAGACAATTGAAATAGCGAAAATTCCTATAAAGCTAAATTTTTGTAGAGACCTTGGCTTGACCATTATAAATGAAGTGTCAAAAGACCCCATCGATCCCATGTGTGCTAAAAAAGTTATTCGGGGTCAAAGGTCAAAATTTTAGGTTTTTTGGATTTTTCTTGAAAACGGTAAATTTTATCGAAAAAGTACCTCAGACTAAAGTTGTAGAGCTCAAAATTTTCTATAAAAATTATTCTTATAATTTTTTCTCTCAGACTTACCATTTTCCAGATATTGCGCTTGTAGGATTCACGCTCTACATAATCTGCACCTATGTGCCACACCGCCTATGAGGTAGTGTACTCGGCGCTTATTTTTTAACGTAGTTTCCCCGGTAGGTCTATTTCACGAATCTTTATGACGTTATTGTTAATAATAGTAGAAGGAATATTAATATTAGGTAAAAAAAAACGAGCAATTTAAGATTTAACACTTATGAGGTATATATTCAATACAATACAGTATATATAGTGCAATACAATAAGTATATAATATCATTTTAATTTTTTTTTGATACTTTAATCTGATTCATACTCTTCATAGTTAACTTCAACAACCATGTTTTCTTCGATTTCTTCTTCTTCTTCTTCGTCTTTTTCTTCGTCTTCCTCTTGCTGAATGTTTAAAAATTATTGAAATGAAGATAAATCAGTTGTCTCTTGATCAGAATCATATGAATCTTCCTTTCTTGTATTCAATTCAACATTTGCGCAAGACAGACCTTGGCAATTAGTACACGCTGAAGAACACTGTAACCCTACTTTTCTACAGCCACATTTGGCACTACAACCTTTTTTGCAATTGCAAAAAATAGTGTTAAGAAGTTTTTCTGGAGCAGGGGGCAATAATGTTTGAATCGGTTCCAAAATATTATTTATTAATTTCCAACCCCAGTCTTCAGGGTTCAATTGATTGCCTTGCCACGTCTGAACTTGATAGTATACTCGATACAAGTGTTGAATAGCAGATGCCGATGTTGGAGGAAGACAAGATAGTTGTACTTGCTTTTTATTTTTTGTATTTTTCACAAATGTTAAATATCTATACTTATCTATGCAATCAATTTTTTTTGGAGCTCCAAAACAGCAAGAAGAAACCGAATTCCTTTTGTAATTATAGTTTGAGGTGAAGAATCAATTTCTGTAAATACTTTTGCGCAGTCAATCAAATCTTTTTTTTCAAATAATTTTAATACTGAATTTTTTCCTCTTCTGAACATTGCTGACGTAGTATCGCAGCCGGTTATCGCATGCAAAAATAAAATATAGTTTTGGCATTTTGCATAAGTTGATGAACTTTTTGAAGAATATATTTCTGTTCGTTGTTGCGCCTTTCCAGGTTTCAAAAAGTAAATAATTTTATCAGATGGAGTCCTTGCAGTGAGTAGTACTAACAAATCAACATCTTCACCCACTACAATAGTGGTGTCTGTATCATTACATTTTTCTATTGCTGTTTCAATTATGAGGACATCGGCATCATTTTCAGCTTGTTTCACAGTAATATTTTGAGCTGTCAATTTGTTACTTAACATGGAAATAAAACGAGATTTATTTTTAATGTTTGCAAAAAATTGTTGTTGGTTTGCTGGAACAGTCATAAATTTATCAAAGATTATGTCGAAACCTGAGGATGTTTTAGTAGCTCGACGACGTTATTCTGCAGCTTTTATACTCTTTGTTGTGTCACTATAGCCATCAAATACTACCGTCACTGAATGACCATAATGTCTACGTAAACACTGAACATATTTTTCAAAAATTACATTAAAGGTTTCTTCTCGATCCCACACAACGCGATGCAGTAGATATCCTCCATCAATAATGTAAGCAGCGTTTGTACAATCAACTTCATCATTGATTGCTTCAAAGCAGTCGTAAATAGCTGACTTCATTGTTTTACACATTCCAGCTGCATCGAAGAGTGATAACGGGTAAGGAGCTAATTCATATGCGAAGAATTTTTCAATCTCATCTTCAAAAGCCTTAGTGACACTCATATGTTGAAATAATAATACTGGATCTATTGGTACTTCTTCTTCGTGAACTTTCACAGTGCTACTTGCAGCTAAAAGAGGAAGCACTTTCTCAGAGCGTTTTAGTTTTATATTATTGAAACTTTGACCTGTCATTTTAGACATAGAGGCAATCCCAACTTCACGAGCTTTATGACAATTAATTTTAACATCACCAACGACTCCTGAAGCAATAGATAAGATTTTATTTATTTTAGGAAAAGGATCATGTGATGAAAACCAGTCAATGAGTGTTTTGATATCTTTAACATCTTTCTTAACTCTTGAATCACTCGCATCTACATGTTGATCTGTCGTGTCCATTCGAACATTAGCAAGAACTTCCAACCCGTCACATACTGTGTTCATTGCATGCATTCCGTAAACCCATTTGCTTATCACACTTTCTTTTGTACTTCTTCCTCGAGAAAGACCTCCTTCTGTCTTCATGACTTTCATCATTGACTGCTCGATAATCATATCTGTTGAAGTTCCACAACTATGTTTATCAGAACGTCGAACAGTAAAAAATCCTTCGGTAAACCTTTGATAAACACTAGGATCAATTACCTTTTCTAATTGAAGCATATCCTGCAAGTATGGGTGCGCAGACTTGGCGTAAGGTAAATGCCCCGATGCATGGAAGTAAGGAAGCATTTATTTAATGCTGTTCAAATGTGCTTGCCAATATCCCATACGTTCAGCTCTTAAAAATTCCTTTGCAATAGACACCATTCTAAAATATTGAACCCATAATTGTGCAGTTGGTCTTCGTTTCTGATATTCTGTTAATTTTTCATTAAATAAATCAAGTAAAGGTCCAGATACTTCCTCATCATCTTCAATATCATAGTATGAAAGAGTTTTATTGAGAATATTTTCAACTGTAATGATAAGATTTGCATCCATAATATCATCAATAGCTAGTTCTTTTAATATTATTAATGCTAAAGTGAGTTGAAGTAACGTGTGAGCTCGAACTGTACTGACTATGGCCATTAAGCATTTTCTCTAAAGACTTAGGTGCATAAATCTCCGAAAGTACTTCTTTTAAACCACTTCCTTGCATAATATAACCTATTGCGTTGAAAAATGACATTAACAAATGAAATACATCGAGTCTAACTACAATCTTTGATAATTCCGATCCTTCAGGTGCAGCAGATACGATTTCGCGAGCTTTCGCATACAGAGGTTGATCAAAAGTAATTATGGAAACTCTATGGTTGTAACGTTTAGCATCTTCTAAAGCACAAAGTAAAGTTGTATATATAGTACTGTAATTACTTGCAGGTTGATGAACAAATGGCAGAAATGTAATTTTTGATTTCGAAAAATTTACAATATTACTAGTCACGTGTTCAATGTAATCATTCCAACCAGGTAAAAGAAAATTTTTGCATTTTCCATAAAACCATATTACATCAACTTTTTTTATAAAAGATACTTTTGTTTCATTTTCGTATTTAAAATCTCGCACATTTATTTTGCCGTATCCTATTACGCCTGTATTTTGATAAACCTGTATAGGTACATGAGCCTTGGCTGCAAAATCTTTAGCTGAAAGAACTTCAGTTACTCGCGGCATCGGCTCTTCTAGTAAGACTGAATCTTTGGGAGTTACAATTTGTATAATACCCATTATATGAAGCGTATTATTGCCGTCCAAAGTATTTACATTAATGTAGGCATTATCTGCGACATATTGAATAAATGTGCCACTTTCTGGTGATAAAATGTGAGGTGGGCGACTGAAAACTGCTGCTGCTTCATAGTTCATTGTCTCGCTGTAAAATGCGCATAATCCAAATGACGAGAAAATTTGTATAAGGCGTTTTGAACCAAACCGCCGATGGAAAAAAACTGAAAGACCTAATTGTAGTTTAGATTTGAAGGTTCTAGGCCAAACAGCAGTCATTATGCTATGACTAATATTTGTACAAATTAATTTCAAATGATCCAAATTATGACGCTTGTTTTTAACAATGACTTTTTCCAAAAAATATGATAATGATTCGGGAATATCGTTATTTATATCCTCAAACATCCTACCCGGTGGTGGGTACATAGTATTATCGAACACACAAGATTGAATATCTTTTCGAATAATTTCTGCCACAGCTTCTAAAGTTTTCCGACGTTTTTCATTTTCATTCAAGTTTTAGTTATCAGACCAGGCTTGATTTAAAATGTCTTGGTAATTGTCAACAAAACAAATAAATGTTAATTTTCCTGGCTTCTCTCTAATAATAATTCTACTACCATACTTTAACTTCAATCGTATTTTTATACTTCTGTTTTCTAAATCTACATTTTGGCAAACATTCTTTAATTCATCCAACGTAAACTGGCAGTCATCGCTACTTTCAATGAAATTGAAAATGCCCTCCATTGCAGAGTTTATATCCTCACTTTGAGGACGACCAGTTTTACTGCCAGTATTAGGTTTCAGGAACGATGTATAACAACTGCCATGGTATTTAGTATCAGCAGCGACTAAATCATACTCAAAATTAATACGTGCAAGGACAGTTTTTGATAGATCATCAGAACGATCTTTAGCTACTTTTAAAAGGGATTCTTTGAATGTAAGTGTAGAAACTTTATGAATTTTTCGGCGATAATTTAGCGCTTTCTTCTTCTCAGCCTCTTCATCCGCTTCTTCGCCACAAAATAAGCAATGTTTTTTAAAACAAAAGGTGGATTCACATTCACTTAATCGCGCTCTAGTACGAGGTGGACTTACTTTTGAAGTACTGGCCTGTTGATCTTCACGTTGTCTTTTTGCTGCAGAGATAGAACTTTTCCGGGTATATGATTTACGGCAATCCACGTGAATTACAATGGACTTCTGGCTTCGTAAATAATCAACAAAATCATCATTTCTCGCGACACTTGCATCGATTAAAGTTTGCAGTCCACGGATTAAAGGTTGCAGTTTGAAGTCACCTTCAGTCAAAAGTTTATTACAAATAAAACAAAATTGTGACATTTTTTTATATTGATCAACACAAACAACAGTAAGCGCTTGAAATAGACACGTTTATTCACTCGAACTGTACGTCTAACAATAAAAGAAGCAGGTACGTGAACGACGCCATACGGACAATAGAATAGGCAGATAGTTATTCAAGGCCATGCGAGTAGAGGGGATTCTGAAAGACTGGCTGTCTTTTGAGAGTATATTTCCTTAGAATAGTATAATGTATACATGAAAGAGACACAAGTAGGCATTTTTGTTTGTTTAAGTACCTGAATATGTATATACGTGGCATATGGGTGCAGATTATGTAGAACGTGATTCTTACAAGCGCAATATCTGGAAAATGGTTAGTCTAAGAGAAAAAATCAGAAGAACTATTTTTATAGAAAATTTTAAGCTCTACGACTTTGGTCTGAAATACTTTTTCGATAAAATTTACCGTTTCCGAGAAAAATCCAAAAAACTTAAAATGTTGACCTTTGACCCCGAATAACTTTTTTAGCACACATGGGATCGATGGGGACTTTTGACACTTTATTTGTAATGGTCAACCCAAGGTATCTACAAAAATTTAACTTTATGGGTATTTTTGTTATTTGATCACTATTTTTATGACCGGACTATTTCGTAGGTAAGCGGTATTTTCAAAAGCATAACACTTGTATTTTATATCGAAACGGAATGGCGTCTCTCTTGACATTAATAAATATACGACATATATAGCTTCTGAATAATAATATACATCACTTTAATATCATTTTTCACAAAACATTTTCCAGATATAATCCACTTTTTACTTTGCAAAACAGTTAGGCGAACATTTTAGTAATATTGATTGAATTAAAAAACGAAGAGGTTTTTGATACGACAAGTATGAATTTATTTTCAATTATGGAAACTGTTTTTGATAGGATTATTATAAATATTATTTGGATTGGATCACCGACTCCAAAGATATATTTAGGAAATTGTTAAGGATGAGAGAATAAGGAATATAAGAAAATTGGGACCGCCTTTGAACTCATTTGATATGTCTTCTTAAGTACTTTAGTCACAAATGGTGGTCATTACAAACTCCGGAAGTATAATAAGGAAATCTTTAAAGGATACGATAGTAAGGAATTTGGGAAAATTGAGACCACGCGTGAACTCATCAACGACTCCGATGATATACGAAGGAAATGTTAAAGGATGAAAGAGTAAGGAATATGGAAAAATTGAGATAGTGTTTGAACTCATTTGATATGTCTTCATGAATACATTACTCACAGAAGGCGGCCATCACGGACTCCGGAGTTTGAGGAAGTTTTTAAGAAATGAGAGAATAAGGAATATGGGAAAACTGAAGCCACTTTTGGATTCATATGACATGTCTTCATATGTACTTTAGTCACAGATGGTGGTCAGTGTCTGGTAATGGAGCCGTAATGTAGTGTAAGAAGTCACCATTGGAAAGTATTGGATCGACCGACTTGGCGCTAGTTTGATTTTTTTTTTTGGTTAGTTTTGGTGACAAATATTGTATAAAGTCTGATATCGGATCCGGAATATTGGGAGAGGAACTCCTGAAAAGTGAGGAGTAGGTTTATTCTATTTGAGTTTTTTTGACTTATCTTGATGAATCTTTTGATAACACGTAGTGGCCAGGATCCGATGTTGGAGCTGAAAGGTTGTTATAGTAACTTCAAAATGATGAGGAGTAGATTCACCGAGTTTAGGCCTTTGGTCATGAGTGGTAGCTACAAGGTCTGATGGTAGATCTAAAAGGTGACGACAGGAAATCGTCGTCATTGGGAAAGTAAGTTCGTCGTTTTTGTTTGACTTCTCTGACAAGTAATTTGGTTACAAGTGGTTCCAATTATGGAACCATACTGTGATCACAAGAACTCCCCATTAATGAGGAGATAATTGAATCACACAATAAATAATTAACTTATTATTATGTAGATAAGTAAATATATAGAGCTATATCCAAAATACTCGTAGATTAAGCAGCTAGCCTAGTAAACACAACTGTGTCTTAAATAAGTAGATAGATAAGTGTACGCAAGTACAAATACAGGCATGATATAACTTGAATATTTGCAAGTAGATGGGCATGAACAGGTTTATACAAAATCATAAAGAAACTATCTCTTTCTGGAGTTAAAATTAATTGAATTGTGAGCTATAAAATATTATAAAAGATATAAAAGGTATTGAAATAAAAGGTAAATAAGCCAAATTTCAAGGTGCCCGTTTTGCCAATTGATCGGATGACAGTGATAAATCCATCGCAGTGGAAAAATGTGATTTAGGCATTATCGAAAGATCTGTATCGATATGATCTGTCTTACTGATATTTACATTTAGCAGCAGGCTTCTAATGGAATACCTCATAATAAGTCTGTCTGTAAATTTGCTTTGCAGAAAATTCAAAGTTCGTGCACCGTTTTAATGTCATGATAGCTTGATAGGACCAAGAAAATGTTTTAAATTCCACTCCACACATTCCTTGAGAACTGATGTTGGGAATAGGATTATTGTATGCAGTGGAATTTTACGATGCCCCAATAATATGTATTGTGTAGGTTAAATATCCCGAAATGCCTAAATTTTTGTTCACCACTACATATTGGGTCATAAAAAGTTCCAGTCTTCCATGTTTCTCGCCAGCATCTCTTGACAAAATTGCACCTTATTAGTAAAATCTTATGACAATCAATTTTGCTTCCATTAAATTCATATGGAATATCATATCTTCCCTACAAAACCAAAAAACGTGGTTGCCAGTACGTCTACATTTTACGTGTAGTTAATGTTGGATTATTTTCATATTTAATAAATACTCATTCCCATCCTTCAACAATATTTACAACTATGGAACTTTTTTAAAATCCAATCCTTGCTAATGTACTTTGAAAATACGATAAATATAATCTGATAAAGATACGATGTTCAGGAAGTTTTTGCACTACTCCTTCTTATTGGTTGGCGTAGCCACTGGGAAGCCTAGAATTTTCTGGACCACTGCCGTGCGACATAATCTTAATAAAGCGTCATAACGTATTCAGAACGTTAATAAGTAACCCATTCGGATTTTTGAATCATGGCACCTAACATAGTTTAAATTGGTACATAACAATCATGATAATAGCCAAAGTTGATATTTTTATTACACCATGTAAATCAGAAGCAGAAAAGTCCTAAGAATGTGTAAATTTTGAATATATTTGGCGTTAATTTTGGAGAAATTCATTATTCACAATTAAATGAAACTACGTGATGTAGTATTATTTCTACTATCTTTAATTTCTTTACCACGACCTAGGTTTCGTTGTATTACAACATTTTCAGGTGGGATATAAGCAAAGATGTTCAGGTGGGATATAAGCAATCTTTGCTTATATCCCACCTGAAGATGTTGTAATACAACGAAACCTAGGTCGTGGTAAAGAAATTAAAGATAGTAGAAATAATACTACATCACGTAGTTTCATTTAATTGTGAATGTGTAAATTAACAAGTTTTAAACTAAGGAAATAACTTTAGTCACTAAAACTGAAAAGCATTCAACTGAACGAAACAAAGAACGACAGAGAAATTAAAATAATTATGTCTTTCATCACATCAAATAAATGTTTGCACATCCAACGAAAATAAAATAAAATCATTTTTGTACCGCGTTTTTGCTTATAACTATTATTGATTTTTACTTAAATAATGCTTTTGTTAATTACTGTTACTACTTTGTCATTACCCAGTTTTTGTAAGATATTTATTGTTATTACTCGCTATGCTTCTAATAATTCTGCAAATGATAAGCTATGTGGCCATTTAAAAAAATTGTAAACTTTAAGTAGATAATTACTGATTTTTCACTTTATTTCTATATTATTAAATTTACAATATTTTGTTTCATTGGAATCACCACGAAAGGTAAGATAGAAAAAAGGGATCATAAATATTTTTTAATTTTTCTATGCCATTGTAAGAAACAAACATTTTCAAAATATTGCCATTTTTTACACCATCAATCTTGGAAAGTAACACAGTTTTTAAGATGTCGATATTTCTTGTTCGATGTAAAAATACGAGATTATTTTATAACTACACCACATGGATGCACGTATGGGTACACGTACGAACATACACACACACGCACACATACATGCATGCTTGTACATGTTCATAGATACTTATTTACATACGAACTCTTAGTTTGACCGCATTCAGTGCTTCATTTATAAAAACCATGTTCAACTATATACTGCCCTTAAGCATTGCATACAGTAACCATAAAGAAAAAACTAATTTTAAAAAATAATACAAAAAAAAAGGAAAAAAATAGCAAATTCCTTTTCTAGTTATGCATCACACTACCTAGTCATTGATCAAGAAATATCAAGAAACAGAAATATATAAGTTAAAAATTGAGTAGAGCTAGTTTATGAGCTGTTGGTATGGTAGTCTGTCAGCGAGAAACTAAATTACGGAATTATTGACTTTTTGTGACAGATATTTCATTACCTTTTATGCATATAAACATGAAATATATATTATCTTATAATAAGATATTCATGTATTCACAGTAATCCTAGTATTCTGTGTAGCTATCCTATGGGTTATCAAAATAGCTGTGGTAAACATTTCGCATAAAAGGTGAATTATTGGAGAGGGCTACTCGCTAGTTGACGGCATACTAATGAATACGCAGATTTCTTAGATCGTTACTTAAGTTGTACATTTTACTATTGTAAAATTCTTTTCAATTATTACTTTTGCAGCTAAATGATTATTGCTTTAGGCGAAATACTAAATTATTTGAAGGTGCCTTTTTCGATGGAGCAGCTTATTATTTTGATCTATTCAATGTGGATGCCCCAGATTCATTCATTTTTTTTGTACTGTTTTTCCAATATCACGTATGAACTTCAAACATTTTACAAATACGTCTAACGGTCATTTAAAAATCACTGGGATGCCTGAATTGTGTCATTCTTAGATCAAAATAAAGGCAAAAAGCTCACAAACCATGATTTCATATTATTCTTTCGTACGTTTGGTCTAAATCCTTAGCAGATAATAAATGGCTTTAGAGTAACTGGCCTATATCCTTTGATTCCTGAAGCAATTTCGAAAATAACTTTGCTCCATTTACATTAACAGAAGAATTAATCTACATTAATTGATAACTCACTAACCCAAAAAAGATATTATTGTAATATTTATGGGGAAGACTATATTGCTGATGGGTAAAAATTTCAAAAATACAACAAATAGTATCACGAGGGATGTGTCGGTTTGTCAACGGAATGTATTGACCTCTTTGATTGCCATAATGTTTATTAGGCAAGACAATTCGTAGTATTTTTTTAAACAATGAATATTAAATTACTTAATTAACTTAAATGTTGATCTTAAGTGCCAAATATTGTTAATAGTTTTAATAATCACGTAAAAACTTTGTCTCTTATCCTTGTACTTATACTATTTGAAATATTCACTACATTTTAACGCATGTAAAAAATATACTAGTCAAGACATTGTGAAAAGTTAATACTTGTACATCTTCAGTGCGACCATTTTACTATATCATAGTAAATTAAAGCCTACTGAAATTGTTTATAAAAAAATGTTTATTTTTATTTTAGTTTATGGCAGAAGTTGTCATTTTATATTTATAGTTTGTAGTTGTAAAGCTGTAATTAATTACGATATTTTTATTTTGTTTCAAATTTCCCTTAGCTAGGTTTTGTCACCCGCAGGTATCTTAATTTAGAAGCAAAAGTGCAATAAACTTTCTGATTCGTTTTTCAGAGTCACGTCATTTTTGTGAATCAACAGCGTTTAATATTTTAAAAATCGCAAAAAATCAATAAAAGAATACATTTATTGATTTGTCTTTTCTTGTTAGTATAAATGTATTAATTTTTCATTCAAAATTTTAATAATATTAAAGAGAAAAATTTCGAGTTTCTCCATAATAAAATATTAAATTTAAATGTTTTTTATCATAGTAGAAGGACATAATATTACTTCGAATATTACAATTAATTTCAAATAATAGAAAATACAATTGCAAAAGTTGAATTTGAAAACATGGAAAATACAATATTAATAAATTTTAAATAATGATCCTAATAATATAAGTGAAAACATGTATAGTTTGTTCACTTCTCCCGTTTTCACGTTTCAATCACTCGACAAATCTTTATACAATTTTGCTTATGTTATAGTATGTGCCACGGAGAAAAATATACCATTTCTTAAATTTTGCGCGTTCCGAAGTATTTAGCCCCGTCCAGTGCTTAAATAAAATTTTTAATTTTATTGTATTTCGTCACTTTTTCATTCCCACACCACGCTGATCAAAGATATTAACTGAACTATATATAGAAAGCAATATTTTTAATCGTAAAATTTCGTTTTAATATTTCTAATTTATTTTACATGAATACTATGTGTCTAAATGAATAATTAACCACTGCAGTGCAGGTTCTACTGATGTTTAACAGATTGTAATTTAAAATTTAGCTAAACGTGTATGTGTATTTAGAAAATCCCAATATCACAATAAAATTCTTCTGTGACGGTCTAAATGCGTCACATCATATATTTATTTAATAAATCTTGCAAAAGAAATTAACAAAACAAATTTACGTTATCAGAGCGAAAATTTGAATTTAATTACGATTTGATGTTTATCTTTAAATAACACTGTATTTTTATCGTAAGACGTTACGTATGACAAATATTTCACCGACATTAACATAAAAAATAAACAACAAAAATAAATTTTTCAAATCATAAGAAATAATGACACCGAAAATAATGAGAATTGCCGACGGCTATGTCACTTTTCAATCCACGTAATTTCTCATTATATTTTACGTAGAAAATTTGTCTTCCAAAATGTTTCATTGTTATTTTTTTACTTTAATCTCTAATTTATTCATGAAACTGGATTCGTTTTATGTAGGAAATTAAATTAGTTACTTATTTCAAATCAAAGCAAATTTATAGAGCTGATTTAAGCAGTTTGAAGTGGCTAACTTAAAATGTAAGAGTCGTTATTCATGTTGTTAGTTGAAATATTTTCCTCGCACTTTTGTATTATGAAGTAATTTTTTTGTGTAATATTGCGGCCTTACACAGTACCACGATTTGGATATAAATGCATGTAAAGAATACTGAATTTGAAAAAAAACATGAAATTGCAACAAGATTGAAATACAATTAGGTAGAGTCCATCGGTCTAGAGAATGTTATTGTTTATTTCTTACTAATGATTTGTGAAATGCATGTTATTATATATTTCTTAATATGAAAAATTTTCGAATGAAACCTGTTTTTAGTAGTCCTGTAAACTCACCCATAATAATAAAAGCTCATTTTAATTCCATTGATTGGTTTTCCATCCTAATTATTACTTTAAGGTTACTTAAGTAAATAAAGTTTCAAATAAAGTTTTTCAAAGTTTTGTCTATAATTATATTCATTTTAATCCTTGTAAATGTAGATTTTATAAATCCATGCGAAAGTGTCTTGCACTATTTATACTGACAATAAATATTTAGTAAAATTATTAACAGACGGATTAACATAATATATAAAAAAAATTTATTATTTTCTTACTGCCCTTATGCGGACTTCTAAAAACTCGATTTTTCTTAATTTCGTTACTATTGGAAATAGAATGGAGGAACATGTTTTTAAGTCTTGTTATTCTTCTATTAGCACTTTGAAATGATACCATATACTTCATTTAGAATTAAAAAAAAATATTTCTAGTACTTAATTTTCCTTCCTCTAAAATTTACGATATTCGTAATTAAATTAAAATTATACATTTATCATTTGTGATTCCAACTTACTTACTGAGTTCCCTTAATTTTAATAAAAATAAACACTGTCTCATTATACTATTACATAATATTCGTTTATTGTACCTTTATTTGAATTCCGTCCACCGTTAGGAATCTAAAAAGAAATTAAGTGATAAATATTGTTACCGTATTTCTTTTAAACTATTTACAAATATAATTTTTCAAAATGTCGAAAAATATATTGCCACCTATTATATATCTTTCCCAGTTGTAAAAAAGGTACATTATAATCTTTATAGTTTCATGTAATTTTCTTATTTGTTTTTATCAACCCTATTTCTTTCATGATTTCTTGCTCAGTAGTTCCAAAAATAGATGGAGGGCTGCAATTCACTTATGGTCTATTTTTAGAGTATGTTTTTAAATGAAGAAAATATTTATAAACTACTCATAATAAGCCCTTTCCGATTATACTCCATACGATACATAATATGAGAAAAAAATTAGATATTTATCTACCTCCTTGTTAGTTGTTATATGATTATTTTTAATAAGTTGGCCAGTATAAAATATATGAACTAATAAAATTTACTGTTACGGTAACTTTCAAGTTTCGACATCACATAGTTTCTGAGAAAAACATAAGTAGATAAAGAAAAGCGTTAATATATTGCTTACTACACCTCTTATAGACGTAAAATACGGGGCACATTTAAAAAATTGTGACGTCTAGAATCATATCCATAGATTTCGTTGAATAGTTTCGGAAATAAGTGAGGGAGGAACGTATTTTTTGCAAATTTTTCGATATACTTTTGAAGACATAATATCTAAAATTGTGAAGAAAACACAGTTTTGAAACCTTAATTGGAAGAAGAAAAGCATACAATATGGTTCTAAAAGTAGTCAACATCTCTTGTTTTAAATAAAGAAATAAGTTTATATTAGAAAGGTTATCCGAAACCTTCGAAAGAAATGACCTTACACCCTGATAAATCAAATGAATAGGTTGAAATGTAATGTTAAAAAACGTTAATTTCACAATTACCTAGTATCCAGAAATTTTTCTATTCTTTTCAATCTAAAAAATTTTTTTAACATTACACTTCCTTGTGCCCCAGTAGGGTCCAGGGTTTATTATATTAAATTTTTCGTAACCATTCAAGTACAGCACAACACGGACTGAAGAAATAAATTTCAAGTGAAAGAATGTTGGCATAAAAAGTGGCAGTTATACTTAAGAATGTTTATGTTTAAATTAGAAGTGAGCGAGCACTTCGCTTGAGTTTCTTTTTGATTTGCTTATCTGTCACTAGTATCAATTTTGACCGATAGTGTGTTGCTGTCTTCTCATTTCTACAAAAACATTCACCAAAATTCCTTCCTGCTTTACAACAAATGTTTTTAATTATGTTACCATCAGGAAAGACCTGGGAATAACATTTCATTCGTAATTACGTATCTAACAGCATTTATATCATAATTTTAAAACATCTATCTTTTATTTATTCAGGATTATCAATCATGAAATATCAATATTTAGTTGTTATTAGTATGCGTAGTGTGTAGCAAGTTTTCTGCTGATACAGTGCAAGTACGACGAGACCAAACGGAACTCTATCGTTTCTACCACGATTTATGGGGAATGGGTAAATCAAGTTTTACTTATAGTAATGCTATTTTATTTGAACCTATCCAGTACTCGCCGACCTATAATTTGAACATAGAAGTTTTGTAAGTATATATTTTTATACGAGAAGTTTTTAGGCTCCAAAATTTTGTCATTAGTCCGTATTGTTCTATATCTGAATATGTAGGTACAATTTAATATAGAAGGCACGAGTTCTGTTAGAACCACTGTTCATTTTGTTTTATTAAAATATAATGTATCTGTTTAATGTAATATAACCCATTTCAAAAATCTGCGGTTAATTTTCTAGTATAAACTTTTTCTCATACATTATTTTTTTAATATGCTATATTTAGTTCCTGTAATAATCTTGTCTTTTATGCATATTACTTGTAAGAATACGATGTTTCATCTGCCAGGCATCCCGTGACAGCTCACTGTTTCTTTTAGCTCAGAGAAACACATGTCTTATACGAATTTTCATTATGGCTCATTATGGCTCAATTATTATTTTCATTTTAGTTCAATTATTATGGCTCATTATGGCAATTATTATGAGTCATTATGGCTCAATTAATTGCATACATTGTTTAACAATTTATATTTCTGTGTTACACTTTATGAAATAAACCACTAAATAACTGAACTTCAAATAAAATATAACGATAATAAATGATATCAATGATTATTTTTCGAAAATTTCAATTATTAGAGAAAAACTGCAATATTTTCTTATACGTATGAAATATTACGCATAGGGCTGCAATATACACAGACTTCGTTACTAATTAAAAACCTTTGAAAGTACGCTTGTTGAGTATATGTACGAGGATATTACTAGAAAGTAAAGCTTCACTCAAAAATCCATTAAAAAACGCTTTTATGAAAAAATTAGAAAATCCTCTCGAACCCTCTAGAAAGCTAGCGAAAAGAAACAATTTTTGAGGTGATATCGAACATTATAAAAACGGCTAACTCCAGTAAATTACTGTAAAGAACATTTAAAATAATATAAAATTCACGGCTCAAAACTCATTCAGACAATCTGACATTTCAAAATTCTTTAGCGACAATATCTGCTCTGTGCGACTGTTTGACCACAGATTATTATGTGTTTGACGTTGACAGTATGAAAGTAAACAATAAATATTTTAATATATTTTTAATATTCGTAATTAAATACTCGTTATATGACCTCTCAACTATTCAATTAACCACTCACCATATGAGCTCTCAACTATTTAATTGAAGAATTTTCTTGATTAATTATTGGCTCATACATTTTTCAGAAACAGGCAACAAAAAAGATATTATGTAGGATATGAAATAAAATCAAGAAAGTCGAAATATGCAATTACATATATAATATGTAATATGCATTATGTAATATGTATAATAGGCAATATAATTAGGTTTTTAGTCATAGTTTCTTCTGCGGCTGGTTTAACGATACGTTTTCTTTTCTATAATGCTCTGTAATGTGATCTCTGCCGTAAAAGAGTATAAATATACGAGAGAAAATATAACAAATTATTTGTACTGGCAATTTGTAATATTTTTAAAAAATTTTACAAAAGTAACTATAATGGAAGTAAAATTTTAAGTGAAAACAATTTTTAACCAACGACAGAATAAAAAGTGAGAAGATAAGAAGAAAAGTAATCAAATTGTATCTTAAAATAGTAAATACATCGATAATAAATAAACTTCAAAAAACACCTATGTACAGATGAAATAACAACCAACTTATGAAAGGCCGTGCAATACAAGACAGGATCAAATGAAGAAACACTTCCATGCCGTTTTATGATCAATTACTGGATTTAAAGAAGCATATTAAAGAGACAAATACTTGCCATTTTACGTATTAATATAAAGGTAGCAATGAACGTCTGCTCGATCCATTGTTTTCCGCAATGACGGGCTAAATGGGGAAAAGAAAGTGAATTAGAAAAAGGAAAGAAACAGTTATTTTAAGTTAATTAAACTATACAGTTATTACTTTTGAAGAAGAAAAAGATAAAAGATTAAAAATTGAGACTTGACCTGAATACTACTAGATATCTAATAACGATAACGTAATCAGTTTACAAATTTATAAAACTTTGAATGTTGCTAAAAAAAGTAAATTAGTTTAAAATACAATTCCAGTTAATAAACAAATTTGTTCTAATGAAATTACCGTGATTCGAGAAAAGTTTAGAAGATTTCACATTCACCCTTTTGTTTGCGGACAACACGGACTGTTAAGACGAAAGTTCGGCCGCCTTGCCGTCAGCTGTCATCGCAAATAATTCATGTCGGGCAGTGCCTGGACGACATAGTTGTCGGAGCGGACTTAATTTCGAAGAGAAGGTCTCTCAATTTGTATTTAAATAAGTGATGAAAACCGGCAGCAACTGTCTCACTCTATTCGTAATTCATCAAACATTTGCTTATTAATTAAATGATCTAGTTAATTTTGAATTACTTTAATATTTTATCTCAATATTTATTTAGATATATAAGGAAAATTAAATACACTTGTGTCGTAACTTATACTTCTACAAAGAAAAATGATGTGATGGCGTAGATAACAAATAGACTAAAAAAATTATTTAAAATGTTATTAAAATTAGTTAATTAATTAATTAATTATTTTAAGCGTAAAATTTGTATGCTAAATATTATTTCACATGAAATAATGTGAAATTTGGGTATAATAAGAGCATTTATTTGATAGGTATGAAATAACAATTATGGCTAAGTTCCTATTCTCTTCAATTTAAACTATATAATGTTTTATACATATGTAATATTAATATTTAAAGGACTAAGAGTTCGGTAGTTAAATTCTTCTAAATTTTCCGTTTTTGAAAAATATTAAGGAAATAGTTTAAAAAATAAGAGGGTTATGAGCTTCAAAATTTAATATTAACGAGGAATAGAAATATCTTCCTATCTTTATTATTGCCGTCCTTGTCTAACCATTAGTTTAAACATATGTAAATCGAGCGATTTTTTAAGATTTCTCATAAAAAAAATACATTCTTCGTGCTTCGAATTTTAACTAGGGTATTTTTGTTTATCAAATAAAAAAAATAGACAAATATCAAATTGAAGGTTCCAGTAGTCTTAATTTTTCTTCTTTCATTAAGACATATATGTACATATATATATATATATATATATATATATATATATATATATATATATATATACATATATATATATATATATATATATATATATATATATATATATATATATATATATATATATATATATATATATGTATATATATATACATATGTAACGAAAAATTAGCAAATAGGTTCCCTTTATATCAAAATATTATCTTTAAAAGTTTCATGTTATTTTTGATCTGGAATGACAATGTTGTTTATTTTTAAAGGTATGGATGAAGTACTCAACATAATTTTTTATTTGAACTCGGGTGAGTTTTAAAAATCAAGTAAAATATGTTGCAGGAAAAATGGCTTGCCGTATGCCAAATGTGCATGTTATATGAAATACTTGAAAATATTTAATTATATTTCACTATTTTTGTTAAATAATATATAAATATGAATGTTGTTTTTTACTGGCATATTTTTTATCATAGGCGTTTTTAATATATAAAATTTTTGCAGATATTCTCAGCAATGTTTTCAAAACTTGTTTACACTGTAAAGAATTATGAAAAAAAATGCCTTCCCAATTCTTATAACACCTCTTTTAAGTCGATATCCCAGATAATACATTAAATTTAAACTTTTGGCAATAGAAGAGAAATACTATTGAAAAAATAGTGTTTTTGTTGTTCCGATAATATTAACTTTTATTACTTCCGTCTTAAATGGTTAACATCGCTGAATTAAATATAATTAACTTGAAAAAGAATAACCATGTTTATCTATACTATTACTGCATCTTCAATTGAACTGGGGGAAATCTACGGGTCGGTGTACCTCCGTTACCTTGAGTTGGACCAACACATTTTGACTATTACAGTTATTTCAATACAATAATATATTCTAATATTTACATATTTTAATGTTGGAAACGTTTTTTGCGACTATGGAATCACGTTATTTGAACACTTCTCTTATTTGGAGAATTTGAACATTGGCCGTTCAATTTTAGTTTTTGCACTCGATAACTTGTAGATTTAAAAAAGTGAACAATACAAACTTCGTAGAAGCGATTAAATAAAGTAAGCATTTATTTCGTTCTTTTCAAAACTAGTCAATAGCTCAGCGGGACTGCATTAAGCTCTGTAGTTGTAAGAAGTAGTTACGTTTTTCCAATTAAATTATTAAGGCAGAAGTAAAGTACTTCAGTCTGAAGCCGAAAGTACCGGGACAGAATTTTTCTTTTTTTTTAATTAATATAAAACAAAAGAAATATCAGTGCCGATTGATTTTTGAACATTTTTTAAATGTTCTCCGTAATTACGTAAGTATTTTGAAGAAAAAATAAGTGCTTTTTAAATTTTATAAGGCTTTTGTTAAATATTAGCAAATAAAAATATGTATTTTATAACCCTTACAACATTAAATAAATGGTTCAGGAAACTGTATTTTATCACATAAAATTTCACTCACTTGCGCGAATATAATTATTAATATTGTCAATATATATACATATATATATATATATATATATATATATATATATATATATATATATATTATAATAATTAATATTGTCATTTAGCCACAAATCATATACCATATAAAATTAATTGGCGACACTATTCGAAAAAGTTTTCGGCGAAAACGAAACTTCTTGATATTTAAACACAATTATGGGGACTGTTCAGTTGTGCCTGCCTGCCAGAATGCCCTATCAATGATTTGTATTTTTAATAAAATTAAGAATAACAATATTTATTCCATTTTTATATTGATGTCCTATAAATCTCAAACCTTTCATTATATATTTTTAAAGAATTAAATAGTCCCATAATATTTAGTACCACCTTAATTATCAATAATAATAGTAATTGATATAATATGCGCTAATATCAATTTTCTCTTCTTGTCCACTGTTTCATTCATTTATATTTCCTATACTTCTGGATAAAAAAAAATTGTTAATGTTTGCTTGAATATTGAAGTAAATAAATGTTCTAACAAACCATGCCAAAGATAAGAAACCTTTCAGAATCTTGGAATTTAACTAAAACTTTGTTAGAATATAACTTGGTTAAAAATATAACTACTTCGATGAGATGTAAAGAACAGGCTCCTTGAAATTTATGCACAGCAGACGGATCAGTAATGTTATTATCATTTTACTTTATTCATTGTTTGTCCAACTTAGTTAAATAGAGTGCCATACATAAATAACTTGTAATCCATAATTGCAGCTTTATTTAATTGATAAGTTAATAACAAGTGTTTTCCATATTAATTTTATGTCTTATTCTAAAAAAATATTGTTTCACTCAGTTCAGTTAACATTGTCACATTTACGTATTGTTTATTTAATTGGAACACAAACTTATTTCGTATTCAGTGTTCATAGGATATTTCAAATAGTTTGTGTTTGTTTTTTTTTCCCTTTACAGAAAATAAAAAAATAAAAACAAAAAAACTCTAAAATTATTGAAATAAAATTTATTCACTTTGTTATTTAAAAAGTTAATGAACTTCCAGTACGCAAACTGCGCGTCTCAGAATTATTAGGAAAAATGTCATCATGCATATTATTCGGTATTTTCTAGATTTTTACTAATTGAAATAAAGAACCACATGCATTTTGGATATCAGAAAATAAAATATTATTATTGAAATTGAAGAGGCTATATCGAATCTACGAATAGTAATATAGAAAAGTCTGGATTAATTATTAAATTAATGTTTTTTAAAACTAAAGCTCTCGTTGGAATACATACTATAAAGCCAATCTACTATATGTGTGGCATTTGATGGATACGGTAACATAAACTTTATCTTTATGTCTATCCAACAATTTGAAGATATCCATTCTATTCATCTTCATTTTGTTCTATTCATCTTCAATTATATATGTTAAATGTAACACGAAAACCACTTGGAATGTTAAATATTACATTTGCTTCATATTTAAGAGCCCTAATAATTCTTGAATAAGTTTTTAAAATAAGATACTTCTAAAATAGATAAGCTACCAATTGATTAGTAACATGAAATATCCCAAATCTATTTTCACTATCTCCTAGAATTAAACAGGTGTTAAAATGCCTGCGAAGCTTTTAAATAAAGAATATTCTTTCTGGTAGAATGCCTCAAAACTGGCGATATAATTACCGTTCATCCAAATCATATCTTAGGGAAATGATAATGTGGTAAATATTTTCAAATTCATTTTTGAATGACTTACTTTTCTACAAAATACGAAAAATATTACAGATACGTAAGCATATTACCAATTTTCGAAAAGAGACGGAAGAAAATAAATCAGAGTTAAACTATTACTAGCCGACGTCAAACGCTTTCAAATAAATACGACGTGGATATTTTCACCAATATTTCTGGATACTATCTTACATAGAATTATGAAATTGTTTTGGAATCCATACATCTTCCTCTTTTGATTTTAGTCAAACAGTTTAAGAGATAGGTGTTCCATTTTTTCTAAACGGCTTCTATTTTAGATAGTCCAGGCCAAATACTTAGCAGTATTATCTTGCCCATTTCCTATAAAAATCTTTTTACCGTGTTAAAGTCAAATCATGAATATAATAAATAAACTTGAGTATTGACAATGTCTGGATATGCTCTAATAGTTTATGCCCTTATACTTATATGCCGCAGTTCAATACATAATTTAGTACCAGAATTCATATGAGAGGCAACAATTTAGTGAACAATAATATTTAGTGGTAATCACAAAGAGAATTTCAAACGAAATTGGTGCAATTAAAGCGGCCATATTTTTTGCGAGTTACAATTTTTTAAATATGTGCTATATTATTCTAAAATATAACGAAATATATATTCTCAATAAATATTCCACAAAAAGTTTGCAAATACTTCTCCCAGGTAAACACTTATTTTCGGTTTGCAAATTCTTCTTAGCTGCAAAAATGAAACAGCAATTAATTCCAGAAACAATCTAATTTATTTAATCGTTCAAGGGAATAAATTTGCGTATTGAATATTCTCACAAAAATTTTGTATCAGACTGTGTTTAAAATCGGGTAAAATTAAAAATCAATGACTTTTCAGTTAAATAAATTTTGGAGTTTAAATTGTAATCTAGGTTAGTCTTAGTCGCTATCAAATATTTTATAAGGGACTTTGCTCAAGTCAAGGGACTCAACGTCACTCCAGGAGCTTAGACTCAGTTTTAAAAAGATGAATCCACATTATTAACAGATCGAAAAATATATAATTTCGTTGATCCCTTGTATATTAGTAAAATGCTATTCATGGAACTTATTAAGTGATATCTATTTTTTTCAAATATTAGTACCTATTTTGGAGAAAGTTTTTTATTTCGCTGTGATATTATTCTACAAAATACTGGTTTGTAAAGAATGTTATTATTAAGAGTTCTATATTAAGCAATATTGAGTTTTCAATTACACCACATCGCTTATCTTCTTCTTTCTACCCTAGATTATAATGTTTCATTTTCTTTGCCACTAACTTCTTTAGTAACGATTCGTACGCTCTTTTCCAATAGTTTTTATTTTAATATTACATTTCACTTTCTCTATAACTTAATGTAGTGAAAATATTCATTACAACATGCTACAGGTATATTCGATAGAATCTTACTTATATTGATGATCCTTAACATAAATTGTATATTTGTCGATATATTTGACAGTATGCATATAATATTATATCTAAAAATCCTTTCACTATAGTTACAATCTTCTTTGTTTTTATTAAATATAAATCTATCATAAATTGAACATATTGTTTTTAATGCCACGTTACGTAATTTGAAATCCTAAGAATATTTTTAAATACATATCTACTATATATGTGTTAGAGACATTTAATCCAAAACATAAATAAAAAACATCACAATAAAGATTTTAAATATATGATTATTGTATATGAAATAATTTCAGTGATGAATAGTGTATAAATTCTCGAAACGTGTCATTAAGTAAAAAAATATTTTTTACGAGGTAGATCTAATAAAATATTTATTCTGCTTATGAGTAAAAATTTCAGCGTGAATCGTTATACCAAATATAAAATTTCTAATTCTTTTCGAATAAAGAATAATTTATAATATTGCCCAAAGACTATACGTTCTAAGATTTAATAACTAACGTTTCAAAAACTAAGAAAAAATTGGCAGATGTAAAGCCTGTCGATAATATCTGTCAATCATTTATATAAAATATTAAATCCTTTTCGAAATATATTCGCTCAAGGAACCACGTCGCTCATTTACAATTCGAGGCGGCAATTGAAGGTGATACGATCGAAATTTCGTTTGAACTCTTCTTTGAATTCACAAACAGTAGGATGAATACGAAATTTTTTGGTGGGTAATTGTACTGAAACGGTTATATTATAATAAGAAAGTTCACATTCCTCTACGTATTTTAATATTATATTAATTTTGCGCTTGAGATTTGTCAACTAGATAGAGGAGAAAATCCAATTCAGTTACATTTGTGAGCTGGTGTATATATAATCTAAGAAATTCAGTGACATTATCATATATCTTCATAAATTATCTAAAAAGATAATATCCAGCCCTCTATTGACAAAAATGATCACTTATAATGTACTTTTTCCTAAGCAGTTGCTCGTTCCTTTTTGTCTTAAGAAAAAATTACAATATTTCCATTACACTCGTTTTTAAATGAAATTAAAGTAAATTGTCTACATATTTTAAATATTTGGATACCTCTATAACAAATATTGACGGATAATACATTATGAATAATTAGATGCGATTTTATAAAATTAGAAAAGTATTTTTTTCAAATTTCAAATACCAATTTTCCTCATCTTCGGAGTCACATTCCAATTTTTATAGTTTTATACAAAATTAATTGAAATACCACAAAATTATATATATTTATATATATATATATATATATATATATATACACTTACATAAATTTTCTCTTCTTCTGAAATTGTTATATGTGAATTCTAACAATTGTTGTATGATTTATTTCGAAAAGGATTTAATTTTTTATATAAATGATTGACAGATATTATCTACAAAAAGTGTATTAAATTTGACTGAAAAATTAGCCATAAAATTGGCAAAGTTAATTTTTATCGTGTCTTAAATTATCCAAAGTAAAATCGTTTATAAAATTGTAAAGTTATAAATAAGTTACTCTCATAAACAAACTTATCGTAAAGTTAACAATAAAAATTTGTATATAAAAATAAATGGAGTCTACCGTTTAAATAAATGCGTAACTATACACTATGTCTCATTACTTTTATTTAAGCTGCGTTTTTACTGTGTCTCTGGTGAAGAAAAAGTTTAGCATGTCTATGAGCATACCTAGAGAAATTACCAACATGCCATAATTTTTTCTTAAATTGAATAATAATAATAATTCCATTAGTAATATGAGATACTTTAATTTTATATAAAGCATTACTACCACGCTACAATACATAGTGCTTTACTACTTGGAGTAGTCATTTTTGTTATCCATATACTTTTTAAGTACACGTTTAAAGCCCACCCTTTATTTGAAAGTGTAATAGCAAATCTTTGTGAGTCTATTGTCTTAATTTATTTCAACAAGCTCATACTGCTTTTTTACTTCCTTTTTGGGAAAAGTCAAGAAATGAACCAATATTGAATTCAGGTTCTAAGCTCTATTGTAACCTAATTGCTCTTCATAAGCGAATTACCATATATATGCTAATTTTTCTTCAGCAATTATCGTTATTTTTTAAAGAACCTTTAGCCTGGTAAGAGGTTAAGTTTATGGCACATTCAACGATGATAAACGAGTAACGGTAATTATCTACATACTAGCGTGACCCGTGCAAAGTCTTCGCATTATATCAATTTGCGTGGTAGATTATAAATATTTACACATGAGAAAATGAACTCACAGCTGTCATATTAGTTACAACAGAGTGTTTAGAGTCAATTTAATAAATCAAAATTGATTGCAGGTATTCAATTCATTTCTAATTTTGCACACTGCTTATTACGTTTTTATTCCATTATGAAGCTCAGATGACAGATCAAACAAATATTTTACTAAAATTGACATATAGAGGCGCAAGTATCAAAAGCATTGAGCTAAAGCGCCACTTTATTTATACGTGAGTGGATTTAAAATTAAACAAAAATTTTACCGACCGTCAATCATATTGACGTTGAGCCGTTAGATGGCAGCATTGCTGTTTTGTGTATATAATTTTAATAATTAATTAATTTGCAAAAACAATAGCAATAATAAATTTTTTAGTTGTGGATGCTGGTAGAGCAAGCAATTATCTATAAAATGATATATAATTTATGTGGATTAGTTGTGAGGTTTGTTCTAAAAAGGGAGAGTAACATCTTAACCTTAGCGTATTAATATATATGATGATGATGATGATGATGATGCTGTATTCGTTACCTAATGTTTACTATTTTTCTATTTTTTTAAGTAATAGTCATCATTTATTTTTAACAATGTTTTCCCCTAATTAATTATTTTCGCTTTAACAGGCGACTGCAAATATTAAATATACAAACAGTCAAGCATGGGAGCTATGATTGAGTGAGCATATTTACAAAAATAAGGGTATATGTGTCAAATATTTATTTTCATTTAGTTAACACAGCTTAGTTAAACAATTTGAAACACAGTTGAAAGTGGGGTAATGTTTTGTGATTTAAATTTTGTAACATTTAATGGATGAGCATAAAAGTCGAATTATGTGCCTATAAATGATATAATAAAATGATAGTTACTTTAAAAAAGTACAATGGTTTTCTTTCTAAAAATAATACAATCTTTTTTCCCTCGGTATTGAGAGAACTGATAAATTATCCTATTCTAAGATAAAATCCTAATAGTTCGAGTTTTCTTCTTTTCCATCTGAATGTTTGGAATTTTTTTTATCAAGTTGGTTGACGCTGTCTTCAAAATATAGATCTACTTTGGTAATAAAGTGTTAAAGAAATAATCTTCACTATTTTTCACCATAATTGGATGGGTTAAGATTAAGGTATAGCTCAACTTAGAAACTGAAATAATTTTAAATAAACTCTAGTCGCCTACGGACTTGAGCTGTTTAACTTTAATAAAAGCAAAATACTTACAAATGCAGAAACTATAAAAAAATCAAGGAACTTTTATATCTTCAGATTTTTGGATAAAATCTCAGCTTTGATCGGTTGACATCAGGTCAGTCACAATTATCAGGTTAGTCACATCACAAAAAAATATTTAAATTATGTTATCAGGATTACTTGGTAAAAGTTCCCCGGTGCCAAGATGAAAATTATTTTTTAATTCAAGTCGTAAAGCCTTGATGTCACCAAAATTATATATTTCAACTCCTATTCTACCTACTTTTGGTATTAGCTCATCCAATTAATATCATTTCATTTCCAAATACCATAACATAAATTAATTTTAAGATGCTGAGTCAATATAATAACATGACTCAACCTGATATCGCCTCAAATAAAGACGAAAAAGAAAAGACGTGAAATTGAATGAAATAGGCAAAAAGGAGCTATGCCTGTAAGCAATATTTTCAAAAGCTCGTATTTTACTTAAAATGTTGAAATCGAATCGCGTGTCTTTTGATATCAATAAATATGCAAAATATCAAGGTTCGGAATATTGGTTCAAGCCGCCGGCTCGAGCGTAAAAGCGCATTCAGAATTCCGACAGGCATTATTTTAACATCTTTGTCAAAATGGTTTACACTCAATGATATTACACTTATATTTTCATTAAATGCGTTATATCCAAATAAAAACAAAAGTAGTGCTAAATAAGAAAAATAATTAGAAGATATTGTTCATAAAGATATCATGTAAAGTGTAGCCACTTGTATCGGTTCAATTTTAGAGAATTGCGGCAAAATTTTTTCTCTGATTTTGTAAAACAATTACCATTTCAAATTGATTTATGCAAATTATGAAGCTGTATATGTTTACAAAATTCGAGAATATAATTGTACATTAAGGAAAGTTAAAATCGGATGAAAATCATTATGGAATAAGTGAAGTATGAAATCTTTATTAAATTTATTTATTCGTACAATTGAACATATTGTAAAATATTTGTAATATTGCCTTATTTTAATTTATGGGATTCCTTTAAAGTTGTCTGTGTTCTATTAAAGTGACATTATATGAAAATATTAGTTATTAACTGCGTCCGCCTCTTCGTTCACGTTGATCCTTAAAATTTTATTAAATGTAGAAATAAAACATATAACACGATATATTAATATATATATATATATATGTATATATATATATATATATATATATATATATATATATATATATGGGGCCTATTACCGAAAAACCGTTGAAGTTCGGTTTTTATATGACTTTCGTCTTTATATTTTCTATCGCATAAATTGTTAGACAGAGGAAGAAACAGAGAGATAGCCTTTATGCAAAAAATTAACATAAGCCAGCCACTTTTCATCTTTGTAAGATACTTTATATACTTTAGCCATTCATTGGTACGATGTGAACTCTATAGCTCTATGCACGCTATGTATATCGCTATGCTGAAATTGAAGGGTTGTTAGCTCATGTGATAGCTAAACGGAATATTTTCACTTTTTTCTCAAAGCATGATATTATTTTTCCACTGCAGTAAGAGAATATAAAAGTAACGGTGCCAAACTCGTGGACTTAATCTGGGAACTGTTTCAGTAATGCTTTGTAATTTTTCTTAATGAATGGTAAGAGGTCACCTTGGGCGAAATTTGTTGTACAGAACAAAATACCCTTCTTTGAATCTTTAGAACAAGTGCTTGACTGACTTATAAGAAAGCACATCATCACCCGGCATTGCGCATATATTGCGGGTTACTTCACCACTTTTTCACGTTAAACAAAATTCACGAAACAAAAGCACTTTAAATTTTCTTTGAGCTACTTCTATGTTTTATTTAATCTTTATTCACCGATTACACAATTGAAACCTGAATAGAAACTCTAACCCTACGCTCTTCGTATACCCTACAAGAATTTTGAGGAAGATTCAAGCTTCGGTGGAAAAATGTGGTGGGTTTATAAGTAAGTTCTCAACGCAATATTTTCAGTACATTGTCAAGAAGAAAATGAGCAAACAATTTGTTTGGGAATTGGTGAGAAAAGCTTGGGAATTGGGTGAGTTTTTGATATTATATTTCAAATTTTAATCTTAAAAAAGTAACCAATATAATTAAGTTTTAATGAAGTCTTAAGAAGAAGGCTATAATCGTCCGCATATTTTTTTAATGGCATTTATTACTTGTTTAATATAAAAAAATTGTCTTGCCTTGTGTAAATAAACATAAGAAAAGCTTACGAAATTCCGAAAATCTTCGGGGAATAATACGCTAACGATTTTCCTGTCCCAAAAATTTTCTGGTAAGTGTATTTGAGACACGTTATGTCATGGATAATGAACGCGGATGAGAGGGTCTCTCGCATATGTACCTTAAGCAAATTACCTTTGCGGTTTGCGGAATCACCTTCATCCTTTTTCATGAGTCTATTTGAACTTTCGTGTCTTAACATGGTAACAATACTATACTACTATACTATATGTGGTACAGATTGTGTTTTATTGCGGTCCATTTTGCTATTTCCACTCACCTTGTTACGTAAATGTAATGCATACTTTCGAGCACTTTTCTTGGATTATATATTATATACCCATGTTTTGTGGTCGGTATGAAGAAGCATACTACCGTTATTGACTTTCCACTATATAAGTAGTTTATAAATAATATTGTACATAATATATTTTAATTTTACCATTTTGTCTCTCCGTAAATATATTGAGTAGGATCAGGGCTAGGCTACATTTTACTTTCTATTTTCCTTGTTTATTTACCCGGAGAAATGGTTTCCGAATTTTTTTCCCAGTTAATTTCTAAACTACTTTGTGTCGAAGGTGGTTAGATTTGTTTAAAAAAGCATCAAAATTTTTGGTATCTTCTAAAAAATATAAAACGATAAAATATACAAATATAAAAAAGGCTTTACCTACATTATAAGAAATATGAAATGAAATGAAGAGAATAAGAATATGGCTTAAGAAATATGAAATTCTCTTAGATATAATCAGTCTCGTGTTTATTCTCAAAAATATTTGCTAATAAACCACTTTTTTCCTTAGACGTTACTTGTTTCAATCTTAATTCGATTATTATAACGTAATAATTTTATTTCTTTTTTAATTTGTTTTTATATATCTTAAATTTATTTAGACAAAGAAGAAATTTTGCGTTAAAACCACATATTTTTTTCTGTTTGTTCATAATTAAATTTTGAAATTAATGGAACTTTCCAGTGGCCATTTTTTTATTATATATTTTTATAAAATATTATGCTTGTTTCTTCGTTATGAATACATTAGTACTCTTACATTATTCTCGTATTCATTTCTTGACGTGAAATAGAAAGGATGTCTTATTATTCTATTGTGCGGATTTAAAATAAATTATATGAAGTAAGGAATGCTTATACTATTGATATTTACGCTATCAACACCACATTCCATTAAAGGCACTTTTACTAACTTTTTCTTTGAAAGTTATTAAATAAGGTATTCTACAAAAAATACATAAAATACTTCATAACCCATGGATATGGGCAGTAATATTAACTATTGTTTTAAATTATGTACATGCAAATTATTTACATTAAGTAAAAATACGTTACAAAAATATTTCTCATGTTTTGGACGCTCTTTGATTTCAATGCAGTTGGCTTACTCGCTAGTTTACCCTTGAAGAAAACAGCCTCGGACTTTTTGGGGCAAAGCTAAGTTTATTCCACTTGCCCCAGTCAAGTATCCTGGAGCGAGAGTCTGTCACTCAATTAAGTTTCATCGTATATCACATTCCACAAGATAAATGTCTCTCGCAGTGCTAATTTTACGCGTACTTAATTAAAACTTTTGGAAGCGAAATATCCCACAAAAAATAACCATGATAGTGTTTCCGCACGAATCACGTTTTTAAAAAAAAATTAAATTCCCCTAATGTTTGTATATGTAGTCTTAATTATCTGGAATTTAATTTTATCAGTACTTTGCAGTAAAATTGTCCAATATCCTTTAGAAATTGAAAAAAAAACAATTTCAATATGAATCCAGTGTCCGGTAAATGGGGTCGGATCGAAATCATAATTTAAGGTTTATTGCGACATTTATAAATTAATTATCACTCCGATGAATCTTTGGATTAACCACATTCGGTATCTAAATTTATAAGCTGGTTACTACTAAGCTGTAGGTGCTGGGGTTTGATTGGAAAAGGAAAAAGTTAGACCGTCCCACTAATGAAACCTGTTATCGATACAGTCAAACCTGGCTCCGTTCAAAATATTCTAAGTCGGGTATACGAGAGTTAATTGAATATGAGCGTTTGCACCCGCAGAGATTCTTATTATTTTGGTATCTTTTCCGTACATTTGTTTTTCAGTTTTACTGAACATTATGTAAATTTATTATTATTTTTTTATTATTATCAAGTGAGTAAATTATTACAAATTAAGAAAAAAAAATATTTAACCACATATTAAAGTTTAAAAACATCAACATATTTTAAAATGTTTCCGTCAACTAAAGCTTGCTTTTCTTTAAAATCTTAGTTAGAATTAAAATAAATATGTTTATTTTAATTCTAACTAAAACAGTTAACTTAAAAACTTAATAATTTTATGCTTTTAAATTGGTTTATGCATTTTTTATGCATTTCAGCCAAAATGTTGAATATTTTTATTATTCTTTTATTCTTTTATGTATTCTTTTTCTATATAGTTCACGTCTGTAAGACGGATCGTTTTTAATTTTTCATTGTTGGACATTGTTGTTATATTTATAATTTACCTTATTATATCGTAAAACACGTGTGTTCTCATTTAATACATGAATTGCAAAATATGTGTATTAATTAAATAGCTTTTGTATTTCTTGAGGTACCCTCCGTTTCACTCATTTCAGTTTGTCGAATTCGTGATTTTATAATATTATTTTAGTTTTTTCGTAGCTGTTTGAGTTTTAAATCTTTATTATTTTACGTTTTCCTTTTCCTTTGTTGGTTAGAAATATTTTTGCTCAATACCTTTTTTTTTAATGTATGATATTACCCTTTGTAACTAACATTATGCCATATAAAAATATATAACATTATTCCGTGCATGGTTCTGACTTTGAATCCAACGAGAAATGCAAGTATAATAAAACTTTGTTAGTTCTTGTTCCTCTTAAATTTCCACATCGACATAAATGAGTTACATTATCTTAAGTCTTAAATTAAAAATCAGTGAAACATTCATCAAAATTCTTTTACTGACAATTTTCTGATTTAATAAATTGTTACGGAGAATGACAGAAGATGCAGAAAACAAGCACAAGTACATATGCAAATGACATGCATAAAATTTATTTTTAACGAATATTTTCGAAATGTGAATTTAACCAACTCTATTTTCTAAAATCCTAAAAATATAAATAAAATAAAAGTTCGTCCGATTCGTTCCTGTCAAACTTTGCTCCCTGTGCGTCCCTCTTTATCTCGCTGATGCATAACTTTTAAACCATGAACCATTTGAAATAGTTCTAGCTTTTAACATTTTAATTCTTAGAAAATAGGTCAAGAACTTTTGGTGGTACTGTTAAAAATTCATAGTTATTTTTTATAATGAAACAACAGAATATCATTATGTGAATATCATTATATTGCAAAAAGTTCACATGAGAAAATGAAAAATTC
Organism: Druceiella hillmani; assembly: GCA_039881145.1. Taxonomy (NCBI): domain Eukaryota; kingdom Metazoa; phylum Arthropoda; class Insecta; order Lepidoptera; family Hepialidae; genus Druceiella; species Druceiella hillmani. Next base: position 14,944,781 of record JAYKKI010000048.1, read on the forward strand.
TTCATATAATAACTAAATAAGCATTAACCGTTTTTCGACCGGAGCCCAAGATATATCGCATAAAAAGTAGTGTTTCTTTACAACTATACATATCTCGTGCTTTCAGACGAGATTAGTTATACTTAGCTGAAAAAAGAGTTGAGGTTAAAATCACCGTCAAATAGTTTTTTATTTTTTGGAATGAAATTATAATAAAAAATGTGAATAGAAATACAATTATAAAAAATTAATTATAAAAATTGAATCATAACTAATTAGAAGTCGAAATATCTTCAAGTGTCTAATATGATATTTATACAAGTTTTTGTTTTTAGTTTTGATTTTATAAACTTATATGTTTCTGATGAGGTTTATTTTCCAAAAACACCACTTTTTTGGAGCGATATAGGAGTTACAGTAAAAAAATTTGTTTGTAGCTTATCCTAGGAATTAATCTCAATAGAGTTGAAATAAAATCCTTTATTTCTTTATATGTTCACTGCTCATAATTCGGCGCTAAGAAAAATCAATATTTGGAAATGGATTACTTGTTTTTTCATTTAATTATTATATTACATTGTTCATTTTTTATTTTCATCATATTTACAAACGTCGATCAAAGTATTATTGCGATAAAATATCATGAAACATTTGAACTGCGTGATTGTTAACAACAGAATAACTAATGTGGTAGGCCAGACACTAAAATGACTGAGGATTAAGTTTAGATGCTTCAAAACGGATCATTTCACCACAACGGATTATTTTATTGTTGTCAATACACCTGCAAAGGAAATAATGTAAACAAAGCTATTTATATCCGAAGTAAAACAAAGAGAAACCCATCTAATGATGTTATTAGTAGCATGTTCAAAAGGATAAAATCTAGTAAAGCGGTTATATATTAGACTACAGAAGCAAATATCTAAAAATAGAAAATAAAACTTAAGAAGTAAGTGGACATTAAAAAATCTATTAAGCAAAAATGGAACTTGTTTTCGAAACTCCATAATTTCTTTTTACTTTTCAAGTTACTTTTTTCAAAGAATCTTCTAGGAGAAATTACTTTTGCAGAGGGACAGAGGTGTAGAACAAAGAGAAGGAAAAGAAAGTGATTTTGCCAAGGTCGTCAATATACTAGTTGACATTAATATACGTTCTATCAAATCCCTACTAAATGTTATAATTGCGAAGGTGTCTTCGTTCCTTTAGCTTGTACCTAATAATTCTTTAAACAAATTACTGTGAAACATAATATTTATATAGTTTATTTGACTGTGTAATATATGAACTATTAAACCTGGTGTATTTTTAAATAATTTTGTAAAAGTTATTTTCCACAATTAAATGAAATTACGTGATGTAGTATTATTTCTACTTTCTTTAATTTCTTCACCACGACCTAGGTTTCGTTGTATTACAAGATATTCAGGTGGGCTATTAGCAAAGATCTTTGAACGAAAAATGAAAAGAAAATTGACGCTTGAAAAGGATAATTGATAAAAAAATATGATTTGTAAAAAATGCAAATGGATCCGTTAATGTAGTACACCAGGTGGCTGAAAATATTATACACCGATTGAAAGATTGAACAATTTGTTAGATTAGTTAATTTTAATTAAATTTTAAACTGAAACGTGTGTTTACAATTGCAAGTAATTAATCACAACCTGTAAGTCTGTAAACGAGTGGTTTTAATTTTTTCCTCGAATATTACACAATAAAGGGAAAGATGTGAACAAAAAAAAATAAAGAAAAGGGTCGAGCGCTTTTCATTGTGAAACCTGATAAAAAAGCCCCTGTGCCCAAGACGTCGCCGTGCGTATGTTGGAAAAGTTTTGTCAAAAATATTTATTCATATTATGAAAAGTACTCAATGGTCATAAAGAGTTTGGGGTACTTCCTTCCAGTGACATTGATAATATTATATAAAAATTTCCAGCGAAAATTTTCACCTCATTTAGTGCCATCTATTGTTATTTTATAAATAGCAATTTTTATACATTACAACACAAGGTAATAACAATTGATAATATTACATGGAAAATATTACAAACCGTTTAGTTTTGTCACATTTGATAGTAAGGAATAAAGAAAGTATGTAATTAGTGACGTAATCAAAAGTAAAATGAAATTCAGTGAAATGTTTCCACAATTTTTTTTTCAAACGTGTATAAAAAATAAAGTGGCCAACAATTCTTTTTTATAATTCTTTGTTAGTATTTCTGGAAAATATCAAATATAACAATTCTTTAGTTTTTTTATACCTGTACATTCAATACTCCATTTATTGTTAGTCTTGAGAGCAGTAAACCGGACGAACGCGTTGAAAATATAGTTCTGTCTATTTCTTTTATATATCTGCATTTTTTTCATAATACATCCACCGGCAATAATGATATAAACTTCTCTTGACACTTTTGATAATATTTTTGGTTAGCTTTTGAAATTTAATATTTTTTAGTAACTTGGGTCTTAACAATATTTGAGAGGTCAAAATAATATTTTTAAAAGATAATATTTTTAATTGAGAACGGCACTTTACAGTATAGAATTCAAAATGAAAATATTGGAAGTTTTTAAAAATACGAGTAAAGAGTCGTGTTCATCAAATGATAATGCGATATTAGAACTGGGAATTACGATGTATATCAGATATTTAATTATATCATAAATAATTATTTATTATCAGATTTATGATAACCCCTCATGGGTAGCCATTGACGATAATAAGAATATCAAATTATTTATAAATTAGCAGAGGGGCATTTCATAATTACCGGTAAAGAAAGCAGTACTAAAACTCAAAATGATCCTATCAATAAGTAATAAATTGGTTTGTACTAAATAATCTAACAAATTATAAACTTGATTAAAATGGGGTGCAACCAAAATAATTTTACCATTATAGTAACGCTCGCCGGATTAAAATCTTTGCAAAGTTCCCCCTCTAAAATTCTCTTAGTCTCTACGTTATCTATCTTTTTTCGTTCAACAAACAATTAAGGTAATTAAAAATTATCGGCGTAGAGAAGCCGACATTCTTGGATTGGAAAAATCGAAAGTAAATATTTTTTTTTAAATGGTAGAAAATAAAGATTTTCTGACAAGAAATTGTTCAACAAAAGACTGCACGTTACAACTAGCATTCTTAAAAATATTTTGTTAAAAAGTAGAAAAATAAATTAATATCTTCTAATTTTAATTATGTTATTACGATTGTTTCGCAAGAAGATACTAAATCCGACTGAAAATTTTCGATTCTTTTTTTTTCCATTCAGTTGTTTAATACAATCGATATATGAATGGTACTTTTCCAACTGATATACTACGGCATATTATGTTTAATAAAAACTTGAATTTCATGTACCCCCCCCCCCTAGAAAGTTAATACGAATATTTTTTTGCCCCCCTAAAAAGTTAATATGAATATTTTTTGCTGACTGTTGAAATATATATGCTGTTTAATATATTTTATCACCACTTCAAATTTTAACTTATTACGTCAAACCATGCCAAAAGTTCACACCAACCATGTTTTATGGAATAACAAGGCTGCTTCATTTTACTTGATTCACTATAAAATATTTTTTTTATATTTTAAATAAATTTAAATATAACTATTAATTGGATTATTCTGTTGTACTTTCACAACTATTTATTAATATCGGGTATTTTATATCTATAGGTTGTGATTACAATTCCATATAGATTTCATGTGTTATATCGCGAGGGGCTGTTTTTCCTGCCGCTTTGCTCTTTCTGAAATTTTTCTACCGTAAAAATGTCTCCAATGCAAAAGTACCCTTGACCAAAATAAAAGTATTTCATAAACAACCTATCCAAATTTGAAATAGCCATTAAAATTTGTAAACACTATTTTGTAATATTGATATAAAAAATACGTTATAAGGAAAAATATAATATAAGTAAAAGCGTAGTTTTTATAGCGAAAATGCGTCAAATTTCAATTACAATGCACGTTTTATCTGAATATTTTATTCACACTGCAAACATTACCAATGACCGTGTCGACTACAGTGTTTAAATTTTCTGTGCACCATATTTTTTTTTAATACAGAAATATATTTATGAGGTGAATGAAAATTTTTCTGAGTGAAATGAAAATTTACACCTTAATATTTACTACAGGCTTATGAGTATAACGTCCTATTATTTGTTGCAATTTCTTATGTTTTTTAAGGATGTTTATCAAATGTATGATAATTTTTATGTCAGTGTTTAAGTTAAAACCGTTTATAAATTTTATATAAGAAACAAAATAAAACAAAGTTTGTTGAAATGAGGTCATTAACGTTTATATGGTACATATATTTTTAAAGATTGAGTAAGAATGAAGAAAAGTGCAATAAGGACGTACGACGAATCAATTGCTCTTAAATCAAATCCTAACACACAAATTCAAAGAATAAACTTTGAGATTGATGGTCACCACATTACTGATAATAAATACTAACTACGATATTCTAAAATCTTGCAGCAGAATTTTGCACCAAACTATTTATTTTATACAAAATATAATTTAAATGAAAATTAATCAACAAAATAATTTAATTAAATTACTACGGGATTGCGTAGCAAAATTTTAGAAAAATTACTCTTAATTACGAGAATTTTAATTATTTTTGTGAACAATTTCGGTAATAGTTTTTTTTAATTAAATGAACCGTTATCTAAAAAGTTAATATTTGAAAATTGTTGCCATTGGGTTTTCACTTTCATGTTTAATTTAAAAATTTTATATTTAATAAATACTAATCGTGTTGTTAAAATAAACTAAGGTAATCCGAGTTTCTGGTAATAAATATTTTTAATCGTATTATATGATGCTTTATATCTAATCTAATGCCCAGATCACTTCCAAATCTTCAAATAACAATTATTTTAAAACCGCAAAAAGTCATTTTTAAAAATATAACCTTAAAAAATAATTTAATAAAAACTATTTAAAAACCTGAAGATTTGGATAAGATTTAATATTAAACAAAATGGTCTAAAACGATTTAACATAACGGTAATTTTTGCGGTAAATTTTGTATAAAATTATTAAAAAAGAAAATATTCTACAAGAATTCTAAATAGAAAGGGTATGGCTAAAATATTAAGAAAGAAATGTTGAGTTAGTTTAGTCACAAAAAAATTGCAGAAAAATCAAGAGTTATAAAGTACACCAGGTAATTTAGTTTATCTAAACTACATTAAAAAAATAAACAATTTAAATTAGTGTATCTTTATATACTACATATAAAGGAGTCACGTCGCTGAGTCATAGACGCTGAAAAAAGCCAATGGCCTTTGAAATGTTCTGTTGGAGGAAGATACTCAACATCTCATGGACCGAACACAGAACCGACGTCTTGATTTTTAAAGAGATCAGAATTAAAACGGGATTTTCCATAATCCGTTTTCAGATAGTTGTTGAATACATAAGAGAAGTTGGGCGAAAACCTGGCGACAGCATTCAGAAACACATTATCACAAGCATGCTTGAAAAACAGCATCCGCAAGGACGCTGCCCCATAAGGTGGACGTACCAGATTCGATTAACGCGGCATTCCGTTACGTGATACTCTTCGAAGCGCCGATAATAGGAACTCATGGCGGAATTCAGTAAGAGAATTGGTGTTATCAAAAGGGACCTACGATCCGCGGCAGTGAGGGACCGACTCCAGAAGAACAAAATAAAAGAGCTTTCAAAAAGACAAATATAATTTAATTGATAAGAATATATTATATTTAAAATGTAACTCTGTCTCACTATATTTAATTTTCCATGACTATTACTTATTCAATTTCTAAAATGATGTAAAATAATAGTACTACTTAAATTCCTTGAGAATTTTTTGCTTATGTAAATTTAATCCACGAACATCAAATGCAATTTAATTAAATATTGACTTTCAAAGTTATAATAATTTGTTTTATTACAATTTATTTTTTAAAGTTCAATAAATTACATTGACTGTATTGTATATTATCGTATTTTGATTAAAAATTGTAATTGAAATGTGACAATTGCGTTACAATCAATGTAAATTTATATGTCAGTTCATGAATTATGGTAGGTAATTAATAATGTTTGTCTGTTGTAAATTCTACCTACGTTTCATACAATGTGGCCCTTGCTTTCTGTGTCATTCATAAATCAAAGGAAATAAACCAACTGAGAGTAAGGCACATAAACAGAGTTTCAAAAGTAAATAATTTGTATGTTATTTAAGAAAATGTAAAATAGGTATTATTTTATTTTTAAAGACAAAATCATTTTGTAATTAATTTAAATAAAATTACCTTACATTTCAATTGAAGAAAAATTAGCATAATAATGAATTCTCTTTCATTCAAATAATTGTACGAACTTTTAACAGTTATACATTTGGCTTGTTTCTAAATTTTTGATTGACGTAAAAAATGTAATGGTTTTTTTTATTTTTAATATAATCTTTATTTAATTAAGTTATATTTAATAGATACTAAATGAAATAGATATAATATTGAAAACTATAGAACAACTTTTTCGGTAATTGTTTGTAGAATTTCTGGAAATACAATAGTAGCAACTTGTATATAAATGTAGATATGTTGAAACAAATGGAGATAAAAGTGAATAGTTAAAACTTCTAATCTCTCTGTACCGATTGACTATACTTACACATAATAACAAAAATGAAATTAGAACGTACTGAGGAATTAAAGAAAAAACTAACAAGTTTAAATATATAAGTATTTTTAATAACATTGAAGGTTAAGTAAAATCCAAAGTTCATTCACCTTGTGCTCAACGATAAAGCTTTACTCACGTCCCAAGGAGACATTTCAATAGACTTGATGTTTTTCTTCCGGAAATATTTATTTCAAGGACGATATACAAAAACATGAAGACTAAAATAATAGTCTAATGACAAAGTGAGTTATATACGTTAATGTTACATACATGTTGTTGAATTGTTGAATTTATATGTATTGTATTAAGAAATGACAAAGTTAATCTTAAGCAGCTTTTGATTAGATATATATTTTTTGTGAAACAGCAGAAAAGGAATTATGAACGTTCGATTTTTATACTTGTTAGTAAATTCTTGTTCTTTTAGTTGTTTGCATAATTCAATATAAGTAAACTTAACTTTTTCCAACAAAAGTATTTTTTGGAAAATTTTGTAAAATCTTTATTTTGAAGTTAGTTCAATTTGAACATGACAAAAATACTAGAAGTATTGCAGATATAAATATTTGTATTTCTTAATAGTACAGTATTTTGCAAGGTACTTTTACGAATCTGCAACATTAGTTTAGTAGTAAATAATTAAGTTACTCGTCGTTGAGTTATTGCCATGCACATCAATATTTCGAACACTTTTTAATAAATCTTTTCGTAGTTAAATAAGTTTAAACAACAAATGGACTAGTTTCAAATTTCATCTATTTTAAGTAACAAGCGTTATGTATTTAAAGATATCTTCATAAACGCCTTCGATTGGGGGATGTGAATGGCGTGTGTTTTTGTTTACCCTAAGATTATTACATTTTTCTAACCTTTTCTGAAAATTAACCTTCTTAATTAACGTTAATGCTAAATTTGAAACAGGGCATCTCCTAACATAATTATTTTTTACATATCTGATGTAATAACCAATTTGCAGATATTATCAACAGTTCCTGGTATAAGTTTATGAATTCCTTTTGTTTCCCAATTAATGCACAAAGTGCGGTTTTATGTTCACAAAAATTGAGTAAGTAAAATATTTTTGAACAAACTTTTCATTTCATGTTATATGAAATCGATTTTAAATGATTAAATATATTTGAGTTACATTATATTTAAGATAAAATTTAAGATTTGCTCAATTAAAGTACAATATCCTTCTCTGTATCTCATTGTATATTTTATGTAGAGACATAATATTTTTTCTCGACGTTAATATTTGGTTTTATACATTTTTTCCGTAAATCAAAATAAAGTTTTTTTCCGTTAGAAAAGTAGAAACATATGTATAATTCTCGCGCAAAAACAAAATGGAAGGTAATGATCTCTAAAGAGATTTGTGTGTTTTTGTACAAATGTACGTACGTACATTATGTATTATATTCCATTTGTAGTCTAAACGCCTTAACGGTATTTCATATCTGGATGTGGTTAGATTTGCCTTAGGTTTGTGAGCTTTACTCAGTATATAAGATTAATAGCAAACTAATATGGCTGACACGCACGACGCCTAGCGGTCGAGGGGTGAATTCATACGATTAGTGTTAATTTTTTATAGCCTAATAATCGGAAGAGCATATGAGTCGTAAATAAATTTGTATTCATTAACAAATTTATAACAAAACTTGTCAGCAGGAGTAGAACTCGCTCTACAGGGGTTCTATAAACACTTAGGTAATTACAAACATTTAATTTCTATTATTCGATCTATTTATTTCTATTAAACTATTCACAATTTTCGTTTTTAGAACTTAAATATATAGCCTATCATAGCTTTCACAGGCGCATGCTTAAAACATTTTATATTCACTTGGAAATCATTGATTTCTGGATTGTTCTCCTTTGCTTCTGCTAGGAGATCTCAAATTATGGCGCCTTTTCAGATTATAAATCGACCGGATGTACTTTCTAGGTTTTGATGACGGTGTTTGAGAAAAATTGGTTTGATAGGTAGACGATCGGACGGAGGGACAATAAAGTGAGCCTATAAGGATTTCGTTTTTTTTTTCACTTTCTATGACCTAAAGACCTATGTGTATAGATATTGGAATAACATCATAATTTTGAAACATCAAGAAAAAGGGAGGAAACAGGAAGGTCAACGAAATTACTTAATAGAGGCACAAAAAGTTCGTGATGAAAATTTTATAGATATAATTGTTTATTTAATTAACCAAGGAGTTTAAGTGCGCTATTTAACCGACTGCAAGAAAAGGGTTATATTTTCGCGCGTATCTAGTATGTATGTGTGTAATATTCTTTATTATCTAATAACTTCCAAACCGCTGAACGGATTTAGATAATTAACATATAGTTAGATACGTCTTGACAACCCAAATGTTCTTAGATAAGTGACATTAAAAAATAACATGGCAGCTGCGAGATACCATCGTTTGAGGTAAAAAAATGTTTTTTCTTGAATACTGCAATATGGGTAAAACATTAAAGGGGTCATTATAAAGATTTAAAAGAAAGATATATCATGAACGTAACACTAAAAAATGCAATGAGAAATATAGGTTATAATACGAAATACGGGGGCGGCTCGCTTGGTATGTGAATTTTAAAGTGAGAAATGTATATTTTATGAACCAAAACCAATTATTTGCTAAAATAGGTTGAAATAATAATATTGATGTAAAATTATAAAATAAAATAAAACATATCCATAACCAATAAAAAGCTATATAGTATAATAATATTTATAACAAATAACAGAATACACACGTTTTTCGTATCAAATTTGTCGCGTACCTACGCCACGTTACTTATTACATTATGTATTTTAGGCAGCATAGAACAACCGTAAGTAAGTCTGTAATCATTACGTAACTATATGCGTTAGAATGGCATGCGACGTGGGGGGCGTGCGTCTATATATAGCTCGTCGTATACATATATCATATATCGTCTATATCATATATCGTCGTATCATATATATATATATATATATATGTATATATATATATATATATATATATATATATATGACTACACCCAATGTCTATTGTCAATAGTAATCATACACTTTAGGACCTTATTCCAATGTCTACATAGTTCTAGAAAGGGAACTTTAACCAACTGGCAATAACTTTGTTCATAAATAAATATGAAGACCTCTGGGGATCTGCAAACTTGACTTGGTAATTAACTCGAACGTCTCTATTTAACTTGCATATTTGTTCACACTTTACTTTGTTTAAATTTAATTATTTCAACGAGTAAGATAACAATACGATATGGTTTAATCTTACACAATCCTTAGAGGGAAACTGAAACTCTACATGGGGTACATAGTTACATTACAGAACTTCTTTATTGTGACGATATATAAATACACCAGAGTAAATAGATCAGTTCAATATTGTGTTATTTTAAATTTTACTTTCGTTTATAACTGACTTGCAAATTAGTGGTCGTTGCCATAGACATATATTTAAGCACGTGATGGATTACCTTTATAGGTAATCAATCACGTGCTTAAATATATGTCAACATTATATGTTAATTTTGATTATGTAGGATGTACATACATCGCATTAATGTGGTGTATAAATTTATATTGAACAAATATTTTTTAGTAAGTAGGTGTTCTTTCTAAAATGAAATAATCTTAATAAAATGATAAACACGATTATTATAACTGAGGCAGGTAAATTAATGCAAAATTAAAATTTATTAGATTTTTCATTTTTTTTTGGATCTTTTAACGGTTAAAACTAAATTTTCTTCAAAAAGGTTTTTATTAACAAGTTTATTTACAAAAATTCAACAGTTTTCGTCTGTTTACAAAAGTTCAACAATGTGGTATTTTCGTTTATAACTGACTAATGCAAAGTAGTAGTTGTTAATACAGACATATATTTGAGCACAAGATTAATTGCCCATCACATTGATTTTGATCAACAAATATTTAAAGACATCGCCTTAATGCTGTATATACCTTTATATTGCAGAAAAATGTATGTGGATTTTTTTCTAAAATGAGATAATCTTTGTAAAATGATAAACGAACATTAATAACACAACAATAAAAATAATATACTATTATTATAGTTGAAATAAGGTAAAACGATTCACAATAATGGGAATTCAAAATTCATTCGGTTTTTAATTTTTTTAATGGGATATTTAAATGGTTAAAACAAAAGTTTCTTTAATACGATTTTTATTACAAGCATGTTGAAAGCTTTTTAAGCGATTATAATTCCCTGTCGAATAATATACATATAAGTATTGCAATGATGGGAAAAATTAAATAAATAAATGTGATAGCAAATATGATAATATAATTTAGAATATGTTTAATTAGAAATTATAATTGACATATTTCTTACTTTTGATATGACGAAAGTTTCATAATTTATAATATGAGAGAAAAACTCCTTTTCCACTTTGTTTACAAAAAACAGAGATTTCATGGTTAAATAAGGTAAAATAAAAGCCTGATTAATGCACCACTGGGTTCTTCTCGTCAACAAATAAAGGAAGTGGTGTGATATATATCTTGACGTTTCTGGAATATATTTTTTTCATTTTTTATATTCCTTTTTTTGTTTTCATTTTTAGCTTATTTTTATTTAGGTTTTATAAATTTGGATAAAATATTCACGTTCGAAAACGAAATTAACCGTTGATCTTAACGGAATTTGTTATATAGATAGTGATCAAAAATATTGGCGTAAACTAATTACAAAAATACCACATATTCTACTTCATGAAACCACCGTCGATAATCTTATTAGCGCACTACCGTATATTCATCTTAGGAGAAGATTTAAAAAGTTAAATTTATGAGGGATATTGGCCGTTTTTTTGTCCAGAGTGGGGATTTGTCAAGTAATCATTTGTACCGAATTTATACGGTTGAATACAAATATGATTGAGTAGTAACAAAAAATTTACTCCTTAACATTTGTTTCGCAACGCAAAATACATAGTATCTTCATTTTAACCTTGCTGTTTAAATGAAATCGTGAGCAAAGTGATAAAATTTTGATGACGACGGTTGCCGGTAAAATGCGTATTCATGTCGTGAAAGTGTAAAATTTTCTTACCAAACGCATAAAGTATGGTAAATAATTTAGTTCAAATATATTTATACCGTGTGACCGACAAAACAGCGTACTCAGACATGTACAACATATAAAAGCACCTTGTCATTGATCATTTTAAGGAAATGAAAAATCTTCGCAAATAAATTTGATTGGCTTATAAGATTTGTTCGTCTGATCATTGACAATAAAATTAGACAGATTTTCTGGACAGATAGATCTGTCAAGACAGATCTGTGAAATATTAGCTGTTGAAAGAAATAGTGGGCGAAAACCGTATGACATAAACTTTCAAGGTTAACACAACTTTCTACTGATCTTAAACTGACTATTATATTATTGTCTTTATTTTTGTTGTTTTTTTGATTTAATATTGCATGAAATTAATTTATATGGAAATACCCAGGTGTCACATAACATGAGTTTTATGTAACCTTAACTTTTGTATCGCACAAGGGGTATACAATTAGTTATGAGGATTATTATAATGTTTACTAACATGTTAATATTTATTTTCCTGATTTTGTTATATTATCGTCATTTAATAGTTGGTATCTTAATCATTCCACTGACCAGTTTCTAATATGATCCTTTATTTTTGACACATAACTACTTTGTTTATTGGAATTTGGTTCACGCGTTATCCAAAAATGTGTGTAAGTAACTAAATAATGAAATTTAAATTTCTTTATAAGCGCTATTTTTAATTTAGACCTATTTCTGTTTAATTGTGTGATCCTGTCACATAATTAAAAAATTATTTAAAAAAAATTAGATTCCATTTTTATATCATATTGCAGTATCATATTAAACTGAACAAAGGTATTTCGAAATGTAGTTTTTTTATGTAGTATCCTTTAAATGCTACACTTAATATAAGAAAATGATAGCGTGATAGACAACACATACTGGATAACCAGTACAAGTGTAATTTTGTTAATGTTACATAACGTTATTCAAACAATAATAAAAGAAAATATTAACTAATTTTACTAAAATCATTGCGTATAATAAAAGTATTACAATATGTTAAGAGACGGGGGCAACAAACATCAATGTAAACAAAAGTTGGAAATATTTCTAAATTATGAAAAAAAATAGGGAAAAGGGGAAAAATGTTTGAAATTTCTCAGTAATTTTATTAGAAGTCTTCTACTGTACTCTTAGTTTTTTTTTTAAAATATAATTAATTGAAGTTCTAGAAAACTTTATAAATTCAGCATAATTTTTAGTAAGTAGATATATGTGTGTGTATATGTTTTGTGTGTACGACGGGAGGTCAAAAAGTTCGCAAAATGGGGTAGAATGAAAGTCAAAAAAACGTGGTGCTATCTTTTCCTTTTCAGTCCATTCTCCCTTAACCAAAAACAGTTTTTAAATTGGTCGATTCATTTATTTACCTATAAAAATGAAATGTTTTTTGACGTATTCATTTCATATTGCTTTGTGAAGTTGAAAGAATAAATTTCATTATACTATCATATAATGATCGTCATTAATTTTAGTAAGTTAGCTTTAATTTTATAAATGTTAACAATGGGCATCACTAATTCTAGGACAAAAACAGTTAATGTGCCTTACAGTCATTTAGCATATTTTTTTACATACTTCATGGATATTGGGATTCGAAACATTTGAATTCGAGCGTTCTTCAGATAAAATAATGCAAAGTGTAAAAATTCGTAAAAAGTAAATTTCGTAAATATTCTAAAGTTTTGAAAGTTGCACAAGCCTGCTTCGATTTATTCCCTTACATCGTACATTCGTGAACGTTCTGAGACGGTAGATATATTCCGTTCCCTAGAGATACTGTTAGAAATATTTTGAAAGTCGTATTGAAAAGAAATCACGTTGTCAAGCTCACGACGTAAAGAAATAGAATTCTTGATCAAAATAACCTTTACCTGAAATATATCTCAAATACCGGCTTGAACGTGGTTCTATAATTTGCATACATTGCAGTAACAAAAATTGTTACTATGAATGTGGATTTTGCTATCAATTTATGTTATGTTTTGCATTTTTATTTTTGATGTATCATTATTTAAATTCATTATATTAGGTGTTATACATTCCTTATTATGCCTAAGCAGTACCAAAATTTTCATCGACTCAGCCACTAGCACGCATATGTGTATATACAAACACGCACAAATAGAAATGTACAAAAATATGTATGAAAGGAAAGGTAAACCTTTTATTTTCTAATTCAACTTGGTTAATATATTTATTCTAAATTACAAAAGGTTTAAATCACCATTTCACTTGATTTGTAATCAGAAGTTGCACTTCATTAATGCATAAGCAACCTGTTCACAGCGAACATTTCAAATTAGATTAAAAATTAGTTAACGCCTTAAAACAAATACAGTTATGCATATTTCCTTATCGTAAAGTTACTTATTAAGCACTTACAGAAACTGAATAAATTACACGAATAAATTACGTTTTCGCTATATATTCCTGTAAATACATTTATCTAACCAATATATCTTCGACGTTACTTCAAATTCTTTTGTATCGTATTTTATTCATACGTCTTCGTCACTTATCTTTAATCTGTCAGGCGTTATAGATTAATTCCTTGTTATATCTACCCAGGCTAACTTAATTATCCTTATATAAACTCTATTATTAATAACAAAGCTTATTTTTTCAAACTTTCTTCCATTAGAACATATCCTAAAACAACGTGTACATAACAAGTATTTGAAAATAGTAAAAAATTGTTTTCCCATACGTTTTCAATATTCACGGTTTTAGTATAACGAGCTAATAATATTTATAATTATAATACTTAATTACTAAAGTAAGCAGATACTATTGATATTCATTACGTGAGAATAGTAAGTAGTATTTCTGATTACGAACTTTTGCGAAAGACGTCATATGTAAGCTTGGAGTGGAGTAAGAGCGTGAAGTAAGAGTCCTGTGGGGTACTTTATTGCCTTGATATATATTTGTAAGTTTACAACTTAGTTTTAATTTACTTTCAGGCAGATTAACGTAGTTTCATGAATGTAGATTACTATTATAACCGCTTCATTGCCACCGATATACGAGTTGTATGTCACGGAATTTTGATTAATCGTCCTGTTACCTTATTGAAAAGTAAAGGTTTTAAAGCTGTAATGTTTCCGTAACTGTGAGCAATTACATAACCCCTGTGACTTTGGAACGTACGCACGCACGCAGGCTTGTACGCATGCACATACGCATGCACGCACCCACACACACACAAACATACACGCACGTGCACACGCTCGCGCACGCCTACACGCACGCACGGGTGCGCACGCACACGCACGCACTTGCGCACGCGTGCATTCACGCACGCACGCACACATGAATGCACGCACGCACGCACTCACGTGCACGTGCTCGCGCCAGCGCACACATGCACGCGTGCACGCACACACGTGCCCATGCACGCACGTGCGTTTACACACACACACAAACTGTAAATTTGACATATTTCTACTAGTGTTACTTTAAAATAGTATGCTTTTATTAGTTGACATTTCCTATTAAGAATGTTACTATTATTATTCGTTCTGTGACTGGCAATGTAGTTTACATTTGATCACAATTTTATGGACTCCATACACGATCATTTATCTTTATGTTTATTTTTGTACTAATTAAATTAATGTTGAAATATGTGCCGTAGACAATTATTGTTTTAATTTATCTCGTTTGTTTCTGAGTCAGACGTCAGTGATATACTTAATTATTTATGACTCAGTTTTTTATTTGATCTTTTTTAAATTCGAATATATTTACAAATAGGGGTAATTAAGTGTGCTTTATGTACTGATTTCAAACAAATTATGACTGTGTCTGTGATCATATTAGTGTACATATTTCTACTTAAAATCATATATATATATATATATATATATATATATATATATATATATATATATATATATATATATATATGTATGTATGTATATGTGTATATATATATATAAGTAAAAAAGACAAACAGCCCTTTATGTTTTCTCTTCTAAATTTCTATACAATATGTGAATAGTTTTAGAATTATGAAATTATCATTTTCATATGATACTCGTACCAGGTTCCGCTGATTTTTAGCTGTTTCATGATCAGTCTATGAAATCATAATAAAATTAAAACTAGCAATGATGATTTCATTGTTAGTTTTCATTATTTCATGATTTTTAATATATTATTCAAGAAACAACAAATGAACTTTCATGTGCATATGTCGAATGGTCCGAATGATGAAGTCATTTTTCATCGTTTATGTGAGATAATGAGAGACTAAAATGAAGAGTTAAAATTTTTCACTTGTATTGTTAAAAATAACCTAAACTTAAATTCAACTAAATATTTTCACTAACCTTGCTCTCAAGAGGAAGTTACTTTGCGGCAAAAACTGAAATGCTGCTACCTCATGCGGCTTACCCTTAACTTTCGGGCAGCCTTCCGGGATGTTGTTGAATAAAATATTCGTGCATAAAAAGGTACAGGATTTCTAGTGAGAATCTTTGAGATTTAAAATGAACGTATACAGGTATAGTATAACTTAACCCGGAGACTGAACATCAGAACATTCAGTTTCTTTTAGTATTGACATTTTCTATAATCTTTATTGTAACCTGCGATTACGATTAGATAAATTTATAAATTTTAAATAAAATAATAATAGACGCCGAGTGAAGCAAAAATACATAGTAAATTTTACCTATCCCACCACCAAATAAACGTGCATTTATTAAGGACATGAAAAATTCGTTGGAACAAATATGTCGAAAGGTTTGATCATACGTCAATTTTGAATAAAACAGGTTAAAAATATTTATTATTCGTATGAACAAATATACGTAAAATTAAGTTTACTGTTTTCAAACGATATCAGCACAACATTGCCATCAATAAATCACTATTCTCACAAATATATCACAGCCAGTTATCTGATGAACTACTGAACGTGTTTTAATAAAATTCAAAATATAAAAAATGGAAATAATCTGCAATGTAAGGGCTATTTTTGTCTATCAATCTGTCTATTAATTTCTGGAATATTACAAAAACTCCTCGAATATTCCTGATCGATAAAGTACACGGTGTTTAATCTTCTGCTTAGTTTAGGCGAGTAAAAAAACAGACAAAACATGAAAATTTCAAGTTATCATTTCCTTTTCACACTATAGAGATTTTATGAAATAAGAGCATCCTAAGTTTCCAGGGGAACTTAGGGTGCTCTTATTTCATAAAATCTCTATAGTGTGAAAAGCGAATGAAGCAATACATATTTTATGCACAACGATAGATATGAGTCTAAACCTTCTGATATCCAACAATTTTCATTCAGCAAAGTCAAAAATCCTTATTGAAAAATATCTTAATTTAATTTTTTTCTTTTTTTCAAAAATTGTTTTTGAAACAATTTCATACTTTGGAGAAAGTATGAAAATATATCTTCCTGATTATCACTTCAACTTAAGAAGAAGGGCTACATATGTAGCCCTTATATATGTAGCACAAAACTACTGAGTTCACTTCGTAAATACTTTGTGTTACTCTTCACTCATTGTGCTCTTCTTTCGTATTTCCCTTCATTTATTCAATATTTCGCTTGATCTCTAATTATTTGTGCTATAAAAATAAAAATGCCGACTACCATAAAGTTGAACTTGACAGTTTTTTTCTTTTGAAACAATTTTTTCTTTTGATTTAGTGGACTCATTTTTCACTCATTTGTGTAATTAATATTTGAAAATATTTGTAAATATTATTTTAAAGAAATTTTCTATGATTTTTCAAATTCATATTTAAAAAAAAACCGACAATAAATGACATCATTTTTATATTTAATAAACTGTGGCCTAAACTTTTGCCTAAACCTTGGCATTGCAAATTAAGAAACGATTTTTTTTTAATTCCAAATATAAAATGAGGTAACCCAAATTTCTAGGAAAACTATAAAGGTAATTCTATAATTCAATATTTTTTTAAATAAACACCATGATTTCAAATGTGGTATAGATTTATTACGTTAGATATTTATATTGTGAAAATTAACATTTTAATAGAAATACCATATATTAAGGGTACATTGTGTTTCTACCTTTATAAGAGCCTGAATACATAAGGAACCTTCGTGCCTCAATAATCCTATCATGCTTAACAGGTTTATTTTTAAACCTGTTAAGCGTGGTAGGATTTAATAACTTTGAATAACATTAACAAAGATATTATAAAAAGAAGTAAGGACAAAATGAGCCTTCAAAGCTTCACAGAAATGTTTGCTATTATCCTATGATTGAAAAATTTATGTACTAAAAAGTTAAAAAAGTTATATAAATTCTTATGGCCATAATTTGATATGTACCTATATAAACGAAGTCCCAAATTTGAATGTCACATAAATTTTGAAAAATTCTGCTGCAAATGAGAGACAGGTGGTCGGTAAAGACGTATTAACTTCAACCATATATTTAAATATATATCGTTGAGTATATACTTATGTTATTTAGATCATCCACAGTTAAGGACAGATATCTTTTTCTCGGGTATATTAATATCAGCCTAATTTCGCGTTAGATATTTTTTTCATTCTATGTATCTGTTTATTGAAAATATTATTCTGCTGAACTTGTGAAAAGAGATATTCAGGTTCTCTTTGTACCTTCCTAGATCAAAATATTATAAAATCATTAAAGCGGGTTCGTAGATATAGTAAAATGGGTAAATAATTTTATTAATGCATTGCATATTGAAAATGGGCAAGAAATATTATATTGGTGTCAATTTCAGATATCCTAAAATAATATTTATTGTGGATAGAGCCGTAATTAGAGCTAACTATTGCCGGCAGTCTTTAACCATTTTGCTAATGTGTGAGTAATAAATTTACTTTCGTGTGCTCCTTTCGTTTTTTAATTGCTCAACTCTTAAATTTCCAAGAAGTTAAATTAAAAACATGAAGCAATTTTTATTTTTTAATTTATTTTGAGGTTCAAAATCAATTTTTTAAAAGAAATGGATGATGTAATAATAATTTGCGAGATATTATATTCATTTTGTTGCTAAGTGGTGAGTGAAGTAAAATCTGTTGCTAGTTTCCCTTTTTAATAATTTTTTACAGTTTGACAAATAATTTTTGTATGTAAATTATACATTTATCCATTGTGATTAGATTTCAATAGAGAAATAAATTATGTCAATCTAAATATTATAATTAAATACGGTACGTTGATTAAGAAAGTTCTAAGGTCAACAAAACTGGTAAAATATTCTCTGGGTCGCAGCCAAGAAATATAAAATAAAAACAATATTCTTAGACAATCGAACACTACTTCTTTCACTTCATGTTCAAACGTTATGATCGATGCGACTATGAAGAGTTTTATTTTATTTCTTGGCACGAAGAATGGGTGTAATAAATATTATATATCCCTATTTTCTTGATTTAATTCTTAAAATGAGGATATTTATTTTTTGTCTATAAAATCTATGTGGTAAGAGACAAAATATTGAAAAAAAATGTAAAAAAATTAATTATTAAGTAAAACTCTGCATAAAATGTAGTAAAACCACACATTATGTGAAAAACAAAGGAAATTTAAAGGATACATTTAGAGATATGAAAAAGGTAATGATAGGATAAACATTTTACAAGAATTCGGGTAGCAAGATAATAATAACATTACATATGTTTTCATTCACTGACTGCAATCATTGTCATTACGAAATTGTGCTGACAATTAAATAATAGCAAATGACACCTAAATGATTGTGATGGACTAAATCCGCAAAATAGCCTTACTTATAAAATATTATCAAATCTAGAATTGGTTAGTTAATAATGGATTTATTGGATAAAATATATTAATAGAATAAAATGAGTTTGTTATAATAGCCCATCGTTTCTAAGTAAAAGAGAGCTCCAATTAGTCTTTCTTTTTTATTTATAACGAAAAATATTCAACCAAAAAAGTATAATGATTATGTGACATAGAGTCAAATATTTGAGATGTATATCCGCAATAAATATCGCATAACCAAATGATATAATATTAGATCGTCATTAATCAACACCTATGCTACCTATCCATTAACGTGTAATAATCCATAGAACATAGAGTACAGTAGAATTAATCAGTTCCAGCAGCTTGGAAAAAATATTAAAAGTTTTTGCTGCCTTTTCGAAAGCTCTATTGATCTTCCAAGATTCTAATTTAATGTTTGTAAACTTCACAATTAAATGAAACTACGTGATGTAGTATATAATTTCTTTAATTTCTTTGCCACGACCTAGATTTCGTTGTATTACAACATCTTCAGGTGGGATATTAGCAAAGATTGTGGTTGTGATTGTGTCTCGTTGATGTGTCTCGTCGACAAAGATTGTGTCTCGTTGTATTACATCTTCAGGTGGGATATTAGCCATCTTTGCTAATATCCCACCTGAAGATGTTGTAATACAACGAAACCTAGGTCGCGGTAAAGAATTGTGAATAATGAATTTCTACCAAATTAACGCCAAATATATTCAATGTTTGTAAACTTATTAAAAGAAACATTTAAATTATTAAATATTTTCGTTATTAACGCAAAAGGATGCCAATTTTGCTTTCCCATCTCAAATTTTATAAGTCATGTTCTTCATTAGTCATCAATTTTTTTAAATACGCTTAACTTCTTTACATCCTATAATGAACTAAAATGATTAAAATCCAAACATGAGTTAGATTGGATTGCGTCAAGAAACCTTTATTTGAAAGTGAAAGTTCGAGATTTTTATTTTCCGAAGTGATTTAACTCTTTATCATTAGCAAACGGACGGCAAATTTATGATATCACTGAACTGATAATGATTTTAAAGTATTTATTTTATTAAAGTCGATAAAAATCGTAACTAAAGATGCTATGACGAGAAGACGATTTTTTTTATTTTCGTCTCTAAAGTTAATTTTCCGTTAAAATCTAAAATTTACCTATTGTTGACCAAAAACAATTTCAATATAAGGGACTTTGGAAATAAGTTACGTATCGAAAAGCTATTTTATAAATCTTTTAAAGGAAAAATAAATTGTTTGCTCGAAATTTTAAATATTCGATTTAAGTGTAAGACGAACAAACTCAGGTCCATTCCACAGATGATCATTTCATAACGACCCACGCTTTAGATTAACAATAACCTTCATAATTGTTATATAATTGAAAACAACTTATTTTCTTTATTCATTCCATTATTTAATATCTTAATTTTTGGGCTTTTTAATCTTAAATTAAATACCTTATTTTAGTAACAATTTTTTTGATTTAATTTTCTTGGCAAGTAATGTACCAGGGTCGTATTTTGATTAATCTTACTTACATTATAATCGAGAAAATGTAATTAGTTGCTTATCAATTTGTTCGGTTTTCCCGTCTCAATTTCCCCAATTTCCATGAAATTTTGCATGCACATAGCCGGTGTTATGCAATGAAGTTAATATAGGATAGTGTATTTAACCCAAAGTAAATGTGAATTTGTTTTGATATTGAAAAATTATCCTTTAGGGATTAGAAAACGAACATGAGTAAAAGCTGAACATAGGCATGTAATATCACATTTACTGAATTGCAGAGGGCTTTTTATTTTCGCATTATTTTAATTTGAAATACATTGAACATTTCGAACAGCCTAACCATTTCCTGTGACAAGCAAACTACCAATCATATTGATCACAACTTTTTTTCTTTTTCAAGCAAGGGAATCCATTGGTCAAATTTAGTGTCTAAAAAGAGTCGCCTAGAAAATGGAGTCATAAAAATAAAAATTCTGTTGAGCGAGCATCAATACATAAATTACAAATAAACCGTGAGCGAAAACTTAACTTCTTGAGCTACAAACAAACAAAATAGGTGCATATTGATATAAATATTTTCAAAAGGGCGCAGCAAAAGGCTATGACTTAATACAAGCACTATTATTGTATACGTATTTAATGAGTAAGAAAATAATAGGCCGCGCACCTACCCCAACTTAATAAGAAATCGTCAAATTTAAACTTAGATTCCCTTCAGGGCTACTTTTCTTCTTATTTTGGTGTAAAAATTAAATACGTTATATGGTTCTCTGTCAAAATATGACTAATCTGAGCTATTTACGTATTGCCTATTTTCATATTGCTGTAGTATCTACATAGAATACTGAATATATTTGGCGTTAATTTTGTAGAAATTCATTATTCACAATTAAATGAAACTACGTGGTGTAGTATTACTTCTTAGAAATAATACTACATCACGTAGTTTCATTGAATCCAGTTCAGCAATATGCGAAGATTATTTCACATTATGATTTCCAAATTGCTAGATAAATTGCAAAGCATCAACAATATATGGACGTAAAGATCGTACGAATTTTTTTAGGTCACCTTTTTAATATATTTATTTTATTTCAATTATTTTCTTGTTCTTTTTATTTTCATAATATTCTTCTTACATTATATAAGGTATTTAGACTTTCTTTAAATTTTTTATACCATCTATTTCAATATTCTACTAAAAAAATAATATAAGTAACCAATTAATAAATATGTAAAGATAATTTTAAACTATAAGACTTTAATAACTTTAGTGTTTCTAGAAAACTCTACTATTGTAATTAATTTTGATGTAATATTTGTAATTAATTTTGATGACATGAATAAAGATTAGTTGTAATTAAAGATTTGATTATATAAATCCTTTATTTTAATTAGCTTCATGAAGGCGAGTGGACAATAACGGATGCCTTTTTACGCAATTGATTGTTCCCGTTATGTATTTTTAGGCTATTGCGACAAATTAATTAAGATTTCGAAAATGACCTTGAATTTTAAAAATTTTATTTGTATGGTATCCTTTCAGACAAAAATTATAATAACGATACGAACTTTCTCCGTTTTCAGATTATAGGAATTTACATTACATTATAGAAAATGTCTTACCCAATGTAATTTAGCGCTAATCCCAATAGGAAGTACATGTTGACATTTAAATTTTGAAAGCTACTTGTACATAATACACAAAATTACAAATATTATTTTTGATTACTTATAAACGGTTTTCAATTAACTTTCCATTTCCATGACTGTCATGTATATTTTCAAAAATTTACTCAGGTTGATTTAAATAATATGTAGTGTTTATTCCTTGACGTTTGCTCCGTAAGATCGTTTTCCTTTTCAGTATCCTTTGAAAATCACATTCTACAATATTTGTTCATAAAAAAGTTCTTGAGTTTATAAATTTTAAAAATATAATTAAAAAGTTAATTATTTTGTAATTTATCTTTTTATATAAGCAAATAATAACTTAGGCAACAACTTTTCCCTTGATTTTGTTGGTTTCTTTTTTTTTAAATCTAATATTTTTAGGAACTGGTTTATTTTTGCACTTATTTAAGTATATTCTTCGCTTCTTATGTAGTTATGTAAAAAAGTAATTTGCAAATACACTTTTACCTGCTCGCTACTAATTTTTATTAGTATATGCATGTACGTATAAATTTATCTTAACCCAAACGATAAAATATGTCTATAAAAAATTTTATATGTTGGAGCTTTACATATTAAAATAAATTGCATTCTGACCCATTCTGGAATAAATATATTGGGTATGACTTTAATTTGAAGTAATGCTATGGGTTTAATAAAATATAGATATGAAATTTATGGATAAATTTCATTTAAGCTAATCATAACGTATTTCCTTGATGTACATCTTCACATTTACGTTAATAATACATATAATATTATTACATAAAACAAAAACTCCAGAGCATTATTTAATTTCTTTAGTAAAAATTAAAATAAATCAATAATTCCACCGGGCATAACTCCACTAGTGTTTAAACACCCATTTTTATAAATTATAACGTAAGTTTTATTTGATAAAAAAACTGTGTTTTTTTCGAGTGATTTATTTCCTTAGAACCTAAGGTGTCATACCAGAAGATATGTCTATGAAGATCTTTTTTGATATTGATTAATTTAATTAAGAAAATCAGAAGAAGATATTTTCGATTAAATTTTTAAACATTTTAATAAAATTTGTTGTCGATATTATGCGCTAAAGCTATAATTTTAGTAAATAGATATAATATTGTAATTATTTATATTTCAGTATCAGAACAATATTTAATATTTACAAAATATCTCGAACGATGTATGGAATACGAGTAAATGTAAGTAAATTTATAAATCTACATTATACTGTCCCAGACCACATTCAAGAATTTTGATTTCCGAATTTCAATATAATCGTGTAAAGAAACTAAAAGTAAAGTAACTAGTAAAGTAACTATTTTAAGTAAATAAAAAAAATTCTGAAGATTAGAATAGGCAGTGCATAGATTTCACACAAAAACGAAACTATTATTTTAAAAAAAATGTAATATTGTAAAAAAGAGAGAGGGAAAGAGTGGCAAACTCAAGTTAATTAACGGGAGACATATTTATTGTGATACTCTGTACAGTTAATTTTTAGGCTTAAAAATTAAATTAAATCTAAATGAAATTTTAAATTTAATTATATCTGATGATTTAAACGAATTTTACTGAAAATCGTAACTCAAAATATAGGTTAATCTTCTCACAAAAACATGATGGCATATGCTACCGTGGGAGTCTAGGTAATGTAATTTTCAAGCAATTCAAGTAGTGCGTTGTTTCGCGACGTTTGTGCCTGTCATTTCGCTATCGGCGCAACTGTCTACGTTCACATTTAACAGTTATTCTAATAAAATGGTATCAATGAAAGTTTATTTTATATTTAAAATTTAATTATTTTAATTGTTACTTTTAGATCTTCATTAAATAAAAATATTAGTACAAAAATTATGATTTTATTGTTAATTTATATTACAAAATGTGACACTTGCCTTTACCCGATTTTTCCCATTTCAAATATTCACTTTTTTCAATACACTTTGAAAATTATTTGTCGAAAATAGTACTCTCACTTGTAACAAATATAAAAAAGACCTAAATACTTTCAAAGAAGAAATATTAAAAGCTTAACCAGACAGAAATAGTTTGGCAATTTCACTTAATCTACTTTTGCTTTGAGTAGTACTTTGTAATGAGTTTTTCAGATGGATTCACCAAAGTAAATAAAATTGGTTCGATACCTTTTAAAAGCGGCGCATTGGGCCTACACATAATAAAATAAAGTTATAGAGTCTATTTCAGTTTGAAAAATCTTTCGATTATCGTTAATGAATTCATAAAGCCGGCTTTGTAATTTCACTTCAAATAGTTGGGGATAATGGTCTAGTATGGATAATGGACTACTCTTTTTGTGACTAAAAGAATCATTCTACACGTTCTTCTTATTCTTTTCCATTAAAACTTACATAATGGATTTAATTTATTGTTTAAACGAGAAAGTTTATATAAAGAACATTACTTAGTTTTACTTACTTAACTTGAAGCTGATCGTTATTGTTTATCTTTTATGAGTTTTCAAAACAGTTTAGTTGTTGATGAGGCAAGTTTTATTTATTTCTTATCTCTTCTGAATAAACTTTATAAATATGTAAATCAAATCCCTCTGCTCCATGTGTACAATTTCATTAGTAATTTATATATATGTATATATATACACACACACATATATATATATATATATATATAAATATATATATAAGTAAAATTAGAAACAGACGAAAGAACCGTCATACCTTTAGAAGTTGAGTTTAATGAAATCTTCTGGTAAATTTATGTAGTATATGCATTTCTTTAGCTTACAGCACCCGATGCGCACCTAGAGAAAATTAAATTCTATTAAGCATGTTTTTCTCTTTAATCAAAGACATTGCCTGTGTCAAATTTATTTTCATTTTAAAACATATTAATATTTATATGTCCATAGACCACACAAAAAAAATATTTATATGAAAATTTTTGAGGGCTAAACAAGTACTCGAAAAAAAATGTTCCCATTTTCTATATTAATCAAAAGCGTTACATTAATTCCAAAATTATTTTTTAGCATTTTTTCGAACAGATACTTCATTAGAGAAACATTAAAGAAAATATTCAAAAAATGTCCTTCGCTTTGTTTCTGAAACTATTAAACTTACCGGCATGCCATGGACAACTGTTCATCTTTTGTTGCGACGTAAAATTTGCATCCATTTCACATCCAGCACGTCCAAACGGTTATGCTATAAGATCTCATCTGAAGATTGCAATTCTGCTGAATAATGCTACAGCGATATCGCCAAGATCCTATTTTTTTCAACAAAATCTTTTGGTCCGACGAGAGCGCATTTAAAAGGTGAGGTATTTATATCCACAACCTACACGAAAACGTAGAAATCCTTACGCTAAAAGAGGTGACCGGTTCCAGGTTCAATTTTAAGTGAATTTGTGGGCTGGCAATGTATGGAGCAAACTAATAGGGCCTTTTGAATTGCCACCGCGCCTAGATGGACAGCGCTATTTGATTTTTTTGACACAAAATCTAAAAGACATTTCGGAAGATGTAACCCTTTGAATCCACCAGGGAATGTGGCTGCAACATGATGGGGCTTCACTACATTACGCTAGAATTTTTCGGCCTTACGTGAATAAGGAGTTCCCTAACTGCTGGATCGGTCAAGATGGTGCAATGTTACAGCCGGCACGTACCCCGCACCTTAACCCTATTGATTATTTTCAGTGGGTTTTTTAAAGAAAAGGCCTACATGAAGGAGATTTCAACATTACAGGATTTACGAATTGTAAATGTGACGGTGGAATATATAAAAAACCACCCTTCATTAAGGTTTTTAAAACGAAATTCTTACGACAATGCCGTCTATACTTAAAAGCTGGAGGCGAATATTTTGCACACTTAATGTAGAGTAATTTTTAATAAATTCTAATTTAAAAAAGAAATTATTTACAATGTTTACCTAGTTTATTTGTGTACTTTTTGATCGTCGCTTTATTTTGGCTTAGTTTTATTTTGAGTTTGGAAGAAAAAAGCAGTTTTGAAAAACTGACCTTAGGTAAAAAATAGTAATAAAAAATTTCCCTTGTGTTACACCAATAGAATCCGCATTAAATATGCCAATTTTTGTGATATCAGAGCACTTAATTTTAAATACCTTTTTTTCACCAGCACTGATTAAAGTCGGGCAAAAATTATCTGCCAAACGTTATTCTCGTAAAACTTCATTTTTTGTGACTGCTTCATGAGAGTTAACTAAGTGTACGTGTTTTAGTCATAAAGGTTTATCTTTTACGTACCCAAAGAAATAAAAAAACGGCTTCGTCAGTTTAATTTTGATGGCTATTTTTATTTCTAATATATTACATGAGCATTTTAAAGAAACGTAATAAATTAAAGATAACTTTTTAACCTTGAGAGCTAGAGGTGTGACCCCATACACAAAATTGACCCATATAAGACTCTCAGTATTGCTTTTGGGGCGCCACATTTTGGACACCTGTATATCAACTGATATTCTATTCTCTATAAAGATATTAGTTGATTAATTATATAACAGTTCAATGTGCAAAATATTATATTGTTACCATTCGATTAGTAAATATTTTTTTATTTGTTTTCAGTATAAGGAAAGATGGTAAGCACAATACTTTTACACGCTTTTCTTTTCTTTCCCATAACTTGATTAAACAAACATAAGATATGTACATTCATAACTAATCACGAGTTTTCATATAATCGATTTAATCATATTTTTATATACCGCCTTCAAAATAATTAGGGTGTATTGAGAAGCATTTTCTGTGAAATTCTCATAGCCACGATATTTTTAGTTAGAGTAAAAATTTATAGAGTAGAAAGATATTTTAGTTGGGGTGGAATAACAAAGGAAATATTTTTTACCTTTATTATTTTGCATGCAGCAAGAATAATTTCAAAATATTTTCCTACTCTGAAATTTCGAATACTCGAATTTTTTTGGTGTTGTCAACCAATTAAAACGTATGTGAAAATAGTTATATTCCGGCATTGGTGTGACTATTATTAGTTATTATCCAACTAGCATATTTTTGCTAAGAAAATTTGTTTAGATTTATAACTCGATCATATAGCCATATAGAGGTTATTGCGCTAATAAACTCGTTGGGTAATTACGTTCATTACTTATAAATAAAAATAGTGTTCGAAAATTTTTTGTAGAAATTAATGTCAATTTGCATTTTTAGAGAAATGAAAAATAACATTAAAAATTTATCACCTCGAGTTTTTTATTTCGATAATGCACACGAGGAAAAATTTTATAAAAGAACTTGCAGAATGTGAATTTTCATCAGATTGGCTTTTATTTTTTGCTTGGCTTTTATTTTTGAATTTGATTTTTTTTAGCTGATGGATTTTATAGTCGATATGAAGAAAATAAAAAAAAGAGAGCATATTTATAAAAATGGTATTTGAGCCAGTAGAGGCAAGACAATGTACCGAACATGCTTGTCAATCTTTATTTGTTATTTGTGTTATTATTATACAAACAAAAACGTTGCTTCCAAACTCTCGCTTGCAATTAAGAATGAAATAACTTTTGAAAAAAAAAATTCTCTTTACCAGGTTAAATAAATTTTGTAATAAAAAAATCAAATGCGTCCGGGCGCCAACACATATGTCCGCCCTGTTTCTTGCGGTGAAATAAATATTCTGATTCGATGCTCTCATTTTTACACCGAACCGAATGTTTTTAAAAAGCGAAACCTGCGGGTATATTTATTAAAATGATCGCGTAAACTATGTACTGTGATAAAACGAAAATAGTTTGTTTTATTACTGACATGTGAAATCAAGTCAGTTTTATTAATCCATAACTATCCTACCCAATAGGTAAGCGTAATTCACGTACTGAGAAAAAGTAACATGAAAATACCTGAACAGTTTAGTTGAGATTTTAAATGTTCAGGTTATATCGTAAATCGGTCATATGTTACAACGGTTATGAAATGTGTAAGGAAAACATGGCTTGGTAAGAAATCTAATTTATTATACATCATAAAACAACCTTTCAATTTCCTTTTGAATAATCCCAAATACTAGAAAGTAATAACAACCATGATAAATATACTGAAAAATGCAAAGAAATATGGCATATTTATATTTTTTATAACTTAACTTCAAGCACATTGTCACCGGTTATTTCCTGAAACATCCACAATAGTTCTAGAAGAACGAAGATAGAGTTGGTGTTGAAATATATTTTAAAAAATATTTTTCTATTTGCATTCAAGTTATATTTTAAGCAATATAGTGTGTGTGCATGTGTATGGGTGAGTGCGTGCGTGCGCCGCACATGCATGCGCGCGTGTCACTATAATGAGAGTAACTAAACCTGGTTATAGTTTCCCATAATAAAAACTAAATCTTTTATCAATTTTACAATATGTGCGATTATTTGAAAGTATACGAAACAACAAAGGACACTCATGGAATTGTACGAAGAGGCTCGGGTTGTAAAAGCAAAAAAAATTTTTAATAATTTAGAAACAGCGGCACTATCCTTTTCTATCATAATTTAGTTAAGATAAAAAGATATATTCTAAATGTATAAACAAAAGAAGATATCAGCAATGTTTTACTGTAATTGGTAAAAATGGGATCAAATAGCCCTTAACAGAAATTACAGAATATTCTGTTGAAGTTATTTCACACAGAAATAAGTTGAATTTTGTTTCGAGCATTTCGTCGTTTATCTTACTTTAATTTAAGTTTTACGACTATTGATAGTAACTACTAAAGTACGAGAAAATTATAACAAAATTGATTAATTAAACTTTATTCAACATAAATTAAAAACTTTTATTGTGATTTATAACTGAGGAAAAATTATTCTATATATCGAACGTGATGGTTTGGAAAGTAATTATTTATTCTCCATCGTTTCATTAAGTTTTTATTAGTGTGACATTGCCACAGTCTGTATATTACAGCTATATTTGATTTACTTAAGAAACTATTATGGTCAAATGATTATTAGAAATAATTATAAACATTCCTGGAAAATTTAAAAACATTTTCATTCAAGCAGTATTTATTAACCGTAAAGCTTATATTTCTGGTCTTTTTATCAATATAAAAGCTTCTAGTTCAACAATATAAAATTAAGAATACTTTTTCAATAGATCACTTATTTTTTTTTCATGGAACGAAGAGTTTTTGTGTTATCGAAACATTTTTTTAAAAATAATTCTTGTTGGATGTTCTATTGGAGATTTCTTTTCTACTTAGGGATACTAAAATTTTATTAAAAAAAATCTGAAAAACATCCACTGCATTCTATATAGTCATTAACATTAAATTTAATGAAACAATTAATTGGAAAGCGAAAGACGTTCGCATTAGGAAAATGTCTCTAAGAAAAACATCTTTTACCGGCAACTATTTCGAACCAATATATTTTTTCAAGAATACAAAATTATTTATAGGAATTAATAGAGATTAAACCCACAATATTGTAAGACGCGTACATTACTGAACAATTTTAGCGACGAATACATTTCTAAAGCAAAATCGATGGAAAAATTGGTTGCATCGAGAACATTTTTTACTCTGATCCTCAACTCAAATAGCAAAGTTGTTACTCGAATACGATTTTCTTCAAATAAATGACTAAGTGCATAACAGCTTTGATGAAAGGATTTGATGTGTGGGCGCGGGCAGGTAACAGTTTATATGTTCAACTAGCCAGCAAATTATTTTTTGTAATTTCATGTTATTTAGACTCTTTTAAATCTTTATTAAATATAATTATTGAACCATTTATTTTTAGTTTGTGTAACTTTACATTTAAATAAAAAAGGTAAATACGCAAGTGCCGACTTTTTACTATGGGGTGATACATGAACTTAAAAAAAGCTAGGGTTCAGGATTAGCCGTTTGTAAATATAGTTAAAAAAAATTAATTCAATTTTGTCAAATAGCACTTTTGTACAACGGTTGTGCTGGAAAATATTAATTGTCGTAGACTGGTACATCAGCAATTGTTTGCCTGTTATTTTGAAAAAAAGTTTGAGAACAACGCCCTCGTAATAAAGTACTCCTTCATGATAACAATGCCTTTACACACTCAACATAATGAACGGCTGAATATTTGACTACATTGATTTAAAAATATTTGGTCATCCAACATACAGAATATACGATTATTATTTATTTCCAACAATACAAGATAAAATACAAGATTATCTGACGTCGAAGAAGAAGTGACCTTAAAATATGTCGTAGAGGAAACGTCCAAAAAAGAGTCGGCTAACTGTTCCCATAGTGATTCCATCGTATGCAATCACTAAGGGAACAGTTACAACAATTGGAACAGTTACAACAATTGTAACAACCTTGGCAATTTGCAGAATAGAACAGTTATGCAAATTGCCAAGGAGACTATTTCATGAATTAAAAACTCACCAGTTGCTTCTATTTTTTATTTTCTAAAAACAATCCCATTTTTGTCTTTGCATTCCTATTTTCTAATATTTCCAATTTTTAACCTAATTTATGTAGTGGGGGAAACTAAGATAATGGAAGATAATTGAATGCAAACCAAAATAAGTAACGTATGTCTCTGCGCGTATGTGAGCTTAAATTATTCTACATAATTTTCGACATAATTTAATTTTCAAAAATATTTTTTTTAATTTCAATAATGATCTCTCATCATGTATTCATAGTTTTCTTTTCTGTTTAATTTCAAAAAATTATCTCATGAGGATCTTCGTAAATATAATAAGTTTTTTCAAATATAATTTTGATGCATATATATTAGGTTTAGTTTCTTTTAAAACAAAAAAAAATCACGGTCCGATTCCGCAAAGGAAAACAGGACATAATACATGATTCGTATAAATCCATAAATTTACCCCGTTGAATTTTATTGTAAATTAGTTTGTATTAACATTATTTTAGTAAAGCTATAATATATATTAATTAATATTAGCTAGCTACAAATAGCTATACAGGTTTTAATATACGTCATTTAATATAGTTGCCATAATTTAAAAGTTAAACTCAATGCACCCAACGAAATTCAAAATTTAAATTAGTATTTGTTACCCCCACGATGTAAGACGATATTATACATTCTATGTTTATGTTTTACGTCAACCAAAGGAGCTGTTTTTGTATTAAAACAAAATACAAAAAAAAAGGAAATATAAGTAAATTTGGCAGTCGCAAAATTATTATGATAACCGAATATACATATATAGCCACATAATGTATTTGAAATAAAAATTAAAAACAAATTTTCTTAATATAAAAACCGTGTAAAAATTAATGAGTCAACTGAGTGACTGTTATATATTTCCTTTATGACTCTCTTCTCTTAATTGGTCAAATTAATTTACGCATATTAATCAAAATCTCCATATATTTACTAAATAGATTAAAACATCATTCCACTCAGTACAAACTTAAATTTCTATTCTGTACGCTTACGGCCTGCTTTTTACACTAATTTCCGTTAATATAAGATATATTATATTCCTTACTATAAGAACTTGATTAAAATAATTTATTTTAACTGATACTGTATACGATGACATAGATTCGCTGAGTAATTTTACCTTATCGAGTAGAAAATAAGAAGGGAGCAGTAACTCGTATTTGGATGCCGATGTAGAATTATAACATGTTCTTGTAAGAAATGAAAGAAAAATTATGTCACTTCTCCATTTAAGTTAACTCCTTTAGGATTGATGCTAAGAATGATTTAGGCCTATTTTGATTTTGGCCTATTCAGTACTGCGAAAATATTAATATTTCACAAAGAACTCAGTGCTTATCATCAAAATAATCATAATATTTGAACAAATATTCAAATATACCTCATTTAGCCTGTGTTAATTTTATACCTATTTTCTTCTTTTCTCATCACTAAGAATTATTTGCAAACAAATATTTAGACGACAATTGTAATAAATATGTAATAGCGATGATGACAATTTGTGATAAATGGCAGTTATTGTAATGACATATTTTAGATTTAGTGAGTGTTGTTTTAAAATGCAATATTATTTTAGGGTTTCTTGAATAATACTGCAGAGTAGATCACCATTCAAATTTATAAACTCATTTCAAAATTCTCAAAGCTGTAATTTGCCTAGTTGTAAGCCTCATACGTGCTCATTAAACCGAAAAAGTCCGCTTATGTTTAATTTTTAATTCGTACATTTTTTTTTGAAACGATATGTATAGTAATTTATAAATTCTCAAAAGTAAATTATTAGTCTAACAAGATTTCAAAGAAATTAGCGAATTATCTTTATATAACTGGAAATAAATTAATTTGGAATATTCAATATATTTGGCGTTAATTTTGTAGAAATTCATTATTCGCAATTAAATGAAACTACGTGATGTAGTATTATTTCTACTTTCTTTAATTCTTGTGGTGGGCTATTATATTAGCAAAGATCTTTGCTAATAGCCCACCTAAAGATGTTGTAATACAACGAAACCTAGGTCGTAGTAAAGAACATAAAGAAAGTAGAAATAATACTACATCACGCAGTTTCATTTAATTGTGCAATTAATTTGGCCTAAATTTTGGACGAAATATTGTACCATTTTTTATAATTTTAGTCGTTAGAACTCCCTTGCAATCTAAGTAAATATTGATATCGACTAATGCATATTCGATGATTTAAAAAGTAATAGGTACATTTGAAGATATTTTAAGTTCTTTGACATTTTTCTTAGTATATACAATTCCAAACTTGACATAACTGAAATTAATCTGTGCCTAAAATTTTGTATGAAAGCCGCCGAAACTTTGTCTGATAGCCGGCAAATTGTCTTGGTTCAATGTATTTGTGTACATTTGGGTCCACGAATCTAAATCGCTTTTAATTTACAATTTGAAACAGTTATTACGTTTAAATCAAATTATAAACCTTAAACGGGAAAACGGAGGAAAAATGAGAAAAATTAAAGGAAATAAATTCGATACCAATCGGGTTTTCTGTTATCTGCATCCATATCACGATGCAGTATTTGTTTTCACATAGATACGTACCACTAATTTCTAAAATAAACCTCTTTCACTTGCTTAATAATTAAGACACATTACGTATTAAATCATTTCGATGGTTTAAAAATTATTTTGAAATATACTATATCTGTCCAAACATAACATGTGTGGGAGTAACTCCTAAATCCTTTTTTGAATATAGTCATAGTCATGTGAGAACAAAGACGCAGTATAATGTAGATAATAGTAGTTAAAAATAATCAATGTCGTGAAATAAATTTTAATCAGAGAAAAATGCCATTAAATGTATTTGGGATAAAACATATATTAGGATCCTTACCCAATTAACAACATATATATATATATATATATATATATATATATATATATATATATATATATATATATATATATATTATAATTTGTTATGTTGTACTCGTACATGCCTATAAAAGCCTATGGTGGTTAAAAAGTACTCTATCATCCCGAGAGTCGGCAACTCTCTACTGCGATTCGTCTTCAGAGTATCTTTTCAATTAAAAAAAAACGTACTTTAATAATTCTAATAAATTTACAAAATACATCTACGACGTAATTTTTGTGACGGCCGTTTAAATATTTTTACGCGGATTTTGAAAATATTTTGTTTTTATCACTTTATATATAGCTTTTTATCTAAATATTAATGACAGCGTAATATATGTGTCAGGCCATGACCTAATTCGATTTATACGTAAAATGTTAAGAATAAGCGTTCTATGTCACGATGTACAATCAATTCATATCGAAATAATATTTAATTAAATATTTTGAAAAAAAGTTTTTCTTTGATTCAAAAATTTAAAATTTTCCTTTATTTTTAAACTTCGGTCCTGATATTCCTCAAAACTTTTGAAGCAATTATTTTGGTGCACTGCTTTTTATCTCAATATGAAAGTGCATACTTAGAAATGTAGTGCTTTAGTTTTATCTCTTCTATTTTTTGAATTTCATGGCTAAGGAGAAAAAGAATGTAATTGAATGTAATTTTGTATAAAGTTTAGCAACTTTATTGATTTTATAAATTGTGTAATAAAATATTTATTATCAAAATAAACGTACCACTTTTTCAAAATCAAAACAATTTATTATTTCATTTAGTATTACAATGAATTGTGGTTTGCCACTTCCACATACTTGTCTGTACTTTGATATTAAATTGAGATAATATATTAGTGTAAAAACTGATACGATTTTTTTCAAAATACGTATATTTCTATTTTACTTGTCACATTTAATTTTCAATAAGATCAAGCACCAATCGTTCACGAAATATGGTCTAGTGAAATAAATTTAGAGTCTGCCTACGTTACTGTTACCACTTTCAAGAGTTAGAAAAGGACATTATATAGACGATTCTTCTATAATCCCAGATAACAGCATGATCCAAGCAAAGTTTTCTACTAGATTACTACCTTCTGGACTTTTTAAAATTTATTTGCTTCAATCAAATTGTAGTGTTTATCGATATGTTCACGGAGCGCAGTTTTTTATATAGAAAGCATATTATATTTGTAATATTTTTAAAATTTTATTTGATTATAAGAATATAATCCATTAAATCCAGCATAGGTATTTTCAAGGCGAGAGGATAAAACACTTGTCATGGAACGAGATAATACATTTTTAGAATAATAAATATCAAGATTACTTTTGTAAAATCCCGTTCAACATTAACCAGATTTAATTAATACTGGTAGAAAATGTATGATTAAAAAAACCCAAGTAAAAGTTCAATTTACCTCCTCGCCATATTTTCTTCATCACAACACTTTTTTAATCACAGATTAGTTATTGGTATTGAAACAATTTTGATTGGATAATAAAAAGCATTTCTTTTTTGATAAAATAAAAATATTTTTATTTTCAAATATTTTGTTTACTTGTTTATCTTAACAAAATTTTAGTTTGGTGTATAAAATTTATCACTATTTAACTACTAAGAATATCGTAAATATAACCAAGGTTATAAAGATAAAAGATCTTCATGAATAGAACACGATACTATTTTTGTCCGTTGCCTAAAACTACTACTGAGATATTAGTTTACATTATTTAATTCTTTTCCATTAATCTACATTTCCTCTCTATTTTAGTAATAGGAAGGTACTTTTAAAGGCACTAATAATATTAAGGCCAAAAAAGTGTTTTCAACGTTGAGAGGAAAAATCAAAAAGATATCCTACCCAGGAAAGCGTTTTCCAAAAAATGCTATTACCATTTTTTCACGTTACAGTTTATGATTTGTTGGCATTCCACATATTTTTAAATAATTTTATGTAACGGTTTAGATTTATATACAAGATCGTAGCCATTTTGTAACGTCATTCTATTGCTATGTATTTACATATGTGTTCAAATGGAAATAAAATAATATATGTTTTAGATGTATACAAAACATTACGACAAAATCATAATTCATAATAATATTATAAATGGGAAAATAACTGTATTTCTTTTTTTCATTCCTCTACTACTCAATCGATCTTCATAAAACATCACATACGCGTATCTTGCCTTATGGGAATGAAAACTTTATATCCCAAAAAAGAATTATTATTACTTTTTCTAATTGAAAAATAACCCATTGTAGATAAGAGCGCGAACATAAGTATGTAATTACAGTTACATGTCAATTCACAGCTCCTTGCAGGAAGACTGATTTTAGACTTCTTAAATTGCTTAGCTACTTCCAAATTTTAAATCCAATATTCTTGTTTTTCCCTTTTTCGTGTGCGCAAATTGGTTAAAGTTATTAGTTATATTAATATACATATATATATATATATATATATATATATATATATATATATATATATATATAAGAACAAAACCTATATGAAAATAAAAAATATTAGACTTTCTACAGAAACCCAAATGATGATAAATAATTGTATACACGATAAGTAATGTTATTTTATAGAAATAAGATATAAACTTATTCTTCACTTAAGGGAAAAATATATTTTTTCATTTACGTGTTGCACGTACACACGCTCATATATAATATACACACACATTCAAACAGGCGTGTCATGTAGATAAATTTCTCGTACCATTAACGTAAATATAATATAGAACATATTTATACACAAATGACAAATTGAGATAAACGGCAAACGCCGTTGCGGTAAATTGTATTACCCAACAAATTTTGAAATGCCACCGAAAACTCAAATTACACCATTCATTATCAACGGAACTGTCAATTAAACAATAGTTCTATTAACTCAAAAGTATTAAACCTAGGGTTTATTGTGTAACAATCGAGTTCCGAGAGCATTCGGTTTATTGCTATCAAACAACAGTAATTAAGAATTATTCAGTTGTGTAACGTGCATTAAGTTCACAATAATGTCGCGAAGATGTTTAAGTTTCTGATTTGCCTTCAAATATATGGTTATGTAACTTTAATGAGCTAAGTAAACAAAAAATTGCTTGAGATATAACAGATAGTGATATACACATATCTGCGAATTGAGCTTTGACGTTTATTTTTCATTCATTATAGAAAATAACATGAAATGATGAGCAATAACAAGTGTTCAATTACAGAAAATAGTTTATCCTTAAAAGAAAAAATTGATTTGATTTTTCTGATAACATTGATATAAAATAAATCCGATACAAATAAACTTGACTAAAAATGTTGTGTTTTGCTACTCTTTTTGAAGTTATCGATCTTAGTTCCTTGCTTACTTTTCTGCTGCGCTTGATGACGTTGTGTTATATACATATATTTGAAACCGCATTTGAGATTGAAGGAAAGATATTTCTCCACATATATTTAAAAGACCTGGCGAGCACGAGTTGAACTCACAATACGAGGGTCCATACAAATTTCGGCATATATAAACATTTAAGTGTACATAATATTCCTGTTAAACTATATACAAAATTTAATTTTTTTCGAACGAAAATATATTGCCTACCACATCTTTCACAGGTGCATAAATAAAAAAAATGTTATTGATATATGTATATATATGTATATATATATATATATATATATATATATATATATATATACATATATATAACTACAAAATTAACGATTTTCGACTTGTTTTCCTTTACTTGTGCTTGTGTGTAAGATATTGTTTCTTGCCAAATTTCATGATTCTAGTTTCACGGCAAGTACCCTATGGGTTCTGATTGATTTGCGGGTATCAAAATATGAAGCACAAATGGTCGTTTTTTTAGAGTTCTTTTTGATTGGATTGACTTAGAAAAAGGATCTTGACAGATGGACAAATGGACGACGAGTTGGTCCTATAAGGGTTTTTTTTCCTTTTGAAGTAGGTAACCCCAAGAATGACCTTGATCATTTCATAGTTTCTTTATCCCTAAATAATTTTAAAACGGACGTACAATAAGAATTTAATATATTTTTTATACAATTTAGATGACTCATCGTAATATTGACAGAGGAGATAAGTCTTAGTAGTAAAAATGGATATAAATGATCGCCAAAAAATTTAGCAATTTATTCATTTAATGTATCGTATATGATAAACAATATATTTATTTTTTTTGAAGTTAACTCTATTTTACTGCAGCTCAATCCACCAAAAGAAACTTTATATGAGTATCAAAGAGTATTTAGGTCAATTAATTTCATTATCGACCCTTTATTGTCAAAAAGGTAAGGGCAGCACGAAACCTAGGTCGTGGTAAAGTAGAAATATTACTACATCACGTAGTTTCATTTAATTGTGAATAATGATTTTCTACAAAATTAATGCCAAATGTATTTAATACTTGCTATCTATATCACTCTAAACCCCTTGAATTTTAATACGTTTGAACTTAACATTTAATAAAAAAAGTTTTTAAGCAAAAATGTTGGAAATATTTCATATATTTCCACGCGATGTTTGTCTTTTTTAACAAATTTTGATCGCGTTTTTCTCCGGATAAATAAATGGAATATTTCCACTTTTAGCTTATTATAATTTATACAAAGTTCAACAATACAGAAAGAAAATGTTTCCATCGTGCTGTAATTTATTTAGCTTATGTTTATTTTAGAGTTGGCTAAGAGAATGAATTTATTTAAAAATTATTTGACTAATTTACGTTTTTTCGAATTTAATTGACTGTCGTCGAAATTTTGTTAGTTTATGTTTTTTTGATTAAATATGAAATCGGTCTATGTCAGGATTACCATAAAGTAGAATTCCGTAAGTGTTGTAAGTAATCGTATCTGCAACACCTTTAATTGCCTTAGTGTATTCAAAATGAAATTTAAATATAATGATGTGATGAATAGACTTTAATTCTATAACGAGGTTTGTTAGCAAAATTTGAACAGAAATTTCATATTAACTAGTATGGTGCGTTAGTTTTTGTGTTGCGCTTATAAAATTACTTACTTAGAAAGGACTAAAAGCTCAGTTCGACATGAAATATGTATGGTCGAATATTCATATGTGTGCGTGCGAGCGTGCGTGCGCACGTGTACATACACACATATATTTGCGCGCTTGCACGCGTAGAGTATACTGCCAAACCACGCATACACGCAGCAGAGTATACGGCCAAACCATATATGACCATTTGTTTCAACATGTGATATTAACTAAGATCTTCGAATATATAAAAATAAATATAATATTGTCGTTGCACTCTATTTATACTATTTCCCACTTATATCTTTAATTTATGACTCGATGACAGTGTGCCTTTGTTTTATTAGATAAAAATAATAATGGCTTCCTAAAAAACAATAAAAATTAATAGTGAACGTCAGAAAACGATCATAATTTTAAAGCAGAATTCGTCATTAAATCATGTATGCACCTTCGAGCAATTTTTTCGTTACACGATACGTAGCAACGTTTTTAGCATGTATATATTGAATACACAAAATGCATCAATACACAAAATTACTTCTCGTTTTTGCAAGCTCTGCTTTCTCTTTTCTGCGGAAGATTGAAAAGTAAAATCAATAAGGGTTATGGTAATAAAAACTTTTAATATTTTTCTTATCAATGTTTTACAATCTATTTTACATATCTATATCATATTACAGTTAGAGTGAGTTCTAGATTAGTAAAAAGACTTAAAATCTGAATAAAATTTTCACTTTTTTCTGGAATATTTATAAAAGAAAGTAGTTTGCTTTCGAAGTAATGTATTTTTTTTTTTGGATCGTAACACATGGTGAAATCGATTAAGTAGAGTAAGACAAAAAAGACAGAATTTATTTTACTGCGTAAGCTTCCTTTTTTGAAGTAATCGGAAAATTTATGTCTTATTTTCTTTGGTACGGTCGCACTTCTCGTCACAATACACCCTTGGAGCGATAGAAATGGTCATGTTTCTTAATTCGGTAGGATACAATGTCCGATATGATGCAAATTTTATCCCCAAGAAATTATGCAAATGTGCGACAACCACAAGAACTACTTGAACACTGTTTGTTTGCAAGAGAATTGGCTCTTTAATACTTGAAAATCAGCCAAGATGTCATCCGTATGCTCAACAATATTTAGTACCCGGCTGAAAAGGTAATTAAACAATTATTTTATGAACTCTTGGCGTATGTCTACAATTAAATGAAACTACGTGATGTAGTGTTATTTCTACTTTCTTTAAGTTCTTTACCACGACCTAGGTTTCGTTGTAGTACAACATCTTCAGGTGGACTATTAGCAAAGATGCTTCAGGTGGGCTATTAGCATTTAATTGTGAATAATAAATTTCTACAAAAGTAACACCAAATATATCCAATACTTGGCGTATGTTCCAATGTATGACTTTAAATTTTATATTAATAAATCCATTTCACCAATAACCATATATAGCAAATTTAAATTTCTTTAAATAATTGGTATAGATATAGGTACAATTAAATGGTCGTCTTGCATCATGGTCCCTATTTTGGAACCTCTTTATATTTTTTATTGTCCCTTAATATCCCACGTCGACGTATGAAAATTGCGTACTAGAATATAAAATGGCGTAAATATAATATTAAAGATTTCCATATAGTTATAAAAATGTGATACTGGATAAGAAAATGCTTTCCTGAAATATTCAAGCACATATAAAAAGGTGGAACGCAAATATTCAATATTACGTAGTTGTTGGTATTATAGAAAAAAGAAAAATTACCGTAATTGCATAATAACAGCTTATTCGAGTACCAATTAAATTAACACATATTTTGCTAAAAAATTAATGTATTAATATACTTATGTTATCAATTTACTTTTATCCAAAGCAAGATTGAATATCGTAGTTTTTTTTCAATATATTGATTACATCATGAACGTCCAATATTTTTTATATGATTCATTGTCATACTGTACGGTGAACAACACTCCCGAACGGTGAACAATTATTGAAAATTATTTTCCAAAGTTCAGCAAGCGTGCTCAATATTGTGAAAAACTTTGATTCCGTGTCATAATGGACAAATTTTTATACTGTTCGACTTAGGTGACATGATTTTAGTTATATACAACTCTCAAAATAATAGGTAATAAAATAGGCCTCCTCGGCACTGCTTATGGTAATCAAAATATATTTTAATATATAATTTCGCCTTCCTCTTAAAAATATACAATGATTCTTTATTCTTTATCGCAAAATATTATACTTGAAAAATCAACTAAATAATAATAAAAATGACTTCATAACTCACTGAGTATTTATAAGTTGTTAATCTTCATAGAGATAAAGAATTAAGAGACACTTCTCTCGGTCATAATATGTTCTGCGTTTTAAAATACCATATAACGGAAGTATTTTGGAGTGGTTTACAGGAAAAAAGACAGATGAACAGAGAGATAGGTTGTATTTGAGTTATACCGAAATAAATAGATCAATATTTGTGTCATTATTTTTTTAATAAATTTCAATGCACTGTTAAATTTTACTTCAAGAATTCTACGTTCCTCAATACTTTTTTTTAATTATCTTCATCCAAGACTAACAAGCTAATATTTGAACTGAATTAATTAATATAAAGTATTTCGGATGCCTACACTGATTTATTTTTCATTATTTAGAAATATAATAAGTCAAGATTTTAACTAACGCCAACGTCGCTACGCCGTAAAATAATTACCAGCGACCCAATGGGATTACTAATATATCGCAATATACGTATGAAAAT
The DNA here is from genome assembly GCA_039881145.1 of Druceiella hillmani. Classification (NCBI taxonomy): domain Eukaryota; kingdom Metazoa; phylum Arthropoda; class Insecta; order Lepidoptera; family Hepialidae; genus Druceiella; species Druceiella hillmani. The sequence goes on from JAYKKI010000048.1 coordinate 14,986,654, forward strand.
AAATTTGGCTGGAAAATAAAACTATGTGAAAAACAATATATATTTAATGTATGTGAAAATGGAATGTAAATTGAACTATAAATTGTAAATATGAAGGCTGCTTTTGATATTTGATTAAGAATAAAAATATTTCGATAATGATGAATATAAATTAAATAAACTTGATATTAAAAAATATTATTATATCTATTCAAGTGGTTTACCATGGCCGCTATAATAAGAAAAACTCTTAAAAGAATATCCATATGCACGTATAATCTTCATATGTATTAAAAAATATGAGCCGTCATGAGATGCCTGGTAGACGTGAAACATTTGTTTTGTATATTTTAATAAATTTTTCATAATATCATATTGAAATATTTTTGGGACATTGTACGTTCGATAAAGGAGTTTGCAAATATCGATATAAACAGTAAAGTTGTAAGCGTTAGTTAATAAGAAACAATGCTGATACACTAACAGACACGTAAAATAGCGTATTTGTAGTGTAGTAGAGAGGCGCGAAGTTGGCTGAGTTAGTTCGGAAAGGAGCCGACAAGACGCGAAGCTGGCCGAATTAATTCACAAAGAGCCGACAAGACGCGAAGCTGGCTGAATTAAGTCGGAAAGAACCGATAAGACGCGAAGCTGACCGAACGCTGTGCCATTAGAACGTTCTAACTCGCATCCAAGAGCGAAACTAGATATTTCACACCAAAATTTATTATGAAAGAAATCTTAGTTCCATCAATGTCGACATTATATTAAATTATTAATTAACTCATCCATAACAAGGGAATTCCATCGAGTTAAAAAAAGCGAAATTTACAAATAGTATTTTGATAACACTCTCTTTGTACTAACATTAAATCAAATAATGTATTATTTCATATAGAACTTTATTTTTCTTTCTGAGTGCAAGAATCTTCATATATTTTCCTACTTTTCGGTTCTTGACTTCACACATTTTTCTGTTGCCTATTATTTTTTTGATATTATCATTCTAATGAGCTGAGATTGGGCTGCGTTTCTGCGTTGGGTCCTCCATCATTTCTTGGAATATATTTCTTTAATAAAACATCATTTCACATTTTTTTGTCGCCAAAGACACCTCAAGTACTAGCTTCAGATAATTTCCATTATAAAAATATGCTGAGCAGATATTGAAAATGAGACTTCATTTTCCTAAATAATGGCTCAGTATTAAAAAAAAACTGACAGTCAGCATTGATTCAGAATTCCAATATTTAAGGCTCATAATCAACAAAACTTATTGTGATTAGACGTAATTATAATAATACATAAATTTATCTATTTTAATATAGTTTTATTTTTGTTTACATATAAACATCTAAATCATATAATGATTATAAGTTGTGAATAAAAACAAAAAGAAAGAATAAAAGACAACACGACGGTGAATAAAGGACCTCTTGCGGGCTATTTTCTTCTATTGACATAATCCTAACAATCCCTTTCATGAAACCGTAGAAATAAAGCGGATAAATAAATTATTTCAATTACTCATAGCCCTCGGTTAAACAAAGACGAGTCAAATAAAATGAAATTTAATAGAGCCAAATGAATTGCGCTCGACGTCCCATTGATTCAATAACGAAAGAAGGGAAAATATATATTTTCGGATTTTAAAATAAAATATAATAATAAAAACAATTTTATGTAGATCGGAAGAATATTGCGGTATTCATTCAGTTGTTTCGTTTTATATCATATTATGAGATATCAAAATGATTTTTTTCCTGGTAAAGCAATTTAATGTGCAGTAATATATTTAAAAAATTTCATTGAAAATTAAATATTAGTTAAATATTGGTGCTTTAGCCATGTATAATAGGATTTAAGGAATTTATTTATTCTCATTACATGGGGGTACATTTTGTTTCACAAAATTCAATCTTACATGTATATTTAAGGTTGCCTCCCAAACACAAAAAAACGAAAGTTTGAATGAAATTCTCTTCTGTCTGCAAGTATATATTGAATCTAAATGTTCTTAAATATTTGATGCAGACGTCAATATATACCAAGAAAATATTGGTTTGTCAAAAGTAGAGAGGCATATCAAGTGAGAATAAAGAAATTCCTTAAGGTGTTACGATAAGTACGTACAAAATATTTAATAATTTACGGCTCCATTTCTTATTTTGAAAATAATTATGTCTATATAGCTATAAAATATTTATTGTAAATAGATTGCGTTTAAAAATCGAAATAAGTTATGTTATAATTATTTCAATAAATGATTTCATTTATCATGACTAAACTTATGTTTGAACATATTCCTACAAATATAAAGTGTTATCAAGTTCCATTAAGGTGATACCTTAATTCGAGCTTCTAAATTTCTTTTAAACTCTGTCCATGACATAAATTTACATGCTATTCTCCATGTAAGTTTTGTTATTTAAATTGGAATTACTTCTGCCAAACTCTCTGAACAGAAGTAATGAAATCGTCGGTCTAATAACAGCGCAGGCCATTTATTAATGTTAAAGATTTAAACTTTCAAAATGTGAGATGTTTTTATTAAATTTACGTTTCTGTTACTTTATTCTCACCTTGTATCTAGTAATTTTTGAATACGATTTAATTTTGTATTGTATTGTGATAAGCACAATCCAAAAAGTAAACATAATATTTTGTTAACATTTCTCTCACTCTGATTGACATATTGGAATACTTTGAAAATTCTTCTATGATAAGTATACTTCAAGGTTAATATCGTATTATTTAAGAATTTATACAAATGGTAATTAATGTAGAATATCTGTCAGTAAGTAGTAAAACAATGTTAATAATATATTCCCAATAAGTATATTTACCCTGAGACATTTTTTTAAGTAACACCATTTAAATTTATACAAAGCTATTATTATGAATTTTGTTTATATATGGTAAGAACATATTCCAACTTTACTCATTAAGCAAGCAATAAATTTAATTTAAATGGAAATGGGTTCAAACAAAATCGACAGATACCAAAAAATAATAAATATTTTATTCTATTAAATTACAACTAACATTAACTTAAAATTGCATCTGTATTGTCGCGGTCCAGTCAGCACAACTTATAGTAAATATAAATGTACCTACCTTATAAATATCAGTGTAAAAGCTATAGTATTTTATTGCCCAAATCCTTGAAGTAATGAGGAAAAGCTATAATCGCTCACCCTTTTTGGTCATCAAAACACATTAATATTTTGTTCTCACATAGAATTTGCCTTTTTCAAAAACTTCGCAGTTTAGTTAACGATTTATTGAATTATTTTCTTTTCTTTTTCTCCGTTTTTCATATCAGTTTCCTTGATATTTTATGATCAATTAAGTAACCACTATAGCATCCAAATCAAAAATAATAATATTTTTTTGAGGTATACGTTCACTGCATTTGCTATATCTTTTGTAGTTGTTATACTTATTGTACCTTATATTGGTGTTGGAATCTAAATATCCCTTTAGCAGACAAAGAGATTCACTTCTTTTTGGTCCTGCATAAATTTAATTTTTTGTTTTATTTACAATGCATCATTGATTGCTACGAAACCATTTACAGATAATCCGCACGACTTCAGAATTAACCCGCACGACTTCAGAATTAACAGACCAGAAAGGTTAAAATCTAGAATATTTCTAATATTATAATTGGGAAAGTCATTTTACGAAAGACATTGCCTAATCTCTCATACTCCCGTTATTTTATGTTATATTTTTTTGGAAAGAATATTTTTTTATCGTGTTTTAGGCGATATTCAAAAATAATTATGTGGAAAATTTTAGATGTGAAATAAAATTTAAAAAAAAAGTATTTTTATGTGACATTGCTGAATATATTATTATAATTTAACATATACAAAATTTTTGAGGTTAATTGTGAAAAAAACTGTCAACCACGAAAAATCTACTAGAATTCATAATATAATTAGGAACTTATAAACATTTTAGGGTACACAGTATTCCTATTGAATTATTTATAAATATTGATTTTTCACAAAGTAAATATATTACCTGCTCTACATTTCAAAGCCTTAAAAGCATGGGCATTTTTCAAAAAAATGTAAAATCTTGGATAATCGCAACCTACACTAATTAAAATAGAATGATCTAATTTCGTTTTTCGGACGAGAATTCTTCCAGATATTAATACTTCATGTTTTGTTAGACTTTGGTTACACGGGTTCATGACACGCGATTGACTACATGCAAAGAAATATTGGTGAACGTGCCGCTTGCCATCGGTCGCTTTCGCCAAAACTGCTGCCCACCATGAGCATCGTCTTAAAGTAATCGTTTTCCAACATTTTCAAAGTTAAAAATGATAAGTTAAATTTGAAAAATTATACGTGAGAAAATTATATGTTACATTATATCTTCACGTGAAACTCTCAGTGATCTACTAATAGGTCAAAGGGGATTAGATTATCTACGTCTGGCATAGGAAATAAATTATCTTTTTTTCTGGTGTTTAAATTTATGTATTATTTATGTCATATAGTAATCATAACCTCTGGTTATTTTTGGTTTTGTGCTTCCAAAGCACCGTAAACAGTTGTGTTTAAGGGGACCCTTAATGAAATATACAGTATATAATTAAAATATTTAAACACACAAGATTGAGTAACATATTAATATAAAAAGTATCACTAAATGAAATTCAAGAAAACCGCAAATAATTCATTGCATTACTTAACACGTTATTTTCTTCAAAAATAAAATATTAAACATTCGTGTCCCTTCCTGAATATATTCTCAATATATGAGTTTGAATATCTGAATGTTTATTAATATTTATATAATAACTTATATAAAATTTAATTAAAATTTAATTTAATTACAATTTGAAGTGGGTAATATGGTGTTAGATTTTTGACGCTAATTGTTTGTGGTAGTTCATACGCTAAAACGTTTTTATTCGTCAATCGTTTCTAACGATTAAACCTGTCCAGGTCCTTCCAGATCTTATCATTGCCAAAATATTAGTGAAGATACAAATAAATAAATAAAGATATTATGAAAAAAATACCTGTCAAGTAAGAGCAGACCTCGCACTACGATGGTTCCGTATATATTTGGGTACTTGTAAACATTTAATTGTCCATTCCTCTTGAACTATTCACGGATTGTAATTCTTTGCAATATTTTTGCAAAATTGTAATTTTTGCAGTGGCCACAACTTTATGGTTTCAGTTTACTATAAAGCAAGCTTTATTTTTACATTTTAATTGTCCATCGTTTATAATGATTTGACTGACTGGTAATAAATTTGTTGATGAATCTGCGTATATAACACGTTTTTTAGTACGATGGACATTGTACAAGCCTTGCATATGAAACACGTTTTTTAGTACGATGGACATTGTACAAATCTTGCATATATAAGACGTTTTTTAGTACGATGGACATTGTACAAGTCTTGCATATATAACACGTTTTTTAGTACGATGGACATTGTACTGACCTTTCATTACAGACGTCTGACTTGAGTGGAGCTCCTTTGGAAAGTAGTTCGTATTTTGCCACTTTTATTGTTTTTATGGACGACGCCCTCCGTTAATTTCCGATGAATTCTTGTATCCATGTGGCAAGATCCTGCTTTGTCATCTGCATGGATATACACAAGTCTACGTATCATGCTTCGGTATTTTCATTGAGGCTGTAAAGGTAGTAGCATAACATAAATTTTCATTTAACTTCCTCTTTAGTTTTTGCTCAGAACCACACTCTCTCCTTATGTAAAAAAATTTGTTGCATTTAAAGTATTTAAGCGCATTGTTGTTCGTTTTTTTTCTTTTTAAATATTTGTTTTTCGTGAATGCCTTGGTATCTTTGTTAATTATTCTGACATCTCATAAAACTTTTGCTTTGACCGAATCACCACTTCATACCTTCATTTTCATACCTGAGTTTTTGATTGCTATTGTCATTGGATTGTATGATACTGGGAGACAAACTCGATATTTTGGAGTTTCTGTGACGTGGTCTTTATTCTTCTGACGTAGTTTCCATATTTTGACATTCCTCGAGAGTTTTTAAGCAATTCCGGCTTTCTAAGCAATTCCACGTATCAGGATAGCCAAAGCAGATAAAACCAAAATAGCCAGATAAAACCTAAAGAACAAATAAAATAATCGAGTATTTAATTCAAAATTCATAATATTTTTCTTTCGTAGATTTCACGTAGCATAGCGTGTTAGAAAGTATTAATCATTTTTATTTCATCGGAAGGATGTACATAAACTTTTTTCTGTAAAGCTTAATCGATTAGCTTAATATTTAAAGTTTTCTTTAAAAAAGAAAGGCAAACAAATATCGAGCCTCCATTAAAGTTTAGGTTATTTTTATATAAAATAACTGAATCTTTGCATAAAATGTAGTTATGTCAAATAAAATAATCCATAAATGTTAACTGAAAAAGATAATATATTTAAAGATCATATCTTTTATAAATAAAATATCTAAAATGTTTTTTGCTAAATCATAATAAATTATCTTCTTCTGAAATTTGTATCTAGACTATAAACGAGTTATACGTTTTATGGACAAAACTTGTAATTTAATATACTTTTGCAGTGTACTTTTATTATGACATAATGTACAAGTCTTGCTATGAAATACATAAAAATTAAACTTTGATACTCTAATACAATATATTTATATTTTATGATAGTTTCATCGTATTACGACATTTTTCGTATCATGGCACTTTTTGTTGTCTTAGCATGTAAAGCTTTATTTACATTTTTTTTAAAAGAGCTATAGTATATTCGAAATAGAATGTACCGGAAAGGTCACATTCTATTTCGTAAAAGTAGTCCATAAATAATAGAACCTAAGAAAGAACGAACCCTAAAAACGAATAATAATAAAACAAGATATAAAGTACGTATCATTTTGATTCCTTAAGTCTAGAGAAAAAATATTATTCTAAAATCGGTAATTGATTCTGGCCGATTGACGTGGAAAAGTGATAGATAATACTCGATCTATACGCAAGTTGAAAATTAGTCATTAATTTAAAAAATTTAAAGAATTTTTAATTGCTTCTTAAAATTCACACAAGAATTTGATTTTTGTAAAGTAGGACCAACTTTCGGAGTTAGCTTCTATTTCCACTCCATACAGAAAAAAATTGTTTCCTAATTTATGTAGTGATATAATTGAATTTTTGTGTAATACTTAGCTTACTGATCTAATATATCAAAGTACATAATCTTATGTGTAATGCCTTATTAAAATATACTACATAATTTGAGAAACTGTTTCCATGGCATTAAAAAATTACTCTAATTATTATACAGTTCAGTACTAATGAAACCATTCGAAAAATTACGGTTTATTATTTAAGTTGTAAGAAATAGTTCCCAAAATTTACAACACAATTCGAATATTTGATATTCTCCTTTGTAAAAGGAAAGAATGCAATTCATTAATAAGATTCGCGTGCTCGTATTTAATAATTTTGATTTTAATATTTAAACGATAAAATCACGTCAAGTCGAGCAGCTATAAACTTTCCTAACTTTTTAGCTATTACCAACGAATACCGTCGAATTCCATTTACACTTTATTGAACATAATGGAAGAATTCCTTTGGTATCCGGGATGCGTTAATAAAAGTACAACAAGAATGGTGTTTTCGAAAGAAATGTTAGCGTATGAGCTCGAAATATATTAGAGTCAGTAGGTGTATATGTACCTACGTACCTAAGGCATGTACGTTTGTAATTATGTATGTGTACTATCAAGGGAGTCATAGAATCTGAATAGAACATCCAATTTACTACGGACTCTTTTTATTTGATAGCGCTCAGACGAGTGAACAATAGTTTTCAAACTCGGAAATCTGAACCATCTATGAATTATGCCACCAAACATTTAAACTTATGAATAAAATGTAGGCTATTTATTTGCTCCATCGATGGCGTCTAATATTGTATGTTTTACATTTATACAGGGAAATTATTTCCTTAAACACAAGCAAAAAACTGGTTTTTATTTTACAATTTTAAACTACTCTATAAAAAATTAATAGTCCGGGGAAAATAAGAGGGACATATACTACATATATATAGGACATAACAGGCTATGCGCGCTTAATATAGAAAAAAATACTGCAGCATGAATGCATTACCTGACCGCTTAGATTCTAAATATTATATTTTTCTGTTATAACTCAGGGAAGTTTGCTACCCTTGATGCAAGATTATTCAACCATATTTGTGACATCATTTGAGACATATTGTTTCAGTATTACATTGTGATCTCTTCATAATTTTATAATGTGATTCACACAGTGCCTCTTTTTACTGAAAGTTATGTACAAAACTTCCTTCTTCGTTGAAAATTACAACTGATAATATCAAAATTTCATATTTGTGTAGAAGAGAGGTATCTATTTTGAAAAATATGTAGATTTTGGTTTTACATTTTCTGACATAAAATTTCAAGATTTCTTTGTAGCTCAATTAAGAAGGCCATCATGATAAAAATAAATTAAAAGAAGCTGAATAATGCTAGGATTAAAGAAATAGGGAAATCAGTGTAATAAGACTGTGAACGAATATTAAGTAATTTTAACATTCCGCCATTTACCTATATCTATTCATTGATTTAACAGTAATTTTGGTTCTATTAGTAGTGTTACTTTCCCATAAAGACGAAAAAGTTTTGTTCCCACAGTTAGAGAAACCCAGTGTTAAATTAATATAGTATTGCATTGAAAAGTACTATTTAATTTTATATTTATATAAACTGTGGCCCTTTGGTTATGGTACCTTTGTTAGGAAATTGGGAATAATAAATTGCGAATCCAGAACGAGCAAGAGTATTATACCGCCACGAAGTTTTCAGTCTTAGTTACTTTATAATATCCGTGTTTAAATGTATTTTTAACATAAAATTGTACATCGTAGACGTACTTAAATAATTTTGATGACTAAAAAAGGTTTAATTTCTTTTAGTCAGTTTTTTGCTTTGAAAATTAGTATTCAACTTTTGTACATAATACAGCTATATTAAGGTAAGTTTTATCTACATCAAAATAACTTACCTATTTATATATATAACAAAATTATAATAGTATAAATATTATACATGGGTAATATTTTAAAACGAGTGATTGATTTAGTACATTGAATGAAAATACAAGCAGGAAAACCTTTTTTTAGGATTTTTGTGTAGCTGTATATTTTGTTGTATAATAAATAAAAATCTACTTGGAATGATTTTGATGAAACTTAATATATTACAAGTTTATAACCAAGAGCAACATATGCGAGAAAAGAAATTTCTTATTTCGAAATTCACGGTAGTGAAACGGGGGGAAGATATTAGTTTTTAAATTAATATATTTTCATTTAAAATAACTTCATGTATATGAACACAAAATTCTTTGCAATGATGCCCCTGTTGACGTATTTCATATACATTCCGCAGATTTAGAACCAGCGTAGAAATATACCGTTCCTACGGAGGAAGTGCATATTTACTTCCTATGGAGGAAGTGCATGCATACTAATAAAGTGTTATTTTATTGGATTTTTACGTGTGCTTTCTTCTTAACATGAAAACTTGAATAATTTCCTTACGTTGAATTAGGAAAATATTATTAAAACTAAGGTTAGAACAACCTTATTATATATTAAAGTAGTTTTAAAATATGCATTATTTATTCAAAAGTAATTTGAATTCATGTAAATAAAAATGTATTTTTAAATGTGGGGAAAAACAAAAATAATCCCATTAAAATATCAGTTTGTCATAAAAATACCACGGAGTTTTCAACCAATCTCTTGGTAATACCTATGATATTAAGCAAAAAAAGTTATAGAACGTTATCTCTTGGCAAAGTTAAAATTATTCAATTTATGAATTAAACTTTAAATCAAAATTGACCACGATTCACTCATATAGTCTGTCACTTAATAACGTATATGACGTTTTGAAAAATGGAGGAAGGGAACCAAGAATATATCTTCATTGAAAGATTTTTTAAATGTTTAAAGAAAGAAAATTTATAAAAACAGATTAAAAATATTCTATTTGAACTGAATAATTTGACAGCAAATTAACTCGATATATATATTATATATATATATATATATATATATATATATATATATATATATATATATATATATATATATACATATGATAATATTTTGACGCATTTACACCGACACTTAATTAATTTTAGCAAACAGAGAAAATAGCGTAAAGGAAAATTTCACTTGCTTTCACTGAGTGAACTGAGTTTCCCATTTAAAAACTCACTCAGTTATTAAATAGAGGTAGCGAGGTACATCCGACGCTATTAATTAGAGTATAATAATACCGGAAATAACAGAAAGCGATTCTCCGGCTTGGATTATTAATTCTTGAGTAAAAGGTTAATTAAAATTAAGTTGGAACGTTTTAGCACCATTTATGGAATTAAACACGAATGTATAGTTTACCTCTTTCTAACTATGACTTAAATTATTCATCGAATACCATGTTAATATTTTTTACATTTCGAAATTTTGCGTGATAATGATCTTGCATTGAAAATTAATTATTTTCTAAATAAGCATAATCAGAAATGTTGCTCTTTCAGGTTATGAGTATAATTAAGTTAAAGTGAAATGTTAAAGAATTGCTAATAGCAATATAAGCAATTAAAATAAGACACTAATGCAAACATTTTTCTTTTTATAGTTTTTCATACATACACTGACCAGAAGAATTTAATTAGATAAAATTTTAGGAGATTAAATTTTTATTACTTTGTGTTTAAAAATTATTGAAAACAATTATTCTAAAAAAAGGTAAGCAAATGTAAGTTCTAGGCGCAAAAGACCAGAAGTGATTATATTTTTATGCCATCATGCTGACTCTAGTTGGGAATTCTTCCAGAAAATAGAGAATTTCTTTTTTTAATATCGGCGTCTTATAAATTAAATAATTGTGAACTAATATATAATTTCACTTCGAATATATTATTTTCATATGTAATGTACATATGAAAATAATATATTCGACTTTGATGAGACTTTGAAGTGTTATGTTTTACATGATGTAGCATCCTTAATTAGATTATAAAGAAAATTGCTGTTTCATTGGCCAAATCTTCTATTTCTTATTCAAAATTTTCCCATCACAGTTACCTTTCACCATTACTAACAAAGAAAATGTATAAAATACGTGAGCTAAGAGATCGATTTCTGGATTTTTCTAATTCCCGATTACATATAGCGGTAAAATCAACTACCTTCCACCGAATAAATGTTATAATATATAAGCGAAGAATATGAAAGTTTAAAAGAAGACTATTTACATTTTGAAACCAAATGAGACTTACATCACGTGTGAGTATAAACTTTCTTGTGTAATATTCATAAAACAGAACAAAATGATGTAAATTCAAAAAGAACACAGCTTTATCAAAATAAATTCAAAAATATGAAAACATATATTATTAATCTCTGAACAAACTGATATATGTAATTCACCTAAAAGGAAATTGTCCAGGCGTTAATTACGATGAAATGAAATTTATTATTGCCACTCAATTCTACTTCAAAAAAAACATATCTAGTCTTAAATAAATACTTCAATAAATAAAATATTGCTTGTCTTCCCTGTCATAAACCTAATTATTTATTGTAATGGAAAAGTACCCATTATTGTATAATTTTTTCAGCTTCGTATGTATAGACTGGATTTTTATATTTTGTTGAACTTATAGCTTCACCGATATCTTTATAGTGCAAGTGCCATAAAGCGAATTTCAGTATTTCCTATATATAAAATTAAATATTAAGATCATTGTTAATATTTACTATTAAGATTATTGTCATATTTAATATTATACTTATTATATTGTTAATATTTAATATTACGAATATTAAGATCGTTGTTATAATTAAATATTAAGGTAATTCGTTTACTAATATTTGAGTTTAACAGGTGAATTGGAGACCAAGATCATTTTATCGTAACGTTTTTGAAATAAATTAACTCTATGTGATATGGGCAACATGAAAAATGGTTTACTACTATTTTCTTGCGAATAATATTATCGAGTTCAGGTAATATATCACCTTACTTGGTATTTCATTCTAAGTATGAGAGTATGAGACAGTTCTTGAGTTCGGAATGAAAGAAAATTCATTATTTTTACCTACACTGTTTTTGATTTTGATATAAAATATAAAAAGTAATTAACTTTCAGAAAGAGACATAAAAAACAAATGTTTTCAAATTATTAAGAAAATATTCACTTGTTACATAAACGAAGAATAATATTGGAATTTAAATAGGTTAATTTTTAAAGAACTACCCCTGAAATTTATATAGTAGCACCAGAGAAGTACATTCTTTTCAATAAGCATGAATCATAAAAATCGGTGCCATATTACAGAAGTTATGCGTGAACATTGCCACAAATACATGCATACATAGGTGTGTACATATATACAGATCAAATCGAGAACCTCTTACATTTTTGAAGCCATAAATAAAAAAAGATATGACTACGTGGTTTTCGAAACTTTCTCGTTTAGTGAAAATATCATATTTATTAAGTATTATTTTATTACATAAACTTAAATATGGCCTTGTGAAATCATTTCCATACAGTAATTTATTAAGCGTTACACAAGTTACACATATGTACCTATATTTTTATATATGCATATATTGGCATATATATAGTTAGCAATTTTCCAGATGAAATAGTTTGTAACTTATTTTACCGTTAATATAACGAATTTTACCGTTAATGAAACGTGAAATGAAAACTGGTTTATTTGTTGTAAATATTTAATTAATTTCGGTTTTCTCTTTACCCTATATTCAAATTACTATAATGTGTGATATATATTTTTTAACTGATTTATATAAATTACTTAGTCGAAGTAGTTGCAACAGTAACTCAATTAAGTTTTCAGGTTTCATTCTTATTAGATTAAGTCTCTATCAATAAAACTAAAATTATGAGAATTAAAAATACTTTAAATACATCTTAAAATAACTGCCATTATTCATTCAACATTACTTTAATTTTCTAAAACATGTTTCATCTAGTTGAGCAATACGCCAGTTTTTAGGAATTAAACAGAAGCATCGCTGCAACAGACAGCGAAATAAATGTTCTAAGGTTAAAGCAAAAATTTTTAATATTGATAAAAATATAAATTTGTTTTTCGTGAGCTATTGATTAACATTCCATTTTTTGTAACAAACATTGCAGCCTTTCTATAGAATAATAATGATCCTATCTTCAATATTATTATAAATCTCTTTATTTTTCTCTCTATGTGCCTCTAAAAATTGCCCTTAAAATTATAATTGAAAATATTTCAGCTAAGTCAGTTAAGATACTAAATTAAATAAACGTATTATTATAACTTTAGATAATGAGGAAGTCACTTAAAGTTTTCACAGTTTTCTTTCATATTTATTTTAAAAAAAGATATTGCCCATTAGCTTCATTTTTCATCAAAAACATTCAATAACTATTATTTACACTAGTAAATCAAAACATTTATTTGTCTAAGATATCTATTTTATATACCTGAAAATCCGTACATAGATAAACCCGATACGAATATTTTCATAGTAATTTTTATATTTATATTTTTTTTCTATCATTGAAAATTTAAAGTTCAATTTTCATGATGATCAGCTTTTTTTTAAATCCACTGTACACCTCTAAATTCCTTATTCGCTACGTGCTTTTGATGAAAGATTCAACAATCCGTTTTGTCTTATCAGCCAAAATGTATAACCATTTATCTAATTTTTCAAAACTTAACTAGGGTTTTCTAATTTACGAAAAACCAGGCGAATAAAATAATTCATAAAAAATTAATAAATTATGATTCTTTAACCTCATTGTAAACTCAAATTTAATTTAGTTACCAAGTAAATGTTTTCTCATTAAAATAACTTCTTCAACATTTGTATGGGATTATTAATATAAATATTTGTAAATTCTAATTTTTATTAGTAAAATAAAAACATTAAAATTATAACTAAAACCTCATGCCAAGTTATAAATTAACATCTCATACTTAATTAAAAAAAGTTAATACTCCCAGGGAATATCATATTTAAGTATATTATAAGTACATATATATCCAATGTACATACATATGAAAAGTAAATAAAGTATGAAGTATAGAAATACGTTTTTGTTGAATTGACTTATCTCAATTAAATATAATTTGGAATCGAATAAGGAATTAAAATTTTTCAACTCTAATAACATGAATTAAACCCACATCCACATACTATTATATTTACTTGTAAATATACTCATACCAGGTAATCTATTTTTATCGAGCACTTAAAATTAACGACATTAGCTGTTCTTAACGGACAGAAACTATAATATCGCTAAAAACATCAACTTTAAATATCTTACTAGGTAAACCGGTAATGTAATAAAAGAAAAAAAATAATATTCGGACAGTTTCCAATATATTTAGGTGTAAGGGTTTTTGGAATGAACGCAGGTAAAAACAATCTTATACTTTATGTAAAGTCTAACAATTAAGAAGTGGTTATACGCATTCTATATTGATTATCAATATTCTTAATCTAATTATATTTTTTTTTATTAATTCATACTTCTTTTAGCAGCATTCAAACAATTTTTTTTTATTTATTTATGTACTTTAATGTATACAATTGACACATATGGTGGACTTATTGCTATGAGAGAAATATTTTACGGCCATCCAAAACCTGGTGTTTCTCTCCCAGCATCGCTCGACGAACGGCCGGGAGTCAAACCCGTATACTCACGGTACGGTGCACTTCAAAGGCTCAAAAGCCTTCGTTGAGAAATTGTCTTTATTTAAGCTTAACTAACCGCGCTTTATCTTCTCATCATTGTGATTTTATAGATAGTTTGTTAGGTAGAAAAATTTTATAGCAAAATAAGAATTTATATTTATTTTAAAAACTAACTATTACATTTTAATATTATATACTTATATTCTATACTTATATACTTGTATTCTACTATCAAATTTTAATATTATATACTTCCATTAAATATAAACATCCTGTTTTTTGGAAATGTCCCCCAAATTTTAAGAATCATAGAGAGAGTATCAAAAACATTTTATTATAACATCTAAGATATCGTTAAGATGTATAAAGGGGAGAGGAAAAATACACAATCATATAAAAATCATAATATCCGCATTTGAACCACTTAACTAGGAAAGATACCAATAAAATAATTTAGAGATGTATCATCGCGCCAAATCTTAAAAATAAATTTAATACTTAATATAAAGATACTTATCTACATGATTTCGTGAAGAAAAGCAGTCGCGCTCTTTTCGAATTTGAAACACTTACGTAGGAGTGAGATGAATAATTTGTGTACGATTTGCTAAAATAAATAATTTTATTTGTTTTGGTAACAAATTTGTCAAAATCTGTAATATAATTAGATTCTTTATGGATACGTACATTACATTAAATGTAGTGATGTAACTTGCTAATAAAATAATTAAGAATTTTTTTTAATAAAATGCTAGGCATTCTAATTTTCGCAAAGATATGAGAAGTAGGTGTGTAAGCATATTTACTCATATCATGGAAAATTGCATTCATCCATTCTTACTGTTGAAACGTTGAACATATATAAATAGTGTTAATAATAGATTTAAATGTTTTAGGAAACAAATAGTGCATCTTGTGCAAATTTGAACCGTTTATTTACGGATTTAAGAATTAGAATTAGTATTCAGAAAAAAATACTATTTGTCGATTTTATTATTTTCATTAAAGGCCGCTAATATTTATTTTCGCTAATATTTATTTTCATTAAAGGCTATGTTTTAATTTCTCCGGGAAACTGAACTTTTTAAATTTATCTTTGTTAATTATTTTTTTCATCTGAATAGAAATTCTAAAATAATATACTACTGAGTGAACAAATTTACATAAGTTATTTAAATTTACACTTAAAGTAAAATTGTAAAGAATATATTTTTATTTTTAAATATATTGTATTATTATAACGTTATAATTAATATATATAAATATATATATATATATATATATATATATATGTATACGCACACACACACACACACACACACACACA
This sequence comes from Druceiella hillmani, assembly GCA_039881145.1. Lineage (NCBI taxonomy): Eukaryota > Metazoa > Arthropoda > Insecta > Lepidoptera > Hepialidae > Druceiella > Druceiella hillmani. The sequence goes on from JAYKKI010000048.1 coordinate 15,002,765, forward strand.
TATACATATATATATATATATATATATATAACAGTATAAATTAATTCTTATTATTATAATGTTTTGTACCACATCAATGTCAAATGAGGTTTAATTAGCTTTAACTGTAAATTTTATTTATTCTATAATAAATAGTCACACACAATATTTAAATTCCAAAAACGTTCTGAAAAACAAGTTATAAAAGATCAAAAAACCAATTCTTTTCAACGGAACTTTGTACGTCTTGCAATTTCTATAAACTTGGGCTTTTTCTTTACCGAGTATAAAATTGAATTATACTTCTTTAGGCGCATTATGAAAAAAACAATGAGAGTAAAATTTTATAAATATAGGACGAACATGCCAAGTTGCAACAAAAAATCGACACCAGAAAGTCGCTAACTAAATATATATTTACTTAATACTCTATAATTTGATTTATCTGCTGGCTTTCGGTTTTAAGCCAATCATCTGCCAGAAATTTCTGAATTTGGTATATATTTATTTACATTATAAAATACATAGATTAAAATAAATTTTCTTCATATTCATTTCTTTCCACTATTAATTAAACTTTGTATAGATTGTTTTAATAAAGTTAACAATTACATGGGTTTATATTAAATTTCATGTGAGTATTCATTTAAATCATTAAAATAATTAAATTAAATTTTAAAATAAATTAAATTTTTTTACTACTCTTAGTGTCTCATAGTTTGAAAGCATTAGAATAACATTTTCCAAGACTAAACTCTATATGGAAATCTTACATTTTGTTAACATTACCCGTGACTGCATTCGTGTGTCTACACACGAACGAAGTCACGGGAAGTCTTCAGAAATTATTATTGAATTTTTACTACTCTAATATTATTACACGTAACACTATGTGTTATAATATTTATAAAAATAATTTTTTTAAGTATGTTCACTTCATATTAAAACATTAAAATGCCATATCTTATATGAATTAACCATTTCATTTATATATCGTCAGCTCTTCTTCGCGATGAGTAAACATAAAAAAACCCATGAGAGAAAACAGTTTCACAAACAGATAAATATTACTAAATAATATATTTGTCTTCTGTTTTTTTGTTATATTCTCCGAAATATTTGATTCGTAAGTATCTTTATTGTATAAAAACACAAATTCTACAGTGTATTATGTATACACGCAATGAACTACCTAAAAGTTTAGTTCATAAAGTCTATTATTAATCTTACCAAGATAATTAAATTATAAATATTGGTAACAGATTTAAATTTCGTACAAATTGAGGAAACAAACTAACCTTATAACGAATATAGACGACATCGAAAGATTTTATGTGTGAAAAACAGCTGACAAAGTTATCTGCTGTCATGCGTCTATCAATTTTCAGGTTGTTTACTCAAGCCTTATCCCTCCCATACTGTTACATACTTCTCCTCGATCTGCGCACATTTAATTTCAGGTCGAAAATTTTATTGTGCAATTTGAAATATACATATTGCCATATTCTATTAATGTACACAGGCATAATTTACATTTGTATAATTAATACGCGTTGGATAGCTTGGCGTTTTTTGTAGTAGTTGTACTGATGCAAATAAATAAATTTTTAAAAATATTAAATTGAAATATCTTCTCATGTAGTAAATTAATTTCCATATAGTAAAAAGAAAAAAATATTTTCCATTCATTCCTTCAATAATATTTAAAAACAACATTTTTGTGTTCTTTACTTTCTTTACGTTTTTATATTTTTACATCTTCGTTGTGTAAGATACCCTAATTTTGCGGAGTAATTACATATATAAACAATAAAGTGCGTAACATGCAAATTTGCATAGCCCAATACACATACTAAAGTAATTCTGCTATGAAAATTTACAAAAGATACAAATTTTAAATTAATTAAGAAAACAAAGTAAGCTTATAACGAGTACGCTTATAAAAATGTAGAAAACGAGGTCTTTCGTGATACTCTTAAGCACATAAACCTCCCGTAACACTCCTCACTGCACTTCTGGCCCCACCTGTGTTACTTCTCACTGCTCTTCATGTACATAGATATACTAAACATTTATGTGATTACTACACGTCTGGCAGATAAGCATTTTTAAATACCCTTTTCGGGCGGTGAATACTTTTAACGAACGCCGCATAATCAATGATAAAGATAGGCATTTCTTTATTGTTGCCGTACTGCTACATGAGATATTACAAATATTAACCTGGCATGCAAATATTAACCAGGAAATATTCTCCTGATAGAATGAATCAATAGCGATCCAACAAAAACTAAATGTTATTTTCAGTTGATTCCTCTATCCATGTAAAAACATATAATTGGTTTATTGGTTTTTAATTTTTGTCAAACAGTTAAAAATTCCAAAAACAATATTTCGGTTTCAGTTGGTTTTATTTTTTATCACTAAATATTCTTTTTCATAAATATCTTCAATATATAGACAAGCTAAATTTACAATTCTATTATATTTATATACGATAAAGCACGTAATAGTAAAATTTATATATCATTATACTAAACATACTAAAATAACTAAATTTGAATATTACATCGATTATAATTTTAAATAATTTGAAGGAACCAAAGTAACCTCATAATGAAATCACAAAACACTGAAAGATTTTATGTGCGGAAGACCACTGACAACAATGTCTTCCCTCATGCGTCTGTTTGCATTCGGGTTGCTTACTCAAGCACCTATCACTCCTACACTACTCCACACTTCTGATCATTTCAATTTCTTTAATGTGGAAAATTTCATTGCACGATTTAAAATACACGTGGCACCTTTTATCGATATAAAAACTTTACATGTTTATTAGTTATTACGCGTTGAGTAGCTAGAATCATTTTTGTTGTACTGATGCAATTTTTCAAAATATTAAATACGTATATGTTCTGGTTGATTTAAGCGATTCCGAAAAAAAAGAAACAAATTATAATACTTCAAGTTAACCATTATCTTCTTCAAGAAACTTCATCTGAATTGGGTTACTAGTTCTTGTGTGATGCACGTTCAAACAAACACTTAAATGGACAAACAGACAACAATGCCAAAACTAAAATATTTATAAATTATTACTTTTATTATGTGTTCCTAAATTATTTTCTCGTAAATAATTTGAATAAACAGATAGGAGATTAGATGAATGAACAGATAGGTGATAGATTTATTATATGTATAGATTGCATAGATGTATATAGACGTGGCAAAACTTGAAAAAAATTGTAATTATTCCTGCCTCCAATAGGTAAAGTGGAAGCAGTGAAGTTCCTTTCCATAAATTTAAAGTAGACGCAGTAAAGTATTCAAATATTAACATCTTATTAAATGGGACACAATTTGATAAGTGCCTTGAAGCAATATCGTAGCTTTTTTATTATTTTCATTTATAACCTCTTTTACTATAACCATCCCTCCTCCCTTTAATTGAAAAACCATGCTATCAAAAAACAAAAATAAAATTCGGAATTGTATTTGATAAAGACTTTAAAAAATATATTTATAACGTTCTGTATATTCCATTCTGTATCGAAACTAAAAGTCGAAAATCGAGAAACTAACCATGTCGTCTTATTATAAAGTTATTTTTGTAAACTTAAGTAGCTTTTTTGAAATATAAAATGGTATTTATTTTAACATATTTTTCGAAATTAAGTCAAAATAAATATTATAGCTCTATCTGGTTGTTAATTTCCTAGAAATCAACATCGGCATATTCGCACAAGAATTTTCGTCCGACTCACTTAATTGAAACTATTCCTTCGCAGCCTGAAATAATCGGACCGTAAGCGCTTAAAGCTACCAAATTATTACGTCACTGTGAGTGACAGATATACTTGTGGGTGTTGGAATGGAGCGGAATACAAGCAATTATTAACGATCAGAATGGATTGGATTGCAAGCGGAAATAGCCAAGGGAATGATGAATCTCATAACAACAATTAGCTCGAGCTTGATTAACGCGTTGGGTCTACCTTGCCTTTGCGATTCATTTCACATAATTCACGTGCGTCTAATTCGTTTTACTTAATTGCTTCTCCTAGATGTTGAAGCAAACATAATCTTTCACTGCTTTAATTCAATTACCGTTATTTTTAATCTATGTTATTCGAATAACATTTATGTTTCAATAGTTACAGTAGATGCAATCATTTAGTTGCAAAAGCATACAATTTTGAACTTTGGATATATAAAGGTAGTAGTAATTAACAGTACTAAATGGAACAATCATGAAGTATTGTTTATGAATGAATATATAATAAAATATGTGGGCATAAATGATAACTACACTTCCACGTTTCTCGCCCTCTCGAAAGGCTTTGAGACTACCTCATTAGTTCTATACATTGTTTGAAATGAACCTACGTCATTTATCGTATGTAATCCCTAATATGGATTTTAGCGCAATAAATATTAATTAATTCAGTTTTTACTTTAATTGGGGTTTACATATATATTATAACGCCAATCCTAAAACTAACGATTTCTAAAATCATTCTCATAATTTTGCTACCATTATTGTGTGCGTTTCTGAAAACTTTTTTTTCCATAATTTTGAATTAATGTTTTGAGTGTAAGTTTCTATGCTTTATACCTATAATAAATTTAAAGTTTCTACATCTACCAACGCTAGAAAAAAACGGCTGTGATAGATGGACAAGCGGATACGTGAGTAATTTATAAGATTTAATTTCATTTCAGCTATGGTACCGCAAAAAAGTGACGTAATTCATAAATTTAGATTGATGTACACTGCTTGTTCATTACACACTGGATACAGATAGTAAAGACCAATGAAAAATATACTGAATAACTGACATTGACATCCGCATACGTAAGGCGGAATACTCGTAGCAACTTTCCTTCTAATCTCAATCAATGCAACGGAGGTACTAAAATGACACTGATGGCAAGATAGTGGGATTGTACAGTATTCGCCGATAATACGATTCTTTCACTTCAAACGAAATGTGCAATGAATTTAATATTTTGAAAAACCAAGTTACGGTTTAATTATGATTTATTGACTTAATGAAATCTTTCACTAATTTTGTTTCTCAAAAATTATATCTAGTTTACAATGGATTTTGGGTGTTAGAATATTAATTAAAAAATATATTCTACCAAAAGGGTGTGAAAATGCAACGAATTAGGGACATGACATTTATAAAATATAAATACAGTTATATTTATAATTTGCAGACAGGTTATCAAAAATGTATGCCACGCTCTATGAAAAAGAACCATGATTGTGAACAAATAGTACACAGTAATATGATTATACATATATTACATTATTTAGGAAAGTAACAAAATTAACAACACAACGGAAGGGACTTAGAATGTTTATGTCAAAAAGACCCACGAAGACAGCTTTATTAAAAACTTACTCATTTTTACAAATCAGGATCAAAATTCCTTGGGCCAATAAACCTGTAATACCAGACTATCAATATACTTCATTGAAATCTAGGAATCTGATAGTTATCATGATAGTTCAATAACACTTAAATAAAGTACACTTTTTTGGCGTTATCAACACAACATTTCGCGAAGATAGCTGTAGGTTTTTATTCAATCTGGTTTGGTCACATATTCGTAAATTTGGTTGTCCAAAATCCTACAAACAGTGAGATTTACAAGAAAAAAACGCCTTTTTTTTATGTATATATATATATATATATATATATATATATATATATATATATATATATATATTATAGCTTTTACTTAAAACATTTTTATAAAGTCAAAATTAGCAGGTTAAAAGTGAATAAATAATTTTCGTGAAATAAGTCATAAACAAATGATCAGTGTTGGTTTTTTAAAGCGCCATAATTTTAAAAGTAATGTGATTTAAATAAAAATTTTGGAAAAATGAATATAGGCTTCACTCCCTTTCAGCTTTCCCACTAAAATGTATTGATACCCCAAAACAATGATCAAAAAAGTGTGTACTATTTACGTGTTTGTGTTACTTATCTGTTATCTGGATTATTGTGAAAATGTATTCTAATATACTTGTTCATTAATAATTACAAAATCATATTCGATCAACTGGCAGGAGTCACAAATTGGGTGATTAGATTGGTGTAAGAATAATTTTTCCCGTTCCAAAATTGCGATATATGAAAATGGATTTCCTTCAAATAATAAAAATAAATTTATCCCGTAATCTGTAAATATTTCCGTCATAATTGGTAGTTTAAAAATAATTAATGGTCCTTGTACATAGAAGTTGTTGTCCTGGAAACCTGGAACTTGCTTGAAATTATTGAAATTACTTTTACTTAATTAACTCCTGTTTAAACCAAATATTAAATGGATGAAGTCATTGGGGGCTTTACACAATTTTTTTCAATAAAATAATAGTTCCAGTTTAATTTATAACGATGAGTTAACTTTTCTCGGACCCAACAATCTACTTTATTTCATACATACGTATATACACATATGTACGTACATATATATATGTATGGATAATATTTTTAGATTAGGGAAACAAAAAATGTATTATCTCAAGCTTACGCGAGCCTAGACAATTTATGTCAAAAAGATTAATGAAACTGCCACTCAGTCGATGACACTTACGTAGTAGAATATAAAAGCTTAGGTTTTATCGTCAAGTTGCACGTCTTAATAAATTATGTTTTTTTTAGTTTTTTAGCTGCCTTAATACCACCATCACTTATTACAAATTGACAATAGTGAATTTTTTATTACGAAAACTTAAAGATAAGGCCGAGTATTATGACACATAAAATTTTATCAAAATATTTAGTTATCGTTGTACATAAAATTTGATGTTTTGTTGTATATACATTTTTAGAATAAAAAGATTTAAAATCTGAAGTTTTGCCGAGTTCATTTTCTATATCAAGCTTGTAATTAAACTTATATTGCATTTACTTTATAAGGGGAAATTAAGTACATCTTTAATTTCGTATTGAAGTTTGGACTTTGTAACGTTTTACGCTTAGTACTCAATTTTCTTGATGGATATTTTTATATAAATGTTCTTTGTGGAATTTAAACTCTTAATTAGAGTATTCACTTTTAGAGTTTTATTGTATTTATTGAACGTAAATTTATATTTACATTTTATTCAATGATTATCTATTTACATTGTTACTACAAGAAGCCGTTAAACCCATTCTCTCTATGATGTTTTTTAACTATGGTTGAATAAAACTTCTTGGCAAAAAAAAATCAGGCCGGCAATTCCGTAGGATTTCCTTGAATTCTACTTTCTTCGGGCTTTTAACTTATAGTAGGTTTATAAATATGTGTATTATTAAAAATAAGGAAATTTGCATTTACTCTGTTTTTTTTAAAGTTTTGCAGCATAATATATACATGTTTAATATTGAGGTTTCGTACACTTGACGGCCTTTTGCAATACATTTACGATAGACTCGATAGCTAGTGGGATAAGTTTACGTTATAAGATATGATCATTGCCAATATCATAAAATGCTCCTATAACAATTCCCATGCAATTTGATGCGTAAATATTTCATGGAGCAAAATCCCGGAAGGGTATTCGGAGGCTTAAATTGCAAGGGGTAATCCGCATAAAATGGCAACTGTTTTTCCTACGAAAACTGTCTTCCGGTTACAAAAAGCTTCGATGTTGTTATTTTAAGCTGGTCATTCTTCAATATATGTACTGGCCGTCCTTTTTCTTTGGATACCCGCAAGTTTCATACCCTAATATTTAGGTTGTGATTCAGTCGATCCTTGTGTCAAAATATGTTATATTATATATTATATGTCAAAATAATAAATGTATTGTTTTTGTATATTAACTTTTGTGTTATTTTATAGTGTATAAAATAAAATCTACTTGTCGTTGCAATGTTTTTTTCATATGTGTAAGTTGTATTGTGTTCAATATTTTTGCTATTAATTCACGGAAAATTATTCAATAATTTTAATGTCATTGAAAGTCACATTTGTAGTAATTTAGTGATAGGTTAGTGGAACTTCGAAAATTCTTAATTTAGGAGTTGAAGTTGGTTTTATAAAATTTCAACAGATTTGCTTAAAGAGAATCACGTAGAGACTTGAACTCTAACACAGCGTACTACGGAATATATATATATATATATATATATATATATATATATATATATATATATATATATATATATATAAATATATATATATATATATATATATATATATATATATATATATATATACATACATTTATATACGAGTATATGCACATGTAAGGAAAGGAATATAATAAACTGAGAAGACAATTAAACATCGCTGTTATTTCTGAAGACACTCAAATACGTAGGCCTTCAGAAGCCAGAGAAAAGAAATTTTCTCTATTCTGTGTACACTGAGAATTTCTGGTCCATTAATTGTTATTAAAATAATAATTTATATCATATTTAGCTCCATAGTATTAAAGTTCCCTTTCTAAATGGAAATTTTCTTGTAAATAGTCAGGAAGAAAAATTGAACAAGAGAAAACTGTCAAGTAAATGATATTAATAATTTGACATGACGGATACAAATGGAGGTTTTGACCGAGACAAGGTTCGCTTGCCACATTGGAATCATGATTTCAATATTTGACGTAAAATGTTTTTTTCCCGACATATACATCAATTATATTGCATTATGACAGTAGGATTCAATGTCTATTAGTACTACTTAGAAGAAAATGTTTCTTTTATATAAATGTGCGTTTTAAATATCAATATAATAACATATAAATAATGGATTCTTTTAACTTTGGATTATATAGATATGGATATTAAATATAGATATGGATATTAAAGTTGCAAAGAATGTTCGAAAATTATTCAATTTTTAGCGTATTCGGCTACATTTTTAGTATTTAACCCAATAGCAAATACCAAAAAATTTATTTCAAAATTGAATTATTTTTCCCATCATTTTTTGAGAGTATCTTCTCTTCTCGACTTTGTTCGCGTAGGCTACTTATATATATATATATATATATATATATATATATATATAATATATATTTATGTATATTTACATATATGTGTATATATATATAAATATGTATATATATATATATATATATATATATATATATATATATATATATATGTACATGCATAAATCTGGTATAAAATTTGTCATCTTTCATTTTTTCAAAATCATTTCTTCTTCATCATTAACGGGACCCATGCTTGGATTTAGGAACTCAGGATGCACAGTTAATAAATGCTCATAGAATTTTCTTATCATGTTCAAGCAGAAACCTAATTAACATAATATTAAAGATTTACACAGGAACGAACAACCATACATACATCCGTCCAGACTTTCAAGCATTCAGCCATCAACATTTGTAATATTAGTTAGGATATACGTAATTTATTGTTCGTAATTTAGGGTATATTAATTTTTTTAATATTACAATTAAATAAAATCCAAGTATAGAAGCGATTCATATTAATGAAGAAATTTTTTTTATATTATTGAGAAAATTTCTATTCCTATAACTATATATATATTTATATATATATATATATATATATATATATATATATATATATATTTATATATATGTATATATATATATATATATAATATATATATAGTAATATAGGAAAACCTACCTCTTTTCGATTAAATACCCTTTTCAGGTACGGAAAAATAATTTTATGTTAACAAGAAATGGAATTTTATTTTTTTTAAGTATTTCTATATGTGTGTAAAGGAAGTATTAAAGTCGTTTTGATCTTCGTTACATCTTTACTTTTATAAAGTTTAACATGCTAGGATAGCTGGTTAGCCAGGGCCATCGCTGAGTGCTAGGTATTCAAACTCAAATATAATGTTCGTCGCAAGTCTAAATATATTACATAATACAACTTCACGTGTAATTAGAAAAAAAGAAATTTTTTTTCTTGTATATTACTCCCAGATATATACTGTTTTTACATCAAATTTATATACTGTTTTTACATACCTGCTCAAATTGATAGAGCAAAATTCCAGGAATAGTTTTATTAGCCCTTATTATCATTTCATAGGCTAAATCAATCACTTTTTTAAAATATTTTCAATACGGAGAATTCATACCGTTACAATTTTATAGGATATATATATATATATATATATATATATATATATATATATATATATATATATATCGCTTTTATCAATATTTATATGAAAGTTCCTCATATAATATATACCGGATTGAAAAAAAATACAATAAAATCAAACAAAAAAAACACTATTTGAATAAATTCGATAACTTTTGCTTACTTTGGAATTATTTAATATAACAAAATGATTAAACATACTCCAATGCTTGCTGCCTATATGTGTAGGTGTGTGTGTGTGTGCGTGCGTTTTTATGACTTACAGATTTAAATAGTACGCATGCACGCACGCACGCACGTATACAGGCACACACACACACATATAAATATATGTATATATATATACACATATATATATACATTTATATATATATATATATATATATATAATGATATCGTTATTCATTTATATTCACCAAAGGTTATCGGTATGAATATCTATTGTGCACTATTTTTTGTGCAAGTTCATATTAAATGTTGACATTGAATAAGGCATAGCAACGAACGAATTATAAGGCATAGCAACGAACTACAAAACGGGCTGGTAATATACTTTATTCCAGTCCCTCGAACCGTCAGATCACGGACACATGATTTTCTCGTTAAGCCATCTCCCACAGTATTACTACGGTCTTCACTTGGCGAAATTGTCAATTCATGCGTGAAAAATTTGCCATAAGCTTGTATAAATATTTTCAGCAAAATGGTGACGTCCACATTTTTTTCCTGACGAAGGGACAAAAGGACATTAAATACACGGTATCATTGCTATTTCACCCTGTAAGTCATATAAAATTAAGAATGAATAAAATATTTCATAATTATTTTCTTCAAAAATCAATGCAATTTAATTATATCAAATGATAATTTCAGACCTACATACATACACACACATATATACGTGCATATATATATATATATATATATATATATATATATATTATATGTGTGTGTGTGTGCCTGTATACGTGCGTGCGTGCGTGCATGCGTACTATTTAAATCTGTAAGTCATAAAAACGCACGCACACACACACACACCTACTCATATAGGCAACAAGCATTGGAGTATGTTTAATCATTTTGTTATATTAAATAATTCCAAAGTAAGCAAAAGTTATCGAATTTATTCAAATAGTGTTTTTTTATGTTTGATTTTATTGTATTTTTTTCTATCCAGTATATATTATATGCGGAACTTGCGTATAAATATTGATAAAAGCGAATATATATATATATATATATATATATATATATATATATATATATATATGTCTTATAAAATTGTAACGGTATGAATTCTCAGTATTGAAAATATTTTAAAAAAGTGGTTGATTTAGCCTATGAAATGATAATAAGGGCTAATAAAACTATTCCTAGAATTTTGCTCTATCAATTTGAGCAGGTATGTAAAAACAGTATATAAATTTGATGTAAAAACAGTATATATCTAGGAGTAATATACAAGAAAAAAAATTTCTTTTTTTCTAATTACACGTGAAGTTGTATTATGTAATATATTTAGACTTGCGACGAACATTATATTTGAGTTTGAATACCTAGCACTCAGCGATGGCCCTGGCTAACCAGCTATCCTAGCATGTTAAACTTTATAAAAGTAAAGATGTAACGAAGATCAAAACGACTTTAATACTTCCTTTACACACATATAGAAATACTTAAAAAAAATAAAATTCCATTTCTTTTTAACATAAAATTATTTTTCCGTACCTGAAAAGGGTATTTAATCGAAAAGAGGTAGGTTTTCCTATATTACTATATATATATATATATATATATATATATATACATATAGTTATAGGAATAGAAATTTTCTCAATAATATCAAAAAAATGTCCTCATTAATATGAATCGCTTCTATACTTGAATTTTATTTGATTGTAATATTAAAAAAAATTAATAGACTCTAAATTACGAACAATAAATTATGTATATCCTAACTAATATTACAAATGTTGATGGCTGAAAGTCTGGATGGATGTATGTATGGTTGTTCGTTCCTGTGTAAATCTTTAATATTATGTTAATTAGGTTTCTGCTTGAACATGATAAAAAAATTCTATGAGTATATTATTATTAACTAATACTGTGTATCCTGAGTTCCTAAATCCAAGCATGGGTCCCGTTAATGATTAAGAAGAAATGATTTTGAAAAAAATGAAAGATGACAAATTTTATACCAGATTTATGCATGTACATATATATATATATATATATATATATATACTTATATATACATATATATATATGTATACATATGTTTATATATATATATATATATATATATAGATATAAGTAGTCTACGCGAACAAAGTCGAGAAGAGAAGATACTCTCAAAAAATGATGGGAAAAATAATTCAATTTTGAAATAAATTTTTTGGTATTTGCTATTGGGTTAAATACTAAAAATGTAGCCGAATACGCTAAAAATTGAATAATTTTCGAACATTCTTTGCAACTTTAATATCCATATCTATATTTAATATCCATATCTATATAATCCAAAGTTAAAAGAATCCATTATTTATATGTTATTATATTGATATTTAAAACGCACATTTATATAAAAGAAACATTTTCTTCTAAGTAGTACTAATAGACATTGAATCCTACTGTCATAATTCAATATAATTGATGTATATGTCGGGAAAAAAACATTTTACGTCAAATATTGAAATCATGATTCCAGTGTGGCAAGCGAACTTTGTCTCGGTCAAAACCTTCATTTGTATCGGTCATGTCAAATTATTAATATCATTTACTTGACAGTTTTCTCTTGTTCAATTTTTCTTCCTGACTATTTACAAAAAAATTTCCATTTAGAAAGGGAACTTTAATACTATGGAGCTAAATATGATATAAATTATTATTTTAATAACAATTAATGGATCCAGAAATTCTTAGTATACAAAGAATAGAGAAAATTTATTTTCTCTGGCTTCTGAAGGCCTACGTATTTGAGTGTCTTCAGAGATAACAGCGATGTTTAACTGACTTCTCAGTTTATTATATTCCTTTCCTTACATGTGCATATACTCGTATATAAATGTATGTATATATATATATATATATATATATATATATATATATATATTTATATATATATATATATATATATATATATATATATATATATATATATATATATATATATATATATATTCCGTAGTACGCTGTGTTAGAGTTCAAGTCTCTACGTGATTCTCTTTAAGCAAATCTGTTGAAATTTTATAAAACCAACTTCAACTCCTAAATTAAGAATTTTCGAAGTTCCACTAACCTATCACTAAATTACTACAAATGTGACTTTCAATGACATTAAAATTATTGAATAATTTTCCGTGAATTAATAGCAAAAATATTGAACACAATACAACTTACACATATGAAAAAAACATTGCAACGACAAGTAGATTTTATTTTATACACTATAAAATAACACAAAAGTTAATATACAAAAACAATACATTTATTATTTTGACATATAATATATAATATAACATATTTTGACACAAGGATCGACTGAATCACAACCTAAATATTAGGGTATGAAACTTGCGGGTATCCAAAGAAAAAGGACGGCCAGTACATATATTGAAGAATGACCAGCTTAAAATAACAACATCGAAGCTTTTTGTAACCGGAAGACAGTTTTCGTAGGAAAAACAGTTGCCATTTTATGCGGATTACCCCTTGCAATTTAAGCCTCCGAATACCCTTCCGGGATTTTGCTCCATGAAATATTTACGCATCAAAATGCATGGGAATTGTTATAGGAGCATTTTATGATATTGGCAATGATCATATCTTATAACGTAAACTTATCCTACTAGCTATCGAGTCTATCTTAAATGTATTGCAAAAGGCCGTCAAGTGTACGAAACCTCAATATTAAATATGTATATATTATGCTGCAAAACTTTAAAAAAACAGAGTAAATGCAAATTTCCTTATTTTTAATAATACACATATTTATATACCTACTATAAGTTAAAAGCCCGAAGAAAGTAGAATTCAAGGAAATCCTACGGTATTGCCGGCCTGATTTCCAAGAACTTTATTCAACCATAGTTAAAAACGTCATAGAGAGAATGGGTTTAACGGCTTCTTGTAGTAACAATGTAAATCCAATCGAATAAGTATTGTACTAAAATGTAAATAGAAATTTACGTTCAATAAATACAATAAAACTCTAAAAGTGAATACTCTAATTAAGAATTTAAATTCCATAAAGAACAGTGATATAAAAATATCCATCAAGAAAATTGTGTACTAAGTGTAAAACGTTACAAAGTCCAAACTTCAATACGAAATTAAAGACGTACTTAATTTCCCCTTATAAAGTAAATGCAATATAAGTTTAATTACAAGCTTGATATAGAAAATGAACTCGGCAAAACTTCAGATTTTAAATCTTTTTATTCTAAACTTAATAGTCCAATGAAAATTTTGCGTGTACTACACCTGTAAAGATAACCAGAGAAAGAAGAAGTAAATATTACTCAAAAGAATGGGTTTTTATATATTGAACATATATATTATATATTGAACATATATTTGTGCAGTTAAAAGGCTCTTTGAGTAATTTTTAATTCGTTTTTTTTCGCTATATGAAAAAAAACGAATTAAAAATTAAGCCGTTAAACCATGGTAGACATCGGCTCCGTAATGAAACAAGTTTTTAAAAACTAATAGCTTGGAGTGGAGAGTGAAAAAAGTTTAAAGTGTCAAAAATAAGTTAAGAAATATTATATATTAGAGACAAGGTCAAAAGTGATCAGAAACTTACAATAAAAAAAAAAAACTAAAAACTTGTTACCACTAGTGCTCTTTCTTTCCTGAAACTTTTTATTAATTTAAGATATACGTAACACAGTGTAAAAAGCGTAAATAATAAAAAAAATCAATAAAACTGCAAGTTCCATATTAAAAATCAAAATAAGTATAAAGCGGATACCAATCATAACCGAAAATTAGAATGAATTGCACATACGGTTAGCCCATCAGATGTCAGCGTATAAAACATAAGCAAAGCGCCATCTGTTGTGAGACGCGCATAATAGCTTACACCACGCTAAACAACATCTCCCAAGATCCGAATGTGTGATCATCCATATATACAAAGGCGAGGTAATCCAAAGAAGGTCCACTTAAGAGCACCTCATTTATCAAATAAAGTAACATACAACTTAGTGTTTAAATCACGGAGAAAATTATGAACGCTTTTAAAAACATACGAAAACAGTCAAGAAATATAAATTCTGTATAGCGGGGAAAATGTAACGAAACAGGTTACACAGAATTTTAACAAAATGCTGGAAGAAATATTCTTCGAACGAAAGAAAAAACATAAAAAGTTGGAAGAGAAATTAAATACCAAGATAAAAGAATTTACTTATTGGAAAAACAAGCCACACAGAGGAACATAGTTTTCTTCGCAATCGAAGAGAAGAAAACATCATATGAAAACTTTCAAAATTACATATATATATATATATATATATATATATATATACATATATATATATATATATATATATATATATATATATATATATATATAAATATAAATATATATATATATATATATATATATAAATATAAATATATATATATATATATATATATATATATATATATATATATATATATATATATATATGTATCATTGCTCGCTAAAAACTAATAAAATATATAACGATATCATAATATGATATCGTTAATAATTTATACCCATCAAAGGTTATTGGTATGAATATCTATTGTCCACTATTTTTTGTGCAAGATCATATTAAATGTTGACATTGAATAATATTTTCGTAAAGTTGACTAAAGTCACGTTTAATATTTTGATAGGCCAGTAATTAATGGAATACTATTGAAAATGTAAGTAGAGCCTTCAACACGATATTAAGGCTTTGGAGGTTATAAGGCATAACAACGAATTACAAAACGGGATGGTAATATACTTTATTCCAGTACCTCGAACCGTCAGATCACGGACACATGATTTTCTCGTTAAGCCATCTCCAACAGTATTACCACGGTCTTCACTCGGCGAAATTGCAAATACACTGTATCATTGCTATTGAAACCTGTAAGTCATATAAAATTAACAATGAATAAAATATTTCATAATTATTTTCTTCAAAAATCAATGCAATTTAATTATATCAAATGATAATTTCAGACCTACATACATACACACATATATATACGTGCATATATATATATATATATATATATATATGTGTGCGTGTGTGTGTGTGTGTGTGTGTGTGTGTGTGCGTGTGTGAGAACCTGAATGCGTGCATGAGTACTATTTAAATCTGTAAGTCATAAAAACGCATACACATACACATATAGGCAGCAAGCATTGGAGTTTGTTTAATCATTTTGTTATATTAAATAATTCCAAAATAAATAAAAGTTATACAATTCGAATTGCTTTTATTCAAATAGTATTTTTTTATATTTGATTTTATTGTATTTTTTTTCAATCCAGTACATCAAAAGACTATAAATAAAATCTTGTTAAATATGGAAAAAAAATCCTTCAACTGTTGTACGCACCTAAATAATTTCTAAATACCACTTTTTGTTTCAATTTAATTTTATGAACTGTCACGCAATTTTGTTCAAATTCTCTTTTATCAATATTTATATGCGGAACTTGTCTATAATTACTAAAATGAATTTCAACTCAAACTTGTGGAACATGTTTCAAGTATGGTTTGTTTGTACTTATAGGATCTAATACACAATATATTCGTTTAATTTATTAGATACCCTTAAAAAAGGGCTCCTAAGTTGTACACACACCTAACAAAAACCTTTTACTTTTTTGAAAATAAATAAAATAAAGGAAAATTTTTCCTTAAATTTCAAATCTATAACTTCATTTTCTCTTGGAATACTTCTTACAAAAATATCGATAAACAGACAGATATTTTCATAAGCAAGTTTCGTCTTCATTTTCAATATGCAAAATCCCTGACACAATCTCAATATTATCTTCTATTGTATGAAAATAACCATTTTTTACTGCTTGTTTTCTAATAGCGATCCTACTTTACTTTCCCTTGCTTTCGTAAATTATGTTTACAAATTAACTTGTTAATGTTCCGTAATTACCTTTAATGAAGTGAAAAGGAGCAAACTATACTCTAACATAAAGTCAATTGATTGAGTTTGACATCGAATGTTTTTCGAAAATATTGTACCAAAATATTCGAGATAGAAATGAAGATACAGTTATTTCCTTTTAAAATTTTCGTGTGTCTGATAACCTATTTGGTTTTTTCTTAATGATCAGTCGAAAATATTTAGACCTATTTGAATGGGACTATACCTGGGATTCAAATTAAAGGTTAGGCTAATTTTTCCTTTTAGATTTGCCCCAAGATGCTTTAAATTCAATTGCAAACACTTAGACAATAAAGACAGAATCCGAAAGACTGATAAATGGAAATTTTGAGATTGTTATACAGCTTAAAGGTAAAAAGTAAGTTATTTTTTTTCCTTTTAATGGTACATTGAGTCCAAACAGAACTTTATCAGAATGAAGTCGCGGGTCAAAATTAGCAAATATTTAAAAAAAAATTACCTTCTAATTAGATAAAGAAAGAAATAAAATCATATAGATATGAATAATTTTATGTATGTTGACATACATGAAATTATTCATATATACATTATACAAATAATTTTATATAAAATTATTTACATGTGCATTGGTAATGCCAATAACGTCATGCACCATTGTATCACAGTTGTTTTTTTTTTACCACAGAAGGGTTTGTTGGTATACATACATAAATAGTAGATTACTAAAATGTAATAAGAAAAAGAAATATAATCCGCTAACGATATAATTACTAAACGAGATGTAATCAGCGAACGCGTATTTACAAAGTGATTAATTGTATCATAGAATTAAATGAGTTTGTTACTTCAATTATTTAATTAGGTACCCTGAATATGCGCAGAGAATGATATTTGCTTCAATGTCATATGTAAAACATACATTTCTTGCCTATAAATTGTTAAACTTCACAAAGATAAAAAAAATGTCACTCTACGTGTGATACCCCTTGCGAATAACATTTTGACGTATTATGTTTCCGGCATCGCGCTGAATAAAATATTATGTGCGCTTCAAAAATAACAGGTTTCCTTGCAGGTACCGTTTATATTATTACGAGTTTTAGAATATGTGTTAATATAAAACTCCTTTGACATTTTATTTTACTCTACAGTTATATTTCGATTCTATTAAAATTTGTGATAGAAAAACTAAAAAAACATCAATGGGTTTTTAGTTAAATTCTAGGAATTTAATATTCCTTAGTATTATTACTTATATCATTATTCGACTCAAGTTATATCGGCGACTTGAATAATATATCAGATTAATTCATATTCGTTTATTTCTACAATATAAATTCTTAAAGTACGTGCTTACGAATATATGTTTGTACGTGCGTTTTCCAAGACTTTAAAAATTCGAAGAAAGTTTTTGTTTGACTTCGAACTTCTTTCGTTACTTAGAGCTTGGCGTTGTCTAGATATTCTTATTTAAGTTTAAATATATGATGTATAAAAATGCGAGAAAAATTGCTAAATTAAAACCGCAAAATAATTATACTTTTTTGGTATATAGATGATATTGTATTTGGTCATATCGGGAAGAATTATTTTATAATACAGTCATTTAGTTATTGCTATTTTATGACGGTCAGTAATTTTGCGTACTTTTTATACTTCAATATTATTTATTATTAACAAAACATATTCCTCATTTTATTTCAAAAATAAGGAATACTCATTTGATGCTATATAACATTTTTCGGATATTCGAGAAGTTTGTTGAATTTCAGGTTCAAAAACTATTACGACGATTAGGCTATGTTACGAGTAACTGAACTAACAGATTCAGTTTGGGTTAATTTATATAAGCCGCACGCACTTAGCAGAACACATGCGTGTTGTTATCGTTATTGCTATGGTTACGAAGTTTGACAGTTTGCAAACCCTTTTTAAGTTTTATTATTATTCTATTGAGATATTATTCTGTGTATTCGTTTGTTTCTCAAATGAACAACAGTCTGGGAAGCCCAAAATATTTTCAAATGTAGTCCTTTTAAATGTGACTATATTTAGACGAGAATACTCCGCACCAAGTTGTCTGAGCAGCTTGCATTTGTGTGAGCCCGCGCCTTCACCTTCACCAGGCTCATAATGTCACGAAATTGTAAGCAGTACTTTTAAATCATTTAGGTCTAGTTTTTAATTTCTATACATGGTTTTGTTTTTGGTGTCAGTTTATAATAATATAATATTTTGATAACGTGAAACATCCCTGAAAAAGCGACGACATCGAACGGTTGTCGTTCAAAGAAAATTATAAAGACCCAGTTGTCGACTTTTGTAGCAGCCATAAATTTTCTTAATAATGTCTTATTCAATTTTTTATCAATTATAAGGGGAGACGGAAGATTTATAAGTAACGGAAGAACAGGCAGAAAAAGACTAAGTGAGAAAAGGTGTAAAGAAATGGTTTATTTGAAAAACTAAGAATATATTCTGGAAAATAATCCTAACTCAGCAAAATTTTTCAATACTTACAAGCTTCGGTCGATCTTGAGAATAATTGATTTTTTCATTGAAAATAACATTTTGGAAAAATGCCAGAATTAAAATAAAATATGGACGATTGAATTAGTAAGATCAGAAAAATTTGTTTATTCATACGTTATATTGCACAAAAAATAATCTCACATCAGAAGTAAAGTAATTGACATGAAGTTTCATTACCGGAAGAACGTTTAACTAAAAAATACGTAATAATTGCTGAATTCAAATATATATATATATATATATATATATATATATATATATATACACATATATATATATATATATATATATAAATATATATATATATACATATATATATACATATATATATATATATATATATATATATATATATATATATATTAGTGTATATGGGTGTGTGTGTGCGCGCGCGCACGTATTTGTAATTGTATTAATAATAAAAATTATTCAAATATTTCAAATTATTCTGCTGGTTATGCTTCCGTACCTTATCTCAAATTACAATCAACACATTGGTTCTTATTGCCGAGTTAGCTAAAATATTAATTTCAAGCACAACGAATAACTTTTTTCACTATACATAGGGACGAATGATTGAATACGTATGCATTTTTTTTAACTATTTTAAATAGTCAGCAGTAAAAAAAAGCAGTTGCAAATTTCATATATTTTCATTCGTATTCCCTAGAGAAAATTCGGCAATTAGGTAAAAAGTTTTGTATATTTACGTATATTTTTAATCCTCGGCCCATCGTGTGGGGTCTTCGAAAGCCCAGATTTTATTAAATTCCAAATTGTGTACCCTTACAATGTTTCCACGAATCCCTTACTTTACGTAGCCTCCTAAAAAGAATTACTCTCAACACTCACGCCAGCAGCACTCAGCCTGCGTGCGCGCACCTGAGATACAGATGTGTGTTACTGAGAGAGACTCTGAGGGACATGATACGACGAGGTGCGTCAGTAAAATTTTACGGATAATTTTTATTGTTATAGTATTTATAGTGTTGTTTACTTTTGTTTTAGGTCAGTTGTAATAATAATAAAATGGACGGTAAACAATGTCCATGTATTCTAAGATGGCTGGATGAAAAAAAGGAGAGAATTGTTGGTGGTGAAGAGGATGACGAAGAAAATGTTGATTATTCGGATGAGGTCAGTGAGCGTGACACGGAATCAAAACAAGTTTGCGAAGATCATAATCGTCATGAAAAGTTCGAACTATCAGAAACATCGAATATTCACAAAGATAACATTCCATTAGCGAATTTATCGTCGTCTTATTTTTATACTGTCAAAGAAAGACAAAGAGACGGCACTTACACGACTATTTGAAATGGGAAAAGATTCCCTACCCACAAGATGGTAAAACACTACAACATAATATAATAACAGAACAAGCAGGTCAATAAGGTGCTAAACCTTGCGAGAGATTAGTAACCCTTTATAATTTTGGTTATTGTTTATGGATATAGAAATGTTGCGGCATTTGGTGGATTGCACAAGTATAAAAATACAATCAATGCAGATAAATTATAAAATAGAACTGGACTGCGGTCTTACAAATATGAATGAGTTGAAAGCTTTGTTTGATCTTGTGTATGTAATAGGGCTACATAAGTCATCACATATTTCTATTGATGTTTAAATTTTTACTTAGAGCACTTCGGCTTGATGACATTCAACCTCGCAGAGAGTGTAATGAAATTAACAAACTGGCACTAATAATTTGAATTTATAAAGCGTTTGTCAAGAATTGTGAGAAACGCTACACCAATAATGAGTATGACACTGTAGATAAAATGCTAGAGAATTTCAGAGGTTCTTACCGATTTCGTCAGTACATGCCCAGCAAACCTGCCAAATATGGAATTAAGCTATTTTCTTTAGTAGATGCTGTTTAATTTTACACAAAAAAAATTAAATTTATGTAGGTAAATAATCTGACGGCCCTTTTCATCTAGACGCTTCGACCAATGCTCTTGTCACGCGACTAATTGCTCCAATATTAGGCTCAGGGCGAAAGGTGAAAAAGATTCACAAACGTTACTTTGTCAGAAAGACCGCTAGAGAGATCACAATTTGACAGTTGTAAGTACTGTTCGAACAAATAAATCTGAAATTCAAAATATATTCAAACAAAAGGGAATGGACGAATGTGCGACAATTTTTAGTTTTCGGCCCACATAATCTCTGCTGTCTTATTGCACGTACATACACTTTTCTGTATGTACGTGCAGTAAACGCTCATAATATACTGGATACCACTCAGAATTGCAATGACAAGCAAATATAAAGACTTTACCCCGTGAATTAAAACATGACATGCCACCTGATGATAATCAATTGGTAGCTATGAGAAAACTTTGTATTCACTGGCCAAGACAGATAGGACATTCAAGTCTATTTATTACTTTCGTAAAGGGAACATTTATCTAATTCATACCAAGTTTCGGTACAAGTAAATAAGTTCAGACTGATGTAAAACTTGCTTGAAATATAAGATTATTTTTCCTTTTAATAAGAAATATGACTATAATAAATCTGTCAAGTAAGATTGGATCGCGCACTATAATTATTCCATTCATATTAAGTTACTTATAAAAATTTAAAACTGCTTATTATTTGTATAAAACAATTTACAAATAATAAAATTAATTGTTGCCAAAGAACCATATTGCAAATAAAAACTTATTCCCCTGTCCCACACGTGTACACGCAAGTTTGCTCTCAAATAATTTCTCCTCGAAATGAATCAATTATTCGTGACACTGAATTTGAGTTCAAGCCAATGGAGTACGGCCGTCTTGTAAGTTAACTTTTTTATTGTCTTTTCGAAGTTAATTTTCTGTGTCCATTTAATTTCAGAAGTTTTTCGACAAATTGTTGCCTACTTCATAAAATGTTTGCTGTTTAAACTTCCTCTCAATTTTCATTTTATCTGTCACTTTCAAAGCTAAGTTCATCACACAGGAAGCAAACGCTTTGAATGTTTTACTTAATTATTTGTTACTTCAAATCGTGTTTAATTAATTTTTTTCGTACACAATTAATATCTGAATTTATGATAATTACGTAACTAAAAGTTATGAAAAGGAAAACAGGAACACTTTTATTTGACAAAGATTTTGAAACATTTTAATTTGGTGGAATTTTCTCTTTAGGATGTTTACATTTACGTTTAAGCGATTATGCAATGTTTTTCTTTATGTCTAACTTTAAATAAAGATATGCGATAATACTATTTTCCTTCTGCACTAAAGATAATGGAGTATATTTTTGGTTTCTGATATAAAATTTTCACTTGGTATTTCACTGTTACAACTATCTCATAGATCTAAAAAAACAGTTATATTAGATATACTTTTACATTCTTAAATATATATTAGATGTATATGTATGTGTATATACACAGATACGTATGTTTTATATACGTATGATTGTATTTAGGTTCACTCGTGTGATCCGATTTCAATAAATAAGGTATTTCTAATATTGAGTTCATTGCAAGTTCATAAACAATATTTCATAAACATTAAAAACAGAAGAGTAATTTTAATCAAATCGAACAGATTTTATATAACCACCGAATAAAAACCACCGAGGAGAATAAAATAATGAAAATATGAGTGCTATTTCGAATTTTTAAGGTACACTTTAAATTCCCAGCATGAATAAATTTGCTACATACCGCTAAAGATTTTTGGATTCGATGCCAAATGAAGTGTGGTATTTATTTGTGTGATAGAGGACAACAGTTATCGAAATTCGTTTAAATTTTTTAGAAATATTTTTTTTAAGAAATTATGAAGGATAAAAAAATAGTCGTTGTAAGATATAAAAAAATAACGAAAAATATCTAAAAAATATAGAGATATAATAGAATAAAAGGGGAACCCTCTTCATGTCATATCGATACCTTCATTACTTAAAATATTAAAAAGGGCTTTAAAATCATTACAGGATTAAAGAGATCGTTCAGATATTTTTGGCAGACATTTTTTTATCATTATCATTTTGATGTAAATGATATACAAGTGTTCCACTAAGGAAAAAAATGACGCTTCAATAAGAACCGTAAATTTAAAGTTCATACCTTGGCCTTTTTTAAAATAACTTATGTCAGTTGCTGTCTAATTTGAAAAAAAAGTAGGAAAACTGAATGCGGAAGATAATAAACACAACTACCTGATTCAATGATATTAACAGGAAGATACAAATATTTCAATGAAATCTGTGGTAGAATAGATTCAATTAAATTGAAAGATATCGTAATAATTAAAATTTATCCACCAAAAAAAATAGAGAGTTTAATGTTATTCTGGTTTTTTTGGTAAACTTCAGTTACTATCTATATCCTTCGATTATCTTTTTCAGCAATTAAATAGTAAATATATAAAATACTGAGATTGAATTGGTCAACGAAGTCGTCACCCACTACTTACTACTTTTACTATATGATGTAGTATTATTTCTACTTTCTTTAAGTTCTTTACCACGACCTAAGTTTCGTAGTATGACAACATCTTCAGATGGGCAATTGGCGATCTTTGCTAGTTACCCACCTGAAGATGTTGTCATACAACGAAATTGAACTGGTCAACGAAGTTGTCACCTTATTACTAAGCCTTATTACTTTATTATTTGTGTTACTTAGCTCGAGATATTGAGTGAATATATATTGTGACTTGTTCTTAATTATTGATTAATATTCCGACATTGCACTAAGCTTGAAGTACTAGCTATTTCTGCAAAGTTAACGTTTATAAATAAACCAACGGATTAGATTCAAATTCATGTATTGTTCCCAATTAAATGAAACTACGTGATGTAGTATTATTTCTACTTAATTTAAGTTCTCTACCACGACTAATTTCTTTACTTTCATTGTATGACAACATCTTCAGGTGGGAAATCAGCAATCTTTGTTAATTGCCGCGGTGGTAAATCACATAGTTTCATTTAATTGTGAATAATGCATTTTTAAAAAATTAATACCAAACATATACAAAATCATGTATTGTTAATAGAGAGAAGTGCAATTAATTATAATAATATATTGGTGGCTGATCGGCATATTATTGACTATTTTTTTCTTATTGTTAACTAAATTAATTTATTTCTTCTCCGTCTTCCCCGTCCCACTTTAAATTAATTTGCAATTATATTAATATACTGTATTTACAAAATGAATCCAAAAGCTTGG
Source organism: Druceiella hillmani (assembly GCA_039881145.1). Classification (NCBI taxonomy): domain Eukaryota; kingdom Metazoa; phylum Arthropoda; class Insecta; order Lepidoptera; family Hepialidae; genus Druceiella; species Druceiella hillmani. Next base: position 15,027,716 of record JAYKKI010000048.1, read on the forward strand.
AAAATCCCTATGCTTGGAGATTTTTTATAAATTCATCTAATTATACTACAAAAGCAGCATTGTTACACAATAACAAAAAAAACTCAGTTGATTACGATCTTTCTGTAATAAAAATTTATGACAATAGAAACATTTTCTTGGGAAGAAAAATTTACAGCAATATTGTTGAAAAATTTGTACAGATTATGAAGTTAGTGCTGCAATTTTAAGAATGTAAAAGTACATCTAATACAACTGTTTTTTTTAGATCTGTGAGGTAGTTGTAACAGGGAAATACCAAGTGAAAATTTTACATCAGAAACCAAAAATATACTCTATTATCTTTAGTACAGAAAGAAAGTAGTATTATCCCATATCTTTATGTAAAGTTGGACATAAAGAAAAACTTCGCATAATCGCTTAAACGTAAATGTAAATATCCTGAAGGGAAAATTCCACAAAATTAAAAGAAAAAATAAAAAAATGGGTTTTGTATAAAATAAAGTTTCATGTATGAGAGTCAAAATTTTATCCACACAACATTGAACACTTAGCGAAGAATAGTACGAATAATTTACAGACTTAATTATATTATTTTGCGACTAATGAACTATATATTAAGCGGAAATTATCTTAAATAATAATATAAATGAGGAAGTTTTGATGGCTGGTTAATGGATATTAAATGGCATATTTTCATTCGTAACTTTTGAAAGGAACTATATAAAAATTTAGGATAAACATATAAGCTATGTTTTATACGCCAAAGTAGGAAATAGTTCTTGAGGTATAGCTTCCTTTATTTATGATTCTTACCTGATTTCGTAATATGGTCTCTAAGGAAAATATTTTAGGTTAGATTTTTACATGTACCATGTACCCCGTATTCTTAAATCCAAGTGTGATTGCCATGGGATAACACACAAAATTTTTTACTTTTTTATAGAATTCCTCGATAATGATTTTACTATTGGACATACACTTATTCTTATTCTAGTCCACGCGAGCGAAGTCCTGGGCACAAGCTAGTTACTTATAAAGACAAAAGGACTTCCTTTATTCGTTTTTGAAGGTTATTTTGTACATTCTACAAAGTAAATTTATTAATCAAGGGCAAAACAAGCTAGGTTGACAATGAAATAGATATTAGGTAAACGTTTAAACGTGAATACTTGAAACTTTATAAAATAATTTTTAACTTTTGTGACATGTCACATTCAATCATATTGGTACGATTTTTGTTGAAATCAAATAACTCAATAGTTATATTTTGAGTCTACATCTAGGAGGTATATAAGAATTTTTGAAGATTTTTGATAGAATGGATAAAAACAATTGCACTCTTTTCATTAAAAGGATTTCACATTTTCATTCTCACCACTATAGTTCAATAAAAATTAAACTTAAGTATTCCATTACCTTAAAATATTGTTTCTAAAGCCATGAAACTTCAAGGTAGACAGTACTTAAGTTAATATAGAGAGAAACTTTAAAAACCTTATATTTCCGTTTCTTTCTATAGATGAAAAATAATAAAATGCTATGTTAATCATGTAACGGATATACAAAAAAGTCGAACCTTCTTTTTAGAAGAAGATTCGACTTTTTCGCATTTGGGTGAAGTAAATTATGAGAAATATTTAAAAAACAAGTTTGAATGAAATGTTTACGTGCTAAACTAAATAAAACACACTATTTCGATAATATTAATGCTATTCTAAAATGAATTGTTTCTTTTTGCTACGTATATCTTCAAATACAACAGGAGATTGGAATAGTTTTGGGAAATAATCTTTTATTCGTGAATATTTCAGTCCTTTGGTAATAACTTTCCAACTACTTAATATAAATTCATTAAATTGTTACTTCACATGTAGAACTGAGTTACGTAAATAATTTTATAACTAAACTATGAAAATTAATTTTTTTAAATATATTTTACACGTACTTTCATTTATTATATGAATATCACGTTAAAGTTTTATCCATTCACTAAATAAATGTTTATACAAATGTAATATTTTAAGAAAATATTATTTTCAGCTTTTGCATGCTAATGGCTTATTATTTTATTTAATATAGTGCACAGAACCTTACTTTTATATAACTTTTATTATCTTTTTCCTGCTCCGTCGATAAAAAAGTAAGTTTAAAATCAAGGTAGCATAAAGATTTTATTACATTAAATATTATTTTTAATTCTATTTTTAAACTAATTAGCATTGAAGCAATGGATATTTTATATAGGAAACAGTCATGACAAGTAATTTTAATGTAAATAAAAAACCAGAACAAACGCAGCTTTGTGGAATTTTCGATTTGAAAGACATGGTTTTTATAAAGAGCGCGTAATGATAAAGATAAAAACATTATGCAAGTATAATAAAATATAAATTTAAAGGTAATACGGTCTTAAAACTATAATGGTGAATATCAGGTTAGTCTATGTATTCTGTCATATTAACATTCAATTAAAAAATCAGACACGTGTAATAATAGATGACATTGAATGAGGCTTAATTACTTTCATGTTATAAACTTTTCCTCACCTAGAAGAAATAAGTAAAGTTATCTAAGCTTGAAAATTTCGTGCTACACGAACTATTAGAAGTCAATTCGCTGCAGGCAAAGAAACATCTTTATTTCTTTACTAAAACGATTTAAACACTATGTGTCGTTGCGTCTTATAGTAGCTGGAATTAAAAGTTGTTATCTAAGTTTTCTTTTCTAACTTGTACCTTTTGTGGAATTACTACTTATAATGTCTTTTGGTTAAACGGTTCCATATTTACAAGTTCATACTGCGTGAATATTAAAGCCTACCCAACTTTCTTCTGCATATTTTATGCAGTTAATGGTTCTGCAGTTCAAGTATATTACAGCTAACATAATTATATAGTAAAAGCAAGGATATTTTTTTATTAATATATGTTAATAGAACAAACCATTTCTTTGAATTCGTAATGAATAAAAAAAAATTGTTATGAAAAATAAAGTGTTTTAGTAAAGTTTGACTAGACGAACTTGCTGCGTTTCTCATTGCTGCGTTTCTCATTTCCTATTTTATGCTTAGGAATAAACAACATCGTACATGGTCATTGGTCTTAAAATTTTTCAAACATTTGTCGGTGTAAATATTTGTTTAACGTTCCGTGGCAAAATTATATAAAGCGGAACATAATGCAAATACTTTAGTGTCCACCTCCGAAACTATTCGATATAAAACTTTGAAATTTGGCGCCGACTTGGAGTTTGTTGGCCGATTGTAGACGTAAAGGATGGAATAATAATTTTTTTCCGGGATTTAATTCTAGGGTGAACTGGAAAATTTTTAAAAATTTTTAAGTTTAAAATTATTGAAGCATAAACTCATCTGTATTTATACAATGTATTTTATTTATACATTTTTCTAAACGATATATGTGCTTATAAGTCATTGTAAATAATAGATCATGTTTTATTAAATCCCGTATCAGTAAAGGTTCTTTATTTTTTTTCGTAAAAATATTTTGTGGGTCATAATTGGTAAATATATCTTTCGCTTTGAACATCATACAAATCAGTAAAACTTATACAACTAATAACACATAAATAAAAAATTGTGACGTTAGACGGTTGTTTTCTATTTAACCCACACTAACTTATACGAAATTAATAATTAAAATAGTAAACAAATTAAAACCCAACAGAAAAAGCTTCTTATAACGATATTTTTACAATTTTTTAAATGAGAGTCTTATAACGATATTTTATAAATGTTAACTAATTAAATTAGTTTATGCCTATAAATTAAATTAAATATAAATATTAGGAATAAAAATTGGGAAATATAATAATTAAAATTCATATCTTGCGGGAATGGCTGTGTACGAATTTTCATACAAAATACATAATTGTTTGGAGTCGAGATATAACTATTTACAGATATTGATTCGTTCTATCCATACATAATGAAGTGAAATTATTAATATGGCCTAATAGTTAATTTATTTAGCTTTATTTAATTTTATATGATTTTTTTGTTTATGCTTCTAATTGCCTCCTTTAATTTTTTTTTATTTTAAATAAATATTTCATTTTGACAACTTAGAATTTTTTTTAATTTAACCTTTCTTTCTCTGACACCTAGAAAGAATAAAGTTCTAACATTCCCGCCTAATTTCTTAGTATCCTAACATTTTTTATTCTCCTCCGAAAAGAAGTTAACGACAACTCCATTATCTTTTTCGGTGACACTAAAAGATAATGGACATGTTTTAGATATTTCTGTTTAGCATTTTTTCTTTTTACTGTTTTATTTCTTTTGACAAAGATTTCAGAAACGCTTTTATCGGTATGAATCTATTGATAAAATAAATATTCATTTCTCGATCCCATTTTTATTTTCCGTGTTTGTTGTAGTTATGCGTTTATAATAAACTTAAATAATAAACACCTCATACACGACCGCACCAAAGGATAGTGAGCCCTAAGCGACCAGTTGTTAGTTCGTTGAACTTAGCTGTTATTCGCTCGAATGTTCCGATTTCTTCGATATTGCCTCGGATTACGAGCCAAAGTCAACAAACATTCGTCAGCGTTCAATAAACCCTCTGCATTACGCTAATGAAGGACGTTTGTTGCGTTCGTTGATCTAGTGTGTTTGAGTATATATTTCTTTTAAACGATACATTAAGATTAATGTCAAGTGATATTGTTAAAGATAACTAAGAGGACATTATGTAATATATGAGTAAGGATAATTACATATTGAAAAAATATGATCCTTTCAATGCAGTAAACCATATTCGCGACGAAACTTGAGTATTAAAAATGTTTGCGTAGGATTTGTTTGTGTATAAACGACGTGTAGGTACACGTCGTTTCACAAAGTTTACCGATAAGAAAACATTAATTTTTAGTGTAATAAAGTAGGGCGGTTTTTTATTACAGTCTACCTAGCTTAACTTTCTTAACAAAAGACCGCATCCACCTTGTGGTCGACGCCAGTACATTTTTTAATACAATAACTCTTACTTAAAGGGTACCGAAGTAGCATTGGTATGTTTCCAAAGTCAAGTAACAGTAGTGACAACAATGAAAAAACGAATGTCATAAGCAAAACCTGATATATACTCAAACAACTATCGGAGATCTTTGAAAAATGTTTGAAATATTAATTAACTTTGAACGGGCTATTAAATTATTACATATTTTAAGTCATATATTAATTGCAAAAATCATTAAGAAAATTATTGGCTTGTTGTATCCGAACACTTATTCTAAGAAAGGATTTACAAATTTGTATTATGATTTTCTCAAAATCCAATTCACTAAAGTCATGTGCATAGGAATTTTAGGAAAACATTTTTACAAAATACTAGTCAAATATGATAATTAAAAAAATATTAAGTAATGCCTATCATTAGTATCATTGTTTTCAATTAAAATATTTTGATAAGATTTAAAATTATTTTAATTTTAACGCTAGAACATTGATATTCATAGAACTTTGCTATTCCTTTTTAATATCAAAAACTACCATTTGTATATCTTAATTTATTTCAAAATGATTTTGAACGAACTTTGTAATATTTTTCTTCACAACTTAGCCCCATAATACGTATTTTATTATATTAACATTTCAAAGCAATAAGCCTCATTGTAGATAATTTCCTTAGAATTATCTTAACAATAAAGCATTTATTATGGTACTCTTTCAATACCTTTTAATTACTTGTGACTTATTGAAATAGATAAAATGTATACTAGGTTATTTATAAACATTCCTCACTAAATTGAATTTTTACTTCATACTTTTTGGCCTCATATCTGCATTCGTTTTTTTTTTAATTGTATTGTTATCTTCTAAATATTACATCTTGACTAAGCAAATAAAGGAACGTAACGCTTTAGCAATTTAAGTAAGTGCAATAAATTCCCGAATTTTAAAATTTTATTAAACTTTATTTTAATAATTAAATTTATTCAAACTGTATACAAAACTCAAATTTGACTAATTTTATACATCATATACGTGAGTATTATTCACAAGATTTGTATATGGTTAATCAGTAAAGCACGATCAAATTAATTATAACTTTCAATATTCGCAGTCACATGTGAATGTTTTCACCTCTTTAATTTTTTTCACAAAAATTATATGTACTCAATAGAATGAAAAGATATTGAGTCATGAATGCCAAAATATAAATTTTTAATGAATATCAGAATTTCCAAACATGCTTACCGTCCAGTTTATTTATTGTTTAAGAGTGATCAGTGGAAAGCCTAAAAATAATTAGCAGATTCTCTTAATTAGTATCAAATTCTTTTAATTATTATTACGTATCAAACTGATTTATAGATTTTTGGTATTTTTGAGTTTGGGCTTTCCATTATAAGTTTTTATTTGAGTATTATAGGTATTCTTTGAGTATCATAAGCAACAATATAGTAACATTTCGGCTAGATTTTTTTTGAGAAATAGAAAGAAGACTGTTCGAAAACCGATAAAACTTTACCTAAAAAATGAAGCCAAATTTTATAACTTCATTCCATTGAGTAATTGGGAAGATAGAAATGAAGGAAAGAGTATAAATGAGAAGAAAAATAAATGAAGCCAAAAAAATCACATCACTATTTGTTAAACACATTGACTGTAGGAATATATTTAGTGATTATACAAATGTAAATACCGATTCAAAATACCCTGATTCAAAAGCGTGATATCTAATAATTGATAATTTAAAGTATAGTACCAGAAATAAACAAACATTTCAGAAAGTACGAAATGACCCTGATTTTTTTTTCATTTCAAAACACATTTGGTTGCGCATGGAATGATTTAATTGTTACTTTTAAATCCATACAGGTATGCTCATTATTTCCTGTTATCTATATTACATAGTTTATCATGAACACGCGTAACGAGTTTATATCCATTTATCTTTTTCTCTATATTTCCTTTCTTATTTGCATGAATGAAGTGGGAGCTACCGATAAATATTATACTTACAATAAATATTAAATATAAGTTTACCGAAAAATACTAAATGTAAAATCAGGTGTATCGATGAAATTGCATGTGAAATACATTTCATATTAGTTTATTCATTGACGTACTTCTTCAGGATACCTATATATTACTCCTCTTAAGTTCAGATTACGTCATTGAAAAAAAGTTGGCGGTCTTGGAAACCGTTATTTTAATTTTAATCAAATATCATCTCTTCGATAGCATACATTTTAAAAAAAAAGCTCATTTATAAATTTATTTATTTAACTACTTAAATGTATCTAATTCATAGCTATGGCGGACTTATTGCTATGAGAGCAATTTCTTACAGCCAACCATAATACCGGCCCAACTCACTGTACCAGGACGAACGCCCGGGAATTGAACCTGGATCCCCGTAGTGCATCGCACCGTCAAAGGCCGTAAGCTGTGAGGCCAATACAATATACCACGGAGATCATCATAATTGATTCACTTTTTGATAAGGTACTAAACAACATGCAGGCAAATATGCCCGTCAAACTTATAACACTTCGTTCCTTATAGGTAAAGGGTTAATAATAATTTTAACTTCATGTATAACCTGCAACATTTGAGTAAAATTCTCTTTCTTATTAATCGAAAATTATGTCGTCATAAAATAAGTCACGTCCTTTAATAGCGACACTACCAGATTATTGATTGGTTAGTGCCGGATTTATTCAGGCAGCCAAGTCCGTTCTCCAACATGTAATCGGCCAATCTCGGATTTAGTAACCACATGAAAGCAAATTGTGACATTGGCTTTCTTTTATTAAGTTTTATTTCAATGGAGAGACGATTCATGTAGTAGATACATACTTTAAACTTTAAAGACGAATCTCTTACTTCGGTCTGGTATAATAATGTATTGCCATATTATATAGCTTTTCAGTAAAACAGGTTACAAATCCTGACGAAATTAAAGGCTTTTCATTGTTTATAAGTATTCATAAAGAACATGCTGTTTACATTTTCATTTCATTACGATTTGTCTATACAGGGATCAAATATAAGCATTATTATGCTGTGTTTAACCGATATAATTTTCCCCAAAGAAATAGGTTTTCCAATACTGAATTATAACAATCTCCTCCCTATACAGGTCATTGCATAACATTACCGGGATTATTAAATGAGACACGGTACAATGAAAATGAATAGAACTTTTGTGTTGGAAATTGTGTATGAAAATTAAGCGCAATAATTCAGGTCGAATGGACAGTATTATCCATATTATTAAACCACAACATATTTTGATATCCATGAACTGCTAACGAAGAGTTTATAGCTTATCAGAACCGATGCATTGCATTTATATTTAATTTTTAACATTACATTCAAATCTCAAAGTTGGGAAATAAAATATGTATGTCGCAGTATAATTTTCAAATTTCGTACTGGAAAACTACAATGTGAAACTTTTATTTTATTAACCGTCGTCAATTATGAGATATTTACTGATCAAACGTTTCCATTTAAACGTTACTGCCGTCGCCGACCAATGAATAAATTAATTAGGAATAATGTGTTAAAATAATATCAGCCTCTAATACATTTTATCTTCACGCATTTCACAAACAATTTTATATGTTGGTAGTTATTACATATGCGCTGATAATCTGGTATTTCCAAGTATTTCGTATATCTCTTCTATAGAGGTATGTTGAAATTAGGATTATTTATAAATAAATATTTCATTTAGGATTTTATACGTTTATTTTATTGGAGGAAAGAAACATTGGTAAATTGTAAACGAATATTTTTATTTCTCCAGTATTTTGATCTACTTAATAAAAATGCCATATTTGCTATGAATAAACCGGCTGATTGCGAGGAGTACGCAGCCGCTCTCTCGCAGATGATAAAGCGCGTGGCATTAATAACAGATTCCGCCTTCTCCGAACATCCTATTCATTAAATCTATGTACATAAGTGCGTTACATTGTCAATTACTTTTCTTTCAGTTTGTTACCTAATTGTCTTGCAACAATTGAATATAAATGATTACATTAAGTACATGTGAATAATTATTACAGATCATTCATTCTATTTGTAGTTAACATACAGACGATACATTTTCTTGTTACTTTGTTGGAACTGACAAACTGTCCGGCTAAGAATGGACAGAGAAAAAACTATTTTATACGATTTTTGCTAGAGAACACTCAAAAAAGTGTAATGTTCTTAAGGTAATCCATTTTTCACATGAAATGTAGGTACTATATTTTTAATGTAGTTACTTCTTGGAGGTATAGGTTTTGAATTGAGGAAAATAATGAAATATATTTCTGTATTTTCGGCTCATTTCTCATCACGTCGATATATAATTATATAATGTATAATTATTCCCCATTTAATTTTTTTTTTAAAAGATTTCAAGTTTTTTTATAGGGACCGACGATACATAAGATTACTTATTACTATCAGCTTCCTCGACATAAATGTAACGATGATGGAATTTTTTTCTGTGTCGAATAATTTTTTATAAGGTAGACCCGATAAACGTGCAATGTTGTAAGGTTGTATTGGAAGAATATAACTATGACTACGAACCTTCTCAATCCTTGTATTTTTCTTTAATTTCACTTATATACACATTGTCCCTAGCGATTGCAAACAATACGGAAACTTTTATTAGCCAGTATGATATTAATTTTAGATCGCTTATTTATTTATTTCAAAATTAAGTTGTTACCACTTGCTTTTAATTTATTCGCTGATAATTTCTACATTTCATAACAGTTTTCAAATGTTATTTTTCTATGATATTCGAATCTACGAATGATATAAAATTACCACATGACTTATGACAAAAATTAATAATTTTTATAGAACAGAACTTAAATACTTTGGCGTTTTAATTACGAGCCTTTTTACAACGTGCTTTTCATGTCTTATTTGGGAAGATGTGTGAATTTAACAAATGTCTAGCTTTCCGGCACACAAATCGATCAATAAAAAATGAAGCAGGGGTCGCTATAGAAATTAAGAGTATTTAAATAGTCAGTATCAAAACGGTCTCAAAGGCTTAATCTCTTAGGTATGAAACATTTTGTTAAATTTTGTAATTCAGTAGTTATGTAGAATTTAGTTTCAATAATTACAAAGAGGTCATAAATTGCATTGCGTTTGCATAGATCTTTATTATTTTCTTAAGTATATTTTTATGTATCCACATCTCTTAGAATTTCTATGCCTTATTAAACGTCTTATTAAACACCTACATCTTTCTATATCTACTTTTTTTTATCACAGGCTGATAAAGAAAATAATTACACCACAACACTTTTGACTATTATATGTGTATATTTCATAAAGCATTATAAATATGCTGATCGATATATTAATCAGAAACACTTGTTTATTTCTGAAACTAAAGTAATAGAAAATGATTTTTTCAATAATATAACTTTAACAACTAAAATGCTGAAAAGGTAACGTATTGGATGTTGCTTAAAATGTTTATTTTATTTTGTCTTGGAACCCAATAATAGGTTTTTTTGAATACATCCTTATTATTATTGAAAATGGAGGTAAAAATGGAATGAAAAAGAAAATTAATTTAGTAATCGAAATTATAAAACAAAAGTTTTAAAAATGACTTAGCAATTTGTGTGGAGTCTAACGTAGTCAGTTGGTTAGTCTTATGTTATTTCTGCGAATATTAGTATAGACATAAAATTTATTGTCACTTTCTGCAACATATACTCCTGTATTTATTTAAAAATGCTTATAAAATTTTTTATGGCAAAAATAAATCTAATTTTTTTCATGCAATAATATTTAATTCTAGCTTCTGATATAATAAAATAACAAGGCCATGAGAAGTTTTTAATTAGCGGTTAATATATTTTAGGATATTATACTAGAAGGACTGTATAAATAATCTACACGAGGTAAAATAATTATGAATTAAATATTTGACTGACACAAATTGGTTAACGAATAATTCTTAAAAATTGGATATACTGAGTTTCATCATTGCCACTGTTAGTTTAAAATTTAATCAAATACTGAAAGTTGTCCGGCGTCACTCTAGCAAATATTTGCTTAAATGTTAATATTTCTGTTAACTATACGCAACTCCCGAATAATATATAAATATTACATTGTAACGAGCTCATAATTAAGAAGTCAAATGTAGATTATTATGTCGAGTTCGATGCTAACAAGGCTTACTAATTCCGAAGCGGGCATATAGTGGCAATATATGACAAAAGTAGCCAAAATGTATGAATTTAAAAAGGCATGTAATAGTTGCATGTGACTTAGGAGGTCAATAGATCAACTCGGTAAAGTATATACCAAACAGGCAACTTAAACTGGATAATAGTTTATTGTAAAATATACCTTGTATTTTTAATTAAAGGCCGATGGTTCTTCTTTGATGATTTTCGATTTTTATGAAAGAGAAATTATATCTTTTGTCTTCCTCTCTCTTCCGAATAGACGTCGTAACTTTCACCAAATCTGTAGTTGTAATTTCACTATCCAACTTTCACAATCTCCACAGCCAAGAAATAAATTAATATTTCTAGTGTAGCAGTAGTGACTGATACTATTCTTTGGTATGTGTTGCTCGTTTGCTGTTATTGCACAAAACATTATTGGGTTTCTTAGAATGATCTTAATCAGACATACATTCTACAAACAAAACGTTTGTAAATCGACCATTGCCGAAAGTGGTCTCAAATAACATTAATATTACTCCTTATGAATAAAAACGGACACTTGGTGTCGACTTGTTACGATTCTCGGAAAAACTTTTGAAAAAAATTTTCGACATGCTGTGTCTTTATGATTAATGTTATTATAAGCGAAAATATTAAGACGGCACACCCAAGAAAGCTTCCTTCAATTTTTCTTATGTTAATGAGCCTCGCTATTATTAGTGATAAGGAGCATTAGTATGAAGTTACCGACCTTCAGGATATATTTAAGTAATGTAAAGGAAGTAGCAGTAAGGAATAAGTCGTAGTGCGTCCACTTTGCTATCTACTGTGTGCTAATTTTGTTTTCCGTTATTTCCTAAACTTTCTCTTTTCAACGAATGAAGATTGACTCGTCTCTTTTCTGCAGTCGTTGGATCTAAAATTTATATTAAACATGTGTCAAGTGTCATTACACAAGTTGATATAGTAAGATAGTAGATACATTTATGATAAAATTTCTACTTTAATTATTTTTCAATATAAAAAATATTATTAAACTAATTTACCATCGTCATTTTAATTCAATTATTTTCCCTCCATATCTCTATACAGTGAGATTTAGAACTGAACCGCGACAAAACAAAGGTCATTACTAATAGTGCAAATAGTATTACACTCATCAGGGTAATTGGCACTGTCATCGAGAGAGTGAAAGGTATGTGTATCTTTGTCAGGAATAGTAATGGGTAAGGGAAATAACGCAAATGAAATGATAGGAGCATATTAATAGCGTAGGTTTACTTTCAGTTGGAGTTCGCCTTCTGTATGCATGTCAATGCTGAACAGAAGGCTTTCATGTATGACCATGGTATCCTACCAGTTCTTATATACTTAACGAGTTTTCACGAAGGAGATTCTCCACAAACTGTAATTAGCTCAAACTCCAAAAGAAATGCTATGAGAACACAGCAAGATTAGCGAAGTCACAATACAGATAGCGAAATTAAAATGTGAGTAGACTGGTCACGACACCCTCAAATAAATATCCTAGTACAGGGCAAATTAGGGGGATGGGGAGAGAAACGGGAACAATGGAATACCAGAGATACCTTGGTCAAGGAATGCAAAAGCCAAAGAATACCAGATGTGCCCAATAAGAAAATAGCTAAAGTGAAATGCTATCCATTTCACTTTAGCTTTTTTCTCATCTTAAACTGTCTAAGATCCAGAAAGATAGCATAAATTGAAAGAGGCCTTCACCTTAGCAAAGGAAGAAGAAAATTATTTTCGCTCCGTTTAGATTAATTAAGTCAATAAGACAATAAGAAATTTCTTGTCTTCATGATAAGATTGAAAAAGGATATATAATAGATGCGCCACTCCGCTGGTTCTGATGTTTTATAGGCTTATTTACGTAAACCAACAAATTGTGTATAACCCATAAATAGAAAATAAAATCAAACAATTTTTGAATTTATAAGGTTGTGTTCTCATTTTCCTACATTTTCCGGTAGATGTAATTAAATTACATGTAAGATGGTAGATGGTGGATTACGTCTACAATGTAAGGAAGAAATTGTCTTTCTTGCATTGTTGACAATGCTTCTTGGTTATAAATAAAAATACAATTTCCACCATATCACCGGTCACAGGGTCACCATTTCTCAATATCACCATATGTCCGGTATCACCGATGGTTAGTCTATTTTACTTTTTACTTGTTTACCAGAGCACATCGAGACACATTTTTCATTTCCTTAGTTTTCATAGGCTATCAAACAAGTTATCTATTTTCACACACTTCTTTATATATATTCTCGAATTTAACTCATTTAATTTTTCTTTATTCATCACAATGTTTTATTTACTAATTTTCTTTTGTTAGTGGATTTTTATTTCACAGGAACATTATGACCCATTATATAATTTTATGGTCAGACACAAATTCCTTAGAAACATACATTAATATTACTTACCCGAAAACAGCGGGCGCTGTTCATATAATTAAATTTCATAATACAGTTTAAAAATTAAGATGAAAATGACTGCGGGGATCCTGAACCATGCAGATACTAAAACAGGGCGCATCCTAAATTTACGGTTCCGATTTATATGGTGAGTTACGAGCTTTGTCTCAAAGATATTTCATACTGGAAACTAACTCGTTTGATATTTTATACTGAAACCTGATTTACTGTTGGAACGCTCATATAGATATGTTAAAATTCGACATCCTTGAATCGTGTGATCAATATCAAAATTATATACACGTGTTGTTCAAAATGTGATGATTCAAATACAAATTTTAAATTAATTTCTCATAACGATGATATATAACTTACGATTCTTTTTCTCAAATAAACCGCACCCATTGTATGTTCACATAATGAATTTTAATATATTTATGAGTGGTTATAGAAAAAAAAAACATGGAATACGTTAACTCAGGCGTAAAGAGATTTATTTGTTTAAATGATTTGCAATGATTTCATTAACATAATTTTTGAGAGTAATATTGAACCACCTCACAATATTTTTATTGATTATGTATTGACACAAAGTGTAAAAATCCTTTTTTTAATTTTTGTTAAAATTTTTCATCGAGTTATAATTATTTGTAAGCTTGTGTAGGTGAACATGCATTAATTTACTTAAATATGCCTAAAAATCAAATTATATTTATTTATTCATATAAATAATTTAAATGATTTAGATTCATTGATTTTTAGCAAAAAATTATAAAACCTGTTGCAAAATATTTATTTTTAAAAAGGCGTAAGGAGAATGTCAGTGATATAAACTGAATTATCAAGCATATGTATATAACATACATCTCAAGGTGACATAAAATTATGGTAATTTAGGAATTTTTAAGAGCGACGTTTTGTTAAATAAAACATGTGATGAACCGCATGTACTCGTATTTTACTTGATCTCAAATTAGGAGGAATTAAGTAACCTTTTAATGGTTCTCATATAATCAGGTCTTTGTTTTACTTTGTTACTTTTTTGAATGCATACTATCTTAGAGTACTGTCGCAAGAATCCATCTTACTAAAAAATTTAAATGAAAGCTCATGCATTTTCAATATTCACAAACTCAAAGGTATTTTACATTGGAGTTTATAATAAATATTGGTGACAAAAGTGTTATGGTCATCTTCATGTAGTTTTTTTTTCATTTTTGACTTACTTTTACTGTGGAACAAAGTATGGCGTAAAAGTAAAAAAGAAATTACTTGGTAAAATGTTTTTTTTGTCTAAGGAAAGACAGTGGGAAATGTTAAATTGATAGTGATCATAATATGGTTTTCTTAGATCTGATGGTATACAATAATTATATCTATGAAACTACACTATGATTATTATCATTTAATATATCGTATAGTTAAGTATGTTAATAAAGTTGATAAGAAAAAGGTGGGTACAATCTTTATAATCTTAATTCTATAAGTCTATATCGTTTTCGAATAAGGTACCTAATTTTCGGCTCTAATATATTTGTAAACGTGTGAGCATAATACCATATACGGATAATAAACAGTGGCTGAACAAGATTGGACAATTAATTTACATTCTTATCGATGATATCAAATTTCAGTGGTATCTTTAAAGATAGCGAATGAATTATTACAACCTAGGATTGGTGTACCTAACTGATAAATCTATGATGTGTTATAGGGTTATAATGGCTTTGTGACACGAAATGTGTCACCACTGCCTTTACTGTTGATACATTAGACTGAATTCCACTACAAAAATGGGCTAGTTCTTAATCAATCAACTTTGTAGGTTTTTTTAATAGCATAACAAAGTTTACAATGTTTTAGCCAAAATCTTATTTCTAGCCAGAAGAAGTGCTACATTTCAAGCGTGCCACTTTTTGTTCGTAATAAAACATATTTTCAAGAATAAAGAACCAAAATGTTGGCCTCATTCTACAAGATTACAGAATAGTAAAGCGTTCGAAAAATTGATCTTTTTTAGTACGCAGTCTCTGAAGCACATAGGAAAGTCTGGAAGTTAACCTTCCAGAATATTTTGTATGAAGATTTAACTGCATTTTTTAGTTATTTTGATCATTGTTGCATCAGCACATTTAAGAAGCTTAGGGAAATATAAAATTGTTTTCTGCGATTTGAATTGGAATGGTAAGAAAAGGGGGCTGAGAAATAAAATAATAACCAGCACAACCTAATGGCGCATATAAGCATTAAAATAACGATACAAGAGATCGAATGCAAAATGCATTTACAATATATTGAAATTAAATAGTTTGAAATTAATTGTCTTCATCACTACAACGAAATAGAACCAAGAATTAAGAAAAGAATGAGAACTCCTTTCAGTTATTCATCACGTGATCCACGATACTATTAGTCTAGCCAACTTTTATTCCTCAATATAACATATAATATTGCCCTATATTAACAGGTTTCATTGCAAATTAAAACTATGACAATGTGAGGTATTATCTCACTATTTATATACTAATATCTAAAATATATAATTTATCTAAAATACTCAATACCCATGTATAAATTTTTTTAAAAAATCACAAAATATAAAAAACAATAAAAATAATCCGATAGTATAAAATGCTATATCTTTATGCTTTATAATATACTTTTCGTTACTATAATTAAATTATAATGATCTCTAGAATCAAAATCTAAAATGTCGTCTGAAAAAGTTTAAATTGCGGTTAAAGAAATTTTAAAATATTAAAACTTCCTTGACGGTCGAAAGAATATTGAAAAACTTTTAAGTGCCTTTTCATTAAAACTAAAATTGAGTAGCTTTTAAAATTAAGAACAAGTTTTAATTAAAAGGAAACTGATAGACAAGCAAAGCAAAGAAAATTTTTTTACTTATAAAATTATGACTTTTAATTAAGGTTTCTTGTTGCTTTATTTCTGAGAAAAATATTAATCTAAATTTAACTCACAATTTCATGTATTCATTTTCGTGTTTTAGTTTTGAAATAATTTTCTTTTGCTCATTTAAATACGTCTAAACGTTAAGATCCCGTTTTCCAATCGTCAAATAAAAAGACTAATACATATTCTACAAAGAATTTAACTGGGCCCATTAGCTGACAAGTAATTGTTTTGTATTTTTCAATGGTACATTATTTAAAGAATAGTTAACTGTGGTTTAGTCAAACCAACTTCACACTAAACATGTGCAAGCGAGGTGGACATATATAGAATTCAACATGTTAGACATTGACATGAACAAAGCGTTAGTTTGACATTTGACGTTGAAGGCAACACACGCAAAACCAACCTATAATTTATTTGCTTCGTTCTGGTCGCTTATGGCGTGTTATTTTTTTAATTTATTTTCCAAAAATGGAGGAAAAATAGAAGATCCTTGACGTTCATATAATTTTGAATGATTCGAAGTACACTTATTGACTGAATTTGTCATCAGTTATCGTAATGTACTAGAAAATAAGAAAACTGACGCAGTCTCAAACATCCATCATTAACCCAATCTTGACAAAATATACATAAAACAAAGTTACCACAGAGAAAGTTCACTACGATGAGTTGCCGAACATAATCTAAAACGTCATTTTAACTAGCAAATAAACCTTTTTCCGGCCCTCGAATTAGTAGATAACTATATTCCTCCGTTAAGGGCCTTATTCGATAGTTAACTTCTAATAGCTAAGCCACGGATGATAGCTAGATAATTCACTAAGTAGAGAAATATGTCCTTTATTTCGATTTAAAACAATTTTCTTTGATATAGTGCTCTATAAAATCTCTATAAAGTCTAAAGTAACTGTCAATAACCGAGAGTGCTTGTATATTATAACTAAATATTTAGTCTTACTTTATTTTTCTATCGGCTTATTGTTTTTATAGACCTGGGCTATGTATTACAATTAATAATGGCTTTTCATGATTCAACGATGTTATAATCATACTTAGAAAAAGACGTGTAGACTATTTAAAGATTTTTTTTGTGTGAATTTCATTATTATATTTGTATTAAACTTACATTTAATATTTTCTCTTTAGAAATTTTGTCTATTGATAATAATTCGAGTTCTTTAATATTATATCCACATTACATAAATTAAATATTTTCTCTAGTTTATCAAAAAATATATAGATTGTCGTTAATTTATTGAATTAAATAATTATTAAATTAAATTTTATCCGACAAATATTAATGAAAAGGACATCCCAATTTCCTTTAAAGTATTAAGAAAATTACAAAGAGAATTTTGTCAAGAATGGATGAATTTTGGAGACACTAAAGAATTTATATGACCCGCCAAATTTATATCTTATTCCTTAGATGATTTTTGCTTAATCAGCAAACTTCTCTTTACCCTTGAAACTAATTTGATCCAGTTTCATTGCTAAAATGTTAGTATTTAAATATCGCTACAATATATGCAAATTTACATCCAGTAAGGTTCCTAACATGAGAAATATAAATATTTATTATTTTAATTGGTAAATTTTTGTAAACGACCTGCCTAAATTTTATCAGATCATACAGATAAAATTCTTCATTAAAAAATATATTTTTGTCTGTGCTCATCTTCATTTAATCTTACTTACTTGTTAAGCATATATACGATGTTATTTGTCAGTATAAAGAAGACACGAAATAAAAAAAAAAGATGAACTTAGATTTAAAAATTATACATCAAGATTCACAACGTGTACGAATGAGGAAAAGGAGAAAATATGTTTAAATTATTTATAAAAAATATCATTATATTTGAGGTAAGAACAAATTGCAAAAAATAATTTTGACAATGTATGAATCAAATATAACATAAAGATTACTTGGGCTGCACTTGCACATTAATTGATTATTTAATTCCTTATGTTTTTTTAGGGTTGATGCTTCCATTAATTTAAATTGACTAAAATAGTTTGATGAAAAAATATTTGACACGTTTCAAATCTTCGCTTAGGGTATACTCGGTGATAGACCGAGTACCACCGGACGGGTTAACGTATACTAACCATCGGATGATTTAACGGCCTAGGACCGTGTAAACTCACTCTTCAGTCGGTTTAACGAGGAACGTTAAACCGACTGAACGAGAGCAACATCAAGAGGCAGAGTTAGTAATTTTATTTTTACTTCGTAACTTTTGTTAGTGAGTCACTGTCTCAGTTGCAAAAAGCTGTACAAGAGAAGCCTGAATTCGAACCTCGCTACTTGTGTTTTTTCTTCTTTGATTTAATTTTATGTTATTTTTATATGAAAATATTATATGTTATTAAAAATCGCTTTCTCCCGCGCTTGGGTTATATTCAGAATATAAAGTCAACCCTTATAATGGAAACGCATTTTTCTTTTTAGACAACCGTACTTATTTACAATGTATTGTATTTTGTATGCAAGTACGAATTATTTATAAATCATGTTATCGTATTTGTATGAATTATTATAAAACATTTATTTATTTATTTAGTGTCAAAGCGGACAAAATATGATCACTTTAATGTGCACTGGATGATTTTGATTTGTTTACGTGTCACCCTTCATATGAATGTATTACAAGGCTGCTATTAATGTTAATTATTTTTGTTGTAGTACTTTTTTAAGGATTTGTATTCAAAATTTCTAATATTGTGTATGGTACAATTACAAAACTTCGCACTCCTACAGTGTGGTCTTAAGTGCAATAAATATTTTAGAATTCAGGATCTGGACAGGATGTTTATTAAAAGTGTATCCCTATACCGAAGACAGAAGTACGATAAACTTCGCAAAATTGTGTGAATTTGTGATATTCTGCCTAAAATAAAATATCATAAGCACTGAAAAATGGAAAAATGACATTTTTTGTCAGTGAAACTAAACTGACTTCAAACAACTTCCTAATAATAAAACACACCGCAAAGTATAAACAAACTTTTGTTGTGCAATATCGTGTCTGTACATAAGTACTTTTTCAAAATAAAAAAAAAAGTAATATATCCATGAATGTTTGGGGTCGGTGCCAAGTTGAATGTGGTACTCGTCTGTGTGTTTGTGTATGTAGATATACATATGTGCGAAGGATAAAGAGACACATTGCTTCCATAAGTCAAGAACTCGATTGCATTAGTTTAAAACATAGCAATTAATAAATATCGTTAAACTTTCTTCTTATTTAATAAATATCGCTAATATTTTATTCTTTCTCCTTTCAGAATTTAGGATCATTTTAGGTGGAAATAAAAGTTTAAAAACTTAATTTTTGCAATAATATTCACTTTCGGACTTTTTTAAAACATTTTGTTATGTTAATATTTTATAAACCAGATAATATTCTATAACTCGATAAGTACCCTCATTGGTGTTCTCTAACACAGCCATAGAGCATAGAGATTGGAGTTCTTTGACATTTCAAATCCTTCGTCGGTGTTCTTTAAGGGAGACATATTATCATTGGTATATGTACAACCAATTATTTACTATTATTTACATAATATTCCTAAAACTTAAACAATGATAATTTTAAGTAATTAATTATTCAAAATCATGAAAAAGAACGAGTGTTCTAGAAACTAAAGTCGTTATAATATTTCCTGGAATAAAAATGTGCATTCATAATTCTGCAATGATTAATATTTATGAGTACACTCGTGTATAGTTAACAGAGAGACACTCCTGTGGATTTGTGCGCGTGAATCGACTGAATTGTAGATATGTACCGACAAGCGCTTATTATTTTATAGCTATTAATACACACACACACACACACACACACATATATATATATATATACACATTCGAAGATTTTTTTTTGTATGAAATCGTAAATGCCTATTCCGATGGATAATCTCAACCGGTTATTTTTATGTACATATTCATTATTTTTTTCCCTTTCTATCCTACAGTAAACATTTATATTATCACGTAATCTAGAAATCTTTCTAAACAAACTGTTGACGAGGGTCTCTAAATCGGTTATGTCATACGTTTTTTTCGAATTCCCTAGTAACTTTATATAGCTTATGTCGTTCAGAAAATTTTATTGATTTTTATAATATAATTTATTTAAATCAGTTGAGATATTCTATGGTTACTAAGGAATAGAAGTCAATACGATGGCATACATGAGTCTTAAATGTATAACATTCCTATTTGTGTAGTGGTCTAAAAAACTTTATACCTATAGACTTTATCAATGAAAATAGTTAATACTATAAAATATTTTATATTATAATCTCCCTCCCTATAAATCCGGGTTAATACTAAGTACTAAAATAATAAGAGCGAGATGAAGTGCTTCGCGCTTGAAAACAAAAGTTATCAATTGTAATAAATTACGTATTTTGAATATCATTGTTCTACCAAATTCTTACAATACATTCATTTGGAAGAGTGTGTTCTAATTTCTTATACTGTCATGTATTTAAACTCTTTTTAATAAAATTATACGTATCATTACGAAAATTTCTTTTTTCATTACCATTAAAAAATATTTCTCGAGGGTATCGAAAAACAATTTTGGAGATATAAAGCACACTGCTTAAATCTGTGTTAACAATTTTATGACGCAAATAATTTATACTAATTAATTGGTAAAAGTTCAACTTAATATAAAAAAGCTATTTTTGTATATTAAATTTCTTGTCCGATATTCAATTATTTTCTTCATTTCATTTAAATATTCAAATTTCTTCGATTGACATATTAAGTGCCATTATACCCTATGTGAGTCTTATTAAACAATTTATTATAATTTAATAAATTTTATGGAAATTTAATAAACAATTTGCTATCCAATAAGAAGTGGTAATATAATGAAATTAATTTTATTAATAACTCTATACGTGTAACAAATTCTTGTAGTGCAAATTCTATTCTCAAAAGGTTTATTAAAATAACTTTTATGATATTTTTATTTAACCTCGTGAAATTAATGACTTTCCATGTCTGTGTCCGCGTTGTGAAAAATTTAGCTGGGAAATGGCTTTACATGATACAAAAATGAAATGAAACAATAATATTTTATACCATAACGTTTTGTGTGATTAAATTTGCGAAAGTATAAATGACAAAACATTTTAGGAAGTATGAGGTAAAACGTTTATTTATGAGCTGGAATATCAAAACTAATAATTTTCAATATTTTTTTAGGAAGTAATGTCAATGAATGATAATAATAAAACTTAGTAAGTATGAAAGAAACTTGCATTAGGATACTCTACACTTTTAGGCATATGTAAACATCTAATACCACGTAGTATTTCTGTTATACTATTTACAAATATTAAAATGATTTTTATCATAGAATATGTTATTACAGCTTTTGAAGACTTTTAAATATCGTTAATTCTTTAAGTACGATGATATATGGTATTACAGGTACAGTTTTACTATAAATTTTAAGTAAATTTCCATTGAAATAGACTTAAAATTTTGAAAAAAAAAATACTTTAAAAAGCCTGTTCACTTTCTATCTCAAATAAAACTCCATACCATTTACAAATTGTCACTTTATTTACCCTATCTTATTTTTTTTTAAATATATTAATTTTAAAATATATGCGAAATAATGTGTCCACTACTTCTAATTTAGAGTGTCTAGGTTAAATGGTATCTCAAATAAACAGCGTGGACATTTTTAATAATTTACATAATTTTGAAAAAAAATGGACTTCTTTTAACATTCTTTTAAAATTTTAACTAATTTATTAATTATCCTCATATTATTCTAAATGTATGTCGGAATATAACTTATCGTTGGTACTACCAAAAAAAATTCAGATTCCATCCACGAAAATAAACCTGCGCATTGTACGTGTACCTGTATGAAAACCAAGTTTAAATGAATATTCAGGTGAGGTTTTTGTACTAATAATATAATGTTTCTATATAGGTTTATGTAACAAAATGTTGCATTAATTACCTTTGTTAACAAATGAATCCATGTTATTATACACATTAATTGAAAGTTCAAAACTCATTAATCAGGGGATAACCTTTTAAAAATTAATGTTTTAATGAAGCTATTTAAATATAAGTATTGACAATATTTTATATTTCTTAATAAATTGTCTGGTATATCCTCTAACGGTGCTCGAAACTTGGTTATCTCTATTAATTAATTTGTTAGTGTGAAATAATTTTGTACTGGAGCGCTTGCCAAATGCCATTATTCCGGTATTCAGATTTTTTCACGGTAGTAAAAATTAGAAATAGGGGCGATGTGCGTACAAAATGATTTAGAGGTTCATATCGTTCGAAGAAGACACATATAATTTTGTTTTTATATTTTCTAAATAGATCGAGTCTAACTAATAGTAGTAAACTACTTGTATATAAAAAATAGTTTATACTCTGGTAAACAGCAAATCAAACTACAAATTTTTAAATCTCCTGGAAGAGTAAAATACAACTACCATAAACTTTTCGTTCATCTGCTAGTAGAACGTATTTATATTACGAGAAAAATTTGATAGGCTTTATGTTAAATTTAACCAAGTTTAAATGCTTTCATCCACCTACTGTCGACAAATAATTAAATTATGAGAAAAATTTGTATAATGGTTTTTTTTTTTCAATTAACCCAAATTTTAATTTTCTCTACAAAATTTATCACTTACATTTTAACTGCCCTTCGTAATTATGTAATAATTAGATGAGAAAAAATTATATTTTAACTAAAATGGGGGTGAAAGCATTAGAGAGAAGTGATGACTTTAATAACTGGCGGATAATACAATAAAGTGTGATTTTAAAAAGTTCGAGAAATTAAGTAGTATTAAATTAATATCATTATCACTATTTATTTATTTATCTACGACATTGGTAACTAAATAATTTCAATGGTACTAGAACACATAAGGGTGACATGCATCAAGAAATTTATTCGCAGTCGTCAGAAATGTACACTGTAAGAAAGCAAGAAATTTCCTTAGCATTTGCTCATTGTAAGAAAGTAAGAAATTTCGATAACATTGGATTGTAAGTAAGTATGAAGATAAATATTTTTTTAATAAATTGTAGCATAATATTTTTTATTATACGGCCAGGAAATAAATTTCCCAAGAAAAGTCTTTTCTATATTTTCAACCTAGGGTAAATCAGTATAATCAAAATAAAATTGGTAGGAAACAGAAAAGGTACCGCGTTTTTAATATCTAAAAGTACAAACGATTCTAAGAGTATCGAAGGCCTTCAAAAGTTAAAAATATAGCATAATTATTTGAAATCAGGGCCTAAAAATAGGTTTATCGTACGTATACGTAAACCTTTTTATTTTGATTATGCTCACCTTTACCATTAATTAAGCGGTATTTTCTATGGAACATTTTAATTTCCGTTACGCTCATTTTTCAGGTATTAAAATTTATTAACCAGTTTTCGACTCAAATCTTTCTTTGCCGCTGCGCCTTCGCACCTCGTTTGTAGTTCACGCGCTTCGTTTGTAGTTCACCGTTAATTTTCAACAGGGATGGCAAAAATATCGACTTGGTCGACTCCTGCGTCAGAATTAGAAAAACTTGACCACATTTAAATTTCACTTCTTGTCGTGGAACATTCACCGTCACTTTCAAGTCTACAGAGCATACTCAAGAAAAAAAATCTAGTTACTGAAAACCTAAACCTCTTCATTAAATCACGATTTACTAAAGATCAATCTACGCCATAAAACAATCGAAATATAATACGCAACATTAAAAACAACGGAATTAAAATAAGATTTCGTGATAGAAAAAAGTTCTTTTTAAAAGACATTTCTAATATCATTTGTGTTCTTTTGTTAATAAAAAAATGAATTGTAGTTTTTAATATCTCAGCCACCACCAGTTTGAAACTATAAGACCGATTTAGCCCAGCTACACAACCTAGATTTAGGCCGGAACTACTTTTTTTTGTTTTAGCTCCGTCGATATATATATATATATATATATATATATATATATATATATTGCTAATGAAGTAATTTTATGATGTATAAAATTACCACGAAATTCAAAGTATTTCGAAAAAGGAAATCTCTCCAATGTGTGTATTTACGAAATTCACATATAATGTAGAAGAGGTTAAATGCAAATTCAACAAATTTTACGTTATGTTCTGGTAATTTATTCCAGTGTGCATTTAATAATATGGAACTTTAATTATTTTCTAGGGTCAACAAGTCTAGGGATGACAAGCCATTTTTTAACTTAATATTTTTTGTTAACTTAATGTTTCTAGACTCCTGATTTATTCATTTTTATATGATACGAAACAAAGATCTTAACGTCGTGCGTGTGTAAGACGAAATGAAAGCAAAAGTTGATTTTTAATTCATCTAAACAAAAAAAGGTATATATAAATCAATATTTTCAAAGTATTTATCTAATAACTGATTTAAGGAAAATTACGATAATATTATATTCCAACAGAATAGTTTTTTACAAAAGACAGGTACTACAGGTCGAAGTAAAAGAAAATAAACTATCAACACCGAACCCAAGCCACTCCACGTATCGAACAAAAATTTGGATTATGGGTAGCTTGGGTAACGTAAGAAACTACTAAGAAAAGATCAAGGAAAAATGAGTGTTTGAAAAATATAGGAAAAATGGCGCATTGTTTTATTATAAGTAGTCAACCAGTGCCGGTCGAAATGTCGTTAACATTTTTTTTCTTTTACTGGAAAAATATATTTCTTGAAGAATTCTTAAACATTTTAAAAGACCAGGTGATGAAAAACTAACAACAAACTTCAATTCATGAAACACATGCGGTTTATTCCATTACCAATAATTCAAATTAGTTTCAAAAATGAAAATGAAACACAGTAACATTTCATTAGCAGTCAGCAAATAAGTAATTTTAGTCTATCGTTTTATATATTGATATTTCTTTTTAAAATATAGAAATATAAGTTTGATTCATTTTGCTCAGACACACCTTTTTCTTTCGATAATTTACTATATTAAATTAAATTCCTGAATCACTCTGGTACGCATAAGACGCAAAACTTAATGATTAATATAACGTTTATAATTTCTATGGAAAGTATTTGGCTTTAATTTTGTATAATTTCATTATTCACAATTAAATGAAACTACGTGATGTATTATTATTTCTACTTTCTTTGAGTTCTTTACCACTACCTTAAAGAAAGTAGAAATAATACTACATCACGTAGTTTCATTTAATTTTGTTTATAAATTCTGTCAAACTAAGGCCATAAGGCTTTTCTGTAATTTATGTCCTGGAAATTGTGGTCATAAAAAAAGTTAAGTAAAGAATGAAACCATATTTCAAGTTTACCAAGCTTAAAGTATTTTCGTACGACTTGTGTACACATATTTATGTGACATTTTTGAAGAAGAGGTATTCTTACTATGCAACATTTCCTATTTAAAATATAATTTAATCTTTATCGGCTCTTATACAATGCAAATACCATTGTAATCAATATTTATTATTTATCGCTGTAATGTCTCCTTGTAAGCAAAATTAATCAAACTGCAAGCCATCACTTTCTCAAGAGTAGTTTAATAAGACAAAGTGCTTATTTTATGATATGTATTTGAGATTAGCAACTTTTAAAATACTTTAAAATTTAATCACATTTTATCAGCAATGACTTCTCGTTTTCATCTTTCTATTGTGCTCTCTTAAATATAGTTTCTCGAACAGAAGCAGAAGTCAGCTCTGTTGATTTTTAAGATGATCTATCACCGGAAATTATGATCGTAACTGATTACAACTTGCTGATGACAATTGACTTATTCAATTCTGTATCAAGAGGAATAACGCCAAATTTGTTTTTAAATTCTTAGTTATAGAGGAAGCTTCACTACGTGCATTAAGCACGAGCGATGATAGTTTTTTAACTTAATGTATCAACAATTTTAACTACTGTAATATAGAAGTACTTCATTATTACGGTAAATTGAAGAGGTATGAAGAAAAACACTGTACTTGTAAATTAATTTTATTGTTCGATATGTTTTCCGTAGTGCTGTGTATGAGTAATTACATATTAAGATTTTGTGTACCGTTTTTGCAAGAGCCAAGAAGGCGATAAGGCCTCTTTAAAGGCGTTTCAAATACATTATAGTTTAGAGATTTTGCTATTACTTGTTTCGGGATTTAAAGTCTAAAATTTACAACATTCGAATAGTTTATGCTCTACTTTATAGAATGGACAAGAAAGTTCACTTAGAAGATCACATAATTTCTTAATCATGCAAATTATTTTAATGATTATTTAACTTGGATATTTCACTTTTTTCTCATCCTCCTGATTTCGTGATCCTGACGTTAGTTACTTGAGCTATATTTTTACTAAAGTACAAAAATTCTAGCATGTCTGTGCGATTACATAAGAACATTGTGAAATCGCTTAAAAAGATAATTTCTTTATTATATAAAGTTCTTTCTATTTGGAAAATGTTATAATATCTAGTTACCTGTACTATTATTATTAATTTGGGTTGATTTAATAAATATAATTATTTAGCCCTAAATACTGATTTGGCACGTAAAAATAAACATTTGAAATCAAATTTAATACTGAATCTCTTAAACATACCTTTGTTTCAATGTACTCAGTATTGGAAAATAATTTAAACCTTTCAATATTTTTGCAATATGGAGTATATTGAAACGAAGGTATGTTTAAGAGATTCTGTGCCAAATAATGATTTCAAATGTTTATTTTTAAATATGTTAACATTGTTATATCTTTTGCAAAGACGTTTCTATGCGATTGTATAATTCGTTGCTGTGAATTCCAATGATTTATTTATCTCCATTGATCCACTCTCACAATTGATCGAAGCACAAAATGTTTCTAAATAGTGGTGTCCATTTATTGCCGATATTAATAAATGTGTTCCTGAACTCTGAAATCATGAAATAATTACCATCAAGTTTACGTAATTTAATTTCTGTTAACGAATCCTACCGCGAGTTTTAAATTTTTATTATTATTGGTTTTCAAGAGGTTCATCATAATTTTTGGGTTTATCATATGGACAGGCTTTTATTATTTTTTTGGGCGAAAGATAATAGATCCACAGCCACAAGCGTTTTGCAGGTGATGCAGTTCAATAGTTTTTTGCGTAAGTTAATTTGATTCAAAATACAATATATTTTGAAGTCATGTACTGTATATCATAAGAGTATATCGTTTCAATTTCGTAAAACAATATTTAATGACATCACGTTTTTTAGACAAATCTTTTAATAAATATAAATTTTTCTTCACGCCATATAATGATACATCTCACACAATATAGGTGCAAGTATGTTCAGGATAGCCACCGTAATAAAAAAAAATAATTTAAAATAGGTTGATTTCATAATCAAGGTGATTTTTGGCCAGGCATGGAACTTCTCACAATTTTATGTAACACTTGTTGATATTTACTTTTCTTATTAGGTTGTCTATAACATAATCATTTGACACATTTCTCTCAATCATTTTAAATTAAGCTGCCTCACAAAAATACGATTCCAACTATTTGAGTAACCTTTTTGTATTATTCTCCACAGTATTTTATTTTTAGGAACTATAATCCACAATCCTTAAAAATCTCCATGATTATATCGATTCTTAATTTAAAAAAATAATAAAATAATTTTACGTAATCTTATTTCAAAGCAATCAGTTGAGTTAAAATTGATATTCCTACGTGCCAGGAATTTTCCATAAGCAAATATATTTTTAATGCTATTATTTTCATTTAATATTTTAAATAAAACAGCTAAGAATTTCATTTAAAATATTATTACAATATTATATTACCCATAATATCCTTTTCGTCGCTCGGGAAATTATATATTATTTGGTTTTTAATTTCTTCGTTGTATGTTTTAAATTTCCCTTCAAAAGCGACACATTTATATGCCATGTGTAAAATAATTATTTTTGCTATCAAAGTATGTGGAGATCATTACATATTTCTCTGACATCATGTAGAAATGGTAGAATACACTGCCATCCATCGTTTATAAGATCATCGTTTCAAAATCAGATTGTGCATATTTAACTGAAATAAATACACCTCTTTTAAGTTTTCTTAAAGAATTATATTTTCATAGAATATTCTATAAATAAATATCCTGAAACAATTTGAAGAGAAAAAAAGAAAACGGACACATCGACGAAATTACGTAATAAAAAGTAAAATAAACAGAAGCTTTCTTAGTAATTGAACGCTATATCCTATTTTGCAACATTTGTTTTATTATGGTACAACATGTTTCACCAATATTCGTCCGAAGAACTTTGTAAAGAGTTAAAAAATTCTTCCAGGTTGTGAAAAATTTTTAGAAAAACTTTCGAAAAAAACTTTCGAAAAAAAAGGAATAGAACTTATATCTACGGTTTATTCCTCTCATATAAAACTTCAACATCTTTCGTGCCACTCGTAAGAGTTTACCAAATCATCTTATTAATTTTTTTCTTTCAGAATAAACATCCCTACTCATTTCGCTTCCCTTATTTTTTGTTAAATTTTGTTCAGGTGGTATCTTTCAATTTTCTATTTTATGTAAATATAAGAGTCGTATTAGGGATGTCGCCAAAATTGGATATTGAGTGAGTGATAAGTAAAGGTTTATTTATATTTTATTTTATGATAACTAATAGACTGCGTCCTTAAACGGTATATTTTACGATACGGCGGATATACTGCTAAAATTGTCTTAGGTAAATTAATATTTTACCGGTACTGAGAAAATAATGACTAAACAAAAGAAGTATTTATATTTTAAATATTTTTAGTCAGATCGGCACATTAAAAAATGTGTACTGTATAGTATTTTAAAATACAAAAAAATTCTTTTAAAAATATTATGCAAAATATCAAATCAAATTTGGATACAAATAAAAGAGATTTTCTGAGGAAAGGCCGGTCTGTCGGTTAGATAAAATAAAAACAATGAAACAAGGAACTACGCAAATTTTTCTGCTGTGACAAAAGTTTTTAAAATTTTTTCAGTTGTGTGCAATTTTAGTACTACTGACGTATTTACCATAACATTTTCTTATTATAGGTGCTTTGGATTAGTGGTTTTTATTTTATATTTGCATTTTACGGTTTGTGTTTTTTTTCAATTTGCAGTTTGCTCAGCTTATACTCCTGTAGTAGAGATGTATTATATTTAGTCAAGTAGATTTTTGTCTTTAAAAATCTTAATATATGTTTTTTTACTTAAAGATTAGGAGCTGGACATACCTACTATTTTTCGTTTGAAACAAAATTTTAATGATTATTGTGAAGTATTTTTTTGCTTACTTTTTATACTTATTTATTTTATCAAATAATATATCAACTTATTAAAATAGTGGTTGCATATGGGATACTACTTTTCTCACACTAACAAATATAATACAGATACTTAATTAAATGTAACATATTTTAGTTTTATGATTTTAATATACACATGGAGTAAGCTCGTTGAAAATTAATTCCAAAGTTATTTTAACAGTTTAAAAGGATTTCTCGACCCTTGCTCCAAATACAACATTTTTTTAAATTACTGTTTAAAAATATAACCTGACCCATTTTCACAAACCACAGTGAACTACAGTGAACGGTGAGTATCACTTTATGGCTACCAATAAAATTGACAAAGTTTCATTACCAATATGACAAAGTTTCATTATCATAAAACTCGTTCAATGTTCGTAAATACGTAGAAATATATCAGAAAATTACATAAAAATCTGAATAATAATTAAGCTTGACTATATTCACTTCTTTTTGGAACTTAAACAAAATAAAAATACATTCTTGTTCTCACAGAAATACTAGTAGTACACTTTCAATTATAGCTGTACATGTTCTGTATATTGAAAAGTCGCATAATTTATGTGAATTGAACATTTTAATTTCTATTTTTTTACGCATTATTGATATTCTGAGTCTTCCAATTTTTCATTTTGTGTAAATAATTGATATCAATCCTAATATAAATTTACAAAAGGAAAAAATTCTAAGGGTATCCAAAGAAAATCAGGGTAATATATTTATAACGTTCATGATTTTGGTTAACAGATAACACAAGATTTTCTAAAAGTTTAATCAAGAATTTTACATACAGTTTTCTAATTCAGATTTGTGTAATCGTACACATATGTATGTTGTATTATGTCGATTGAAATCTCATAAATATATCTTTTGCCAAATTATTGTTACATTTACCTTCATCAATATATAAGTTTTAAATTGGTGTTTTCTAAACCAAATTTTAATAAATCTGATAAAGTCAGTGTCCATGATGAACGTTAATTTTTCAGTATTTTCATCGGAATCCGCCCTCTAGCTTCAGTGTTATGGCGGTCTTCAAACATATTGGTTTTGAAGAGTTTTATTGTATGAGAATCACTGTCCAATGCATCAGAATATTATATGGGTATAATTGCAAGTATATAAGTATTTACAATTATACACAAAAATATCAGAAAAACGTAGCAAAAGATCACATCGAATTATTTTTTTCAGTTTTCTTCTAATGCTTCGATCGTGAAAATGTTTGAAAACCCGAATATTGTATCCCTTGATATAATATGAATACACATTAGTTTCAAAGTGAATACCACATTATATTTATTGTAAATATTTCAAACGAAATAAATAATAGTTCCCGATAGAAAATTAGACCCAGTAAAACAAAAGATGCGTTTGCTCTAATTTACAAAATTCTAGGTAACACTATTTTTGTCAATACCGCGGTAGGGGAATTGTCTTAAAATAAGAAGGATTAATGGTGTCGTTTGTTGGCTCATTACAGACACCAAAAAATTTGCGTTGTTCGTAGCAAGTAAAGAAAAGCGCACACTTGAAACTGAAGACGTGAAGAATGTTAAAACAAGATTTTATGTACCTGTTTAAACACTTCTCTAAAGTAAATTTATTTTATAATTCAGTTTAAGAATTTAATTATTACATACACAATCACTGAAATTATTCTCCAGTCAGTCAAAATAAATGCTCACATATTCTAATGTAATAACCTGCTTTAATGTTTTTACGTTGCGCGGCATTCGTCAGTTTAACATATTTTTTATATTTAACATTTTCGGCTAAGTCCTCAAATAAACTCTACTTATTGTATGAATATAATAAACCAAAAGCCTAATTATTTTAATAGATAACTGTTCCATGCTACATTTCTAAAGACTATGTCCAGTTCTTGAATTACATTTTCTTATTTAAATTAGATATTTTATCGATTGGTAGAATAGCTATATACATACACTTTTTATTGGGTTCTCTTTAAGTTTAGGTATAAGTTTGAAAGGACCAATTTGACTACTTTTTTCAAACTTAAAGACTTGAAGTTTCAAAGAAACAAAAGTACGAACGTATTAAAACGCTGTTGTATTGTAAACAATAAGTTTAAGTTTTATTTAGAAAATTCATTCAATTCATGTCATTGGTAATAAACACCAACACACTGCAGCTATTACTGCAGTCACATGTAGCATAAATTTGATGTGATAAACGATCTTATCAATAAATCATCAAATAAAGAGGTGGCAGCCCATATTCCCGGCTGCCATGTTAGTCGTGTATATTTCATATTAAATTTGATTAAAAGTTTGGTTAGCCAAGATTTTTTATTGCATAACTAAAACACCAACTTTTTTAACCAAAAATTATTATATAACCTTCTTATTCCTTGCAATATCATTTACTTTGATACAATTTCATTTTTCTTTCAAAGACGCAGTTATTGTCAATAATTGAAAATAAAATTGAGGTTATTCCCATAGACATAAATAAGAATAGGAGCTGACTGAATCCAACTCTGTTTCAGAAACGTTTATATTTATCAAACTATTAAACTTGCACATTACATCTAGCTAATTTCAACATTTCATACAAAAATTACATCAAAAATTACAAATGAGCGAAAATTTGGTTAATTTTCATTTTCACATGTGGAGCAATTAAAACTACCTTAAATGGCATAATCCTGTTTAATCATTAATTTTTATATTGGTGGTTCAATTTGCCTTCTTCGATTGGAAATAATATCTTCTCCAAAAGTTTCGTTTTTATTGACCGAATGTTTCTTTGACATCCCTAATATTATTTATTCTCTTCCTGCTTTTGCCTTATTTAGAAAAGATTTTCGCAACCTTTTATAAACTGCTCACCAATTTTAGGGCCACTGTCATCAATTTAACTTTCAGGTTCCACAGCAGCCAAATAAATCCTCACACTTGGTTAATATGGACACGAAGCGCCATTATTTTGGAAGATAACGTTACGTTTTCAAGAAGTAGCTGCGAATCGTTCCGTAAAGACATGGATTTAGCGACTCTATATAGAATTTTAGAAAATTAAAACAATCTTGCAACTTCTTAATTCAGGGTTCCTAATCATAGATAAATTCTGATTTGATTCAGCACACGTTGTATTCGAATTTTCATGAGTGGTGATTGTGTATACTAATCATGGCCATATTTTAAAATGGGACACGTTTCTTCGAAAAAATGTTGTATCATAGCGGTTTCTTCTTAATGGTTCGTGAAAAAATTCTACTCGCCAAACATAATAGGTAACAAGGAAATGCTGAACTCTCTGTATACAAAAGCAAGATATCTTGCCTTCCGCAGTGACCGGTATAAAATTTACTAATGTATACCGGCGATGATAACATTTTTTAGTACAATAACTACTTGATCAGGGTAAGCCAATGGTAAAATTTCACGCAGAAATCTTTGTGTAACGGGCCAGCGATCTTCTATGTTCCTATTTTGTGTTCCTAAGGTAAATCGAAGTACCTTTCGGGTCATGTTACGTCTTGACGTTACATTGCTTCTTGTGTTGTCTAACAATATAATCTCCTGTCTGGTACATGTTGAGTAGTAACAAACACCCACACCCAAATTAGGAACTGATAGAGTCAAGTAAACATGACAAAATAGTACACTGATTCATTACTTTAGCAGACCAAAGTCTGTTGATATGAGTTGGTAAAGAAAATGCATTTAGAAAGACAAAATGGAACCCATTTGCATGCGCAAATGAAAAATAAACTAATGACTAAACCAACTAAACAAATAAGTTATTTTATTTCAAGAACTTTTTAAGAAGGAAATAATAACCAATATAATGCTCAGTCTATCTCTGCGGATTAATATATTGTCCCAGGGGGAGTTGTTCTAAGGATGGGTGATAAAAAAATTAGCAATATAAAATAGCTACACAAAAAAGAAAACCGAAATCTCGTTGAAAGGAATATCTATAAACCCTGTTGTGATTTTTATTCAAATATTTATTGATAAGAAAAAAATAGAAATAATACTACATCACGTAGTTTCATTTAATTGTGAATAATGAATTTCTACAAAATTAACACCAAATATATTAAAAATATGATAATTTAGGCTTTTCTGAAACACTTTGTAAATTATTAACGAAAATAAGTAGAACTTAGAAATGATATAGAGATGTTATTCGTTGCAAATTAAAATAAATTTTTGTTCGTGTTTGTCTTTGAATGAGCTTGTTGTATGAAGTTTATAAAATAGCTAGATGAAATTGAAAAATTTCACAAATAAAGGAAAGTGACAATTTACAAACATAGTTGAAATATATCGAGTTCCGAACGGCTTTCTTATGGCTTAGTTAAACTTTCTTAGTAAATAGGAAAGTTTAATAGTTTTTAAACTTCTTGTAAAATTATTTTTTTCATTACATTTAAGATTTAGTAAGGGATGTTTCATTAAATCGGCAAAACTGTACGGGAAAATGAAAATTCCATTATTTTTATTAAATTATAAAAAATCTTGAATATTTAGAAATTATGCGAAAAAAATTAGTAAACAATTTATATTCTGCTACTATCACACAAGATGGATTATTAGGACCAAATTATTGAAAGTTTGTATCTGAAGCCTTAGCGCTTCGTTATTTTTTTATGATTCGAAAAACCATAACTTAACAATACTTATTTTTTATTAGTCCCATTTCTATTGGAGGTTTACTCAAGAAAAAAGGAATATATATGTATAGTGGAAATACGCGTAGATGAGTAACAAGATTTTTATGTTTTACCCATACATATAGTGGAAAAGTGGAAAACGATATATTTTATCCAGGTGCGGAGGTAAAAATTACCAGTTATATGCAAGTTATGTGTATCAGACCGAGGCTTTTATTAAAAGAATTACCACCAATTTTTACCAACCAAGACCAAGGATTTTTACTAAAAGAATTACAAAATTTGTTAATCGCATATATTTTGTTAATTGCAAACAATAATTTAGTCTATTCCACAATTTACAGTGACAAATATTAACATTTTGGTATAGTTCGATTTCTTGCTGATATTTAAAAGACTAAATGATTATAAAAAATTTGCACCGTAATAAAAATTTATATTTTAGATATAAAAATAAAATTTCCACTTTAAAAGATGTCCAAAAATATTTATACAAGATGTAGTAATTTTTGGAGCGAAAACTCGTAGTTTATATAATTAAGTGGTTTACTTAATTTTTGGTTACAATTTTTTTTAGGGAAAATTTGAAATAAAAGGCGCCTTTGGATGTTTATGGTTTCCCACGTTCTTATATTGGCATAGGTAAAAATTTAAAGTTTGTCTTTACGTATCTACGTCTGTCTGTCTTTTTTGTACTTAGTTCTATAATCACAAATGTTAAAATCTGTGGCGAATTCATCTATCTTCTTTTGGTAGG
This sequence comes from Druceiella hillmani, assembly GCA_039881145.1. Classification (NCBI taxonomy): domain Eukaryota; kingdom Metazoa; phylum Arthropoda; class Insecta; order Lepidoptera; family Hepialidae; genus Druceiella; species Druceiella hillmani. The sequence goes on from JAYKKI010000048.1 coordinate 15,063,018, forward strand.
TCATTCTGATACCCTTTATAGTCGCAACTCAGAATACCTTAGAAATTTTCGTAATGTTTACAAGTGATCAAACTAATTTGCTTTTAAAATATTCATGATATTTTTATACCCATGAAAGATATATTGGGCAACATAAACATGTGTGTGTATATGTATATATATATATATATATATATATATATATATATATATTTATATATATATATATATATATATATAAATATACACACAAATGTTTTACAATCAATACAATATTTTGTTAAATGTTCAACGACAAAGTGCTGAGTTCAGAATAAAATTATTACAAATTAACTCAAAATAACTACTTTTATACAAGCAATTTTATAGGTATTTCTGTAAAAGCTATAACGTTATTTAATTAGATTTATATACTTATAAACTAGTAATAAGAAACGTATCTTTTTTATTCGGTTGTGGAAAAGTTGATTCACGTTGATAAACTGAGAAAGAATCTAAAGGTAAAAATCTTAAAATAAAAAAATTATAACCTACATAAACCATGTCGATGCTTACATTTTGGTAGGGTATATCTCTTTATTTTTATCATTTATATTTATTTTAAATCCTATGTACAATTTACTTATTGTAAAAAAGCGTTGGATTTGGGAAATTATCATAAGAACTAATGGTTATGAAAGTAGTACACACAATAATAATTAAAAAAGATAGACATGGCGATTAAAATAAACATCACTTTAATTAGTGTTCAACCTTAATCTACCAGAAATTCTATAACCTTATTCCTGAAGTGGTTAATGGAGCAGAAAGAACATCAAAGAATGGAGCAGAAAAATATCCCATGAGGTTGTATTGTACAATGTGAGAACAGAAAACATAGGTGAATACTGCAATATATTCTTGCGTGCTTAAGAAAGTGAAGGAAACTATGACATCGTCCTTTTATAAAACAGCTAGGAACGTAAAGCGCGCTACTAAACTCAAGATCAGGGATCCGCTTTAAGTACTAAAGAATGATGAAAGATGATACATAACACATTTATACTGTGATATTATAATTTGTAAACAATTTTCCTTAAAAATTTGTATTGTTAAATTTGCGATTTTTCGTAAGAATATTGCTACATTTATTTTTAGTTATAACTCTTTTCTTCATTTGATTGAACAAATGATCTTTATCTTCGGAAATATACCTAAACAATTCTTAGTTCCAAATTGTTCTTACCCGAAAGTTCCGAATCGAACCCTATTACATTAGTTTGGTTGTAGTCCGCTAACTTTAATAGATGAATGAAAGACCGAATGCGGGTTCCATTCGAACCCACAATTTCGTTCAGTTCGGATCTATGCAATACGTAAATGTGAAAGAGTAAAATTTATTGGAATGGAACCTAACGCTTTATATTTGATTTATAGAATAATTCTCCCTGTAAAGTAAAAGTTGACACTAATAAAATGTTTCTCTATATTGCACATAAAGAGAATATAATTGAAAGTATATCAACGAGTATATTTAGAACATATAAATTCATGATTACTAAATAAAGAGTTTTTGAATATTCAGTTAGCAGGTTTGAAATACTCAATGTTTACAAAATACTTACACTCAGAATTTTACTTCTACAAAATTTCATTGAATACTGCTTGCATATTGATGTAAGTTGGAAAGAATATTTGGGTAAATAAATGCAAATATTTTCCGTTAGTCTTTGTCTTTATGGCTGATTTTAACATTATGTTAAACCCTCAAATTGATTTGTTCCTTACTTTTGCGGCGCTTTTATTATGCAGTCATTTTATTTACACAAATAGCAACATAAAAACACAGTCATTAAAAATAATAATAATAATGAAATACCATTAAGTCTTATAGAAAGTTAGACTTATAAATGAATGTAATTTGTGGTATACAAAATTTCATTGAATACTGCTTGCATATTGATGTAAGTTGGAAAGAATATTTGGGTAAATAAATGCAAATATTTTCCGTTAGTCTTTGTCTTTATGGCTGATTTTAACATTATGTTAAACCCTCAAATTGATTTGTTCCTTACTTTTGCGGCGCTTTTATTATGCAGTCATTTTATTTACACAAATAGCAACATAAAAACACAGTCATTAAAAATAATAATAATAATGAAATACCATTAAGTCTTATAGAAAGTTAGACTTATAAATGAATGTAATTTGTGGTATAAAAAGTTTTTACGGCTATTAAAGGCAAGTTTTTCTATTTTATTACCGTTACCAAATATCAGTCGATAACAGTTGTAAATTGTATATGTCAACTACGATTAGTAAAAGAGTACTCTATATCCAAAATATACCATGGGCTTTCATATATCCTACATTTGACATGTGATTTAATTTAAAGTATTTTTGAGAATAATTATTTCGTAAGTACAATTCAAATATTTACACTAAAAACTAATAACGCAAGGAAGTTAGCGGTGTCAAAAACGAGTAAGACGCAGAAATATCTATATACACCAAGCTTCATTTGCTACAACAATTACCATCTCAATATATGAAGTAAGCTTACCGTGTACTAAATTAACACATTTTGTTATTGCAGTTAATTAAATGCTCAGTTCCCCTAATCTTTAAAGAAAGTTAATTTCGTCAAAAATGTTTTGCCACGTGAATTAAAATAGCTTAACAGACATTTTTTTTACAAAAACGCTTATTGAAAATGATTTAATTTTACTTAGAAGGACACAAACGATCGAAAACGATTACACGTTATGGTGAAAAAAGTAGAAAAATTAACGTTTAAACGTTACAAAATTTAACATATTTTTAATTATGAAAAAAACCACCACATATTTTTAACTTTGAGTGAAATTACGAAAACTTCTCGCTTTCGAGAATTGTCAAAATTATTGCCAAATTTAAATTCAACTAGAAATTATAAAACGGAATAGATAATGTAACAGCAACCTATATAAATGCTAATGGCAGTATGGAAACAAACAAACGAATAACAATTAATCAAAGAAATAAAAATTTTTAAACTTTAATGTAGGTCGAGCTTATATCATCATACTAACCCTTGATTATATCCATCACAATTATCCCCTCCAATTGAAGACTTGTAGGTTAAACAGGACTCCTCTTGTTTTACTTCGTAAACCCTCGGCGGTGTATAGCTCGGTACTTGTTTAATTTACCTTGACATTATGTTTCAAATTAATAGAGACAAGTTTTTAATGAACTACGTACGCGATCTTAAATTCGATAAGTTTGGCAATATATTTTAATAAAACTTACATGTTATATTAAAATTCTTTTAAAATATTTTTAATGAAAATAAAGAAAAATTGTTAACAAATAAAAGAAATGAAATTTTCACATCGATTGTAAAAATTGTTAGCACAATTATGCTTTCCGTTTTTAAGTTTAGAGTAAAAATATTTTTTGTTCCTTTGTTTCTAATTACAAAGAGGGCTTATAAAATTTTCAACAAAATTATATCATATTTTGGAATGACGAAAATTATTTAGAATGTTAAAATCTTTCATAATTTCATATTATTCAAATATCCTTGCAATTCTTTATTAATAAATATAATATGAGTTTTGTAAAAATGTCTAACCTGATATTTGCCAGGTTGCCAAGGTAATTTGATAATAAATGATGATGTATTTTTATATGAATACTAAATAAACTAGCTAGAGGCTATAACTTCAATCTGTTTTAATAAGTATAATGTGATATTTAAAGTGTCAGAAAATTCTTCTACCTTCAAATACTTAAAATTTCGATTATGAATATAAATATTGCATAAAATATTCATTAATATTCTGCGGCTATAATTGTATTTAAGGCTGTCTGAATTTTAAAAAGGTAACGTCTTATAATATACATTTCCTATCTAGCCGTTAAGTAATCAATTTGTGCCGTCACATTGTTGTCAAAGAAAGGCTTATTGAAGTTCTAAAATATACATATCTTTTATTGCAGAAAACCGTCAGGAATAACCATAATTAGTTAAAATCTTAACAAATAAAAAAATTTAATAGTACATGAACTTCATATAACATTGAAATATTTTGATATGTTTACAAGCAAACTTTCATTTTTAGAACCATTGATATTCTGGGAAAAATTGTACGTAATTCAGTCTAATACTGTTAACATAGAATTTATATGCCACTGCATTACGATAATATATCCGTCAGTGTATATCATGTGAAGGTCGTTTTTTTAAGTAGTATTCGTGTATGAAAAAGTTTTATTTAGATGTAATATAAATAACCAATTCTAAATTAGATTCGATTGTCTCTCATAATTTGGTACTTTTGGCTTTTGATTCGCATTATTTGCACGCTCATTCTACTTTAATAATATTTCAACAATATATGATATAAAATTTCAGTTGAACTAATTAATGACATTCTTTCAATTCTTACTTTGTATTAATTTTCGAAAGCCTTTTGTAAATTAAATCAATTATGAGACAAAGTATAATTAGCTGAGACATTTAAAATTTCTTATGCTTTAATGAAGCCTAATTTCAAATATCCCGAGAACAATTATTGGCAGTAGTTTAAAGCAAATTTTTTATATTAAAAATTCGTTAACCTTTAGTTTACATGCGTAAATAATACCATATGAATTTAATTTGAGAAGTGGAAGCACGGTTGATTTCAATTGTGAATGTTTGTTCACAATGCAAATCAAACCGAGCACTAAGAAAATTTCAAAATATTTATTTCTTAATCATCAACTTGATATCTTGTCAAATAAACAATGTCACATTGACAACTGAATAAATTATTTACAAAAATATATTCTAATAAATACTTTGATTAAATCTCAAATTTGCGTAAACACTGTAAATATCATGCAAAATCTTATTATTACGAAGAAAACTCAATAGATCTCTTTAATTAAAACCAAAGCAATTAATAATATTCTATATTAAGAAGTCTAATCAAATTGTTGTTTGCCAGCCTTAAGTTTTATATTCAGGCAAAAAGTTTCATCAATAATAGCACACTAAATAATTTTCTCTTCTAATACATCTAAAAATATAGGCAATGAATCTAAGTGGAATTGGTTTTCCAAATATTCAAATATATGAACGACGCTAAAATATATATAACTTCAAAAGATCGGCAAATGAATTGATACAATCAGCACACGTCGATTTCAAAACGAATGACACTCTTGATATTTTTATAAAACGAAATTGATATTTAGGTAGCATTTTAATGTGACATGCAAAAGGTAATTGGATAAAATTGGAAACTGTATTACTAACACTAAGAAATAATTGAAATATAAATTTATAATACATAAATATAATATTAAAAACGTTTAATCTACATTTAAAATTATTTTCTCCTTTTTATTATTTGCCGTAATTGACAATTATGTGTCATGTGCAACAAATCATTAAGCTACGTCTATACGTGAGTACAAACAAGCCTTGGTCGTGAGTCCTATTCGCGTTTGTGCGGTACATTTTTTTTATGAATAAAGGTGTCATGTCTTATACTAATATTAGGTTGATATAAGTTGTTTTCAAGACTGTTATTATTATTTATAGGTGTTTTCTATTGGATTTATTCTCAAAAAAACTGTCGTTGATAGGAATATATGGTCGCCTGCTAAAATTTTACCTGATTACTAAATACGTTACGAATTCTGTCCATGACTAGATTTAAAAACCTGAGTTTAAATTTAAACGGAATGTAGAAGTGTTATTACACTAATTTTTTTTCAAATAATTGAGTAATTTAATTGACGATTTTAACCGTGGTGACATTTTTCATCTCCAATTTTAACAAGCAAAATACGATTGGTTTCGTCTATTTATAGCACGTGCTAGTCACTTCATGTACTTAAATTTTCTACCCGTTAATTTTATTGGATTCAATTTTAAATTCATATGAGAATTTAATTTTTCGTTTGCTTGGATTGCTTTGAAGTTGAGGCTGATTATTATTTAACTGATTCATGGTTTAAGCCATTGTAATATTAAAATTGAATTAAAAAGGAATCATTTTTAAAAAAGCAATGATTTTAAAAAGATAGTTGTTGATGATGTTTGCTATATTACAGTTGGATTACTTAGAGCACTGACTAATTTAGTTGAATCAGCTTAATAAATACATTTTTTGTATATATCTTTGTCCATAATTTTTTTCGACAATACGAAAAACATGCCTAATGCTCTTTGACATTTGACTTGGGCAACAAATACATTTATTGTTAAGATTATAGTAACTTTATTGTGTTTTTAAATAAATTCATTATTTTTTGTTTGTTGTTGACCGATATATTACAAAATATATAGACCACATCTTCTAATTTGGGTATATCTTTAAAACTACTGGATCGATTTTCTTTTGTTTACCAAAATCTTTAATCAATACATAGAAAATAAAATATTGAATAATAGGTTTGTCGTTGCAGGTGTAATTCCTGCCATTATAAATTTTGAAAAATTAGTTCTGCATTATATTATAACTGATCGTGTATTGAGAAATTATTTAAGGATTACATAAAAAAACAACACAGATTAAATAGTATTTTAAATTTTAAAAAATAAAAATATATTACTTCTATACAAATTCAGTATTTTCCGACAGTTGAAATGCCAGCGTACATGTTAACGAAAAGCTTACATTCAGTTAAACATTATAAATTTATGAAATTTTTGGATATTAAATCAGTATTATATTTTGATATTGGAGGTGTTAACATTAATCAAAACTTTATAACAGTCATTACTTACACCTTCTATGTATGTGCATTGTAACTGGTAGCTAACATCAGATTGATATTATTATAAGGGCTATTTGTGTTTACTTGAAGAAGTTACTTGAAAAATATTTTAATAGTTTCTTAGTTCTAATTCATGATCTAAGTAGAAGCGGGAGAAGCGTTGTGTTGCGGTTTGGGAAATTTGCGTACGAAAAATGGCTTCGCATATGAACTAATGATGAAAACTATCGTGGAAGTTATTGTTTAACTATCGGGGAAATTATTCCAGACAAAGTCAAGAGATTATAAGAGACAACATTATAAAGAAGTCTCAGAATAATAGTTTCTTTATTATTTTATGATATAAGTAATATAAATAAATAAGATATATGTATCTATTTCCACATAGTAAAATTTTAGGAGTATGGAAATAACTTACTTTTAATAACCATGCTATTAAACATACATATAGATAAAAGTTTTGATAGATTTACCTATATATTTACAAATGTATGCATGGAGATGTATTTTGAAGTGATATATTCTTAAACGTCAAAACTATTCATATCTTCATCAATTTTATGTAAACTCAAGAAATATTCCTTCCGTTTTTTCGCTTTTTGTTATACTAAGCAATTGTTTCAACTGCAAAATTTAAAACTGTGCAGTTGGCGTGTGTATTTGTTGTTATTTATTGCAACAATTAGTTACCAAGTTATCAAAATGTATCCTTAATTTTATCCCATTTGCAATTTAAGGTTCCTTTGTCATTACTGATTGATAGATATATAACTCAATATTTTTTTTTAACTGTGATCCTTATTGATATTTTGGAAGTGTTTCATGCATTTTGAGGCATGTATAAACTTTGCTATTACAAGTACATTTTCGGATTCATTATTTACTCTTGGATATAATTTAACTGATATTTTTTTTAATCGTAAATTTTATCGCTTATTACTTTTCTTTTTTAATCTAAAAGAGACTTCCATTTGTTTCTAAAGCTTCGTTTCTAAGCGATAATTTGTGCAAGGTATTAATTATCAATTTTTTTCTTTCAAACGAATTCAACTAAATTAGCACCTCTCTCGTCTCATTCTTCTAGTTCATACTATCAAATCAAATCGTTTTTTTTGTTATTTTGCAATGTAAGTTTTCCAAAACTATTTTTATTCACATTTTTTTATTATTTTTTGATAATTTATTTTATTTGACCTTAATACTCTTCGAAAGCCACGTCTTCGCTTTCAATTGTACTTGTAATATAAAATTTTACTTTTTGATGTTTGAAACTCTAACGTAAACATAATTTCAGCGAAATAATGCCCTTTAAGTGTTTTTTTCGTTTCCTTGTTTATCAGGGTGCCGGCATCGTTTGGATGGTTTTTTATCATAATTTCCGGAAAAATATAATATTTTAGTGCCACTAACCACTAAGGGCCAATTCTCTTGTTATATTTTCCGAGGCGACGATTGTTGTTCTAAGGAAGTATAATGAGGTGGTATCCCTCTTTCTTCCTCTTAGATGTACAAAGCTTTCCAGTGCATGAAACTTTACAGTTTGATATCAAAATTATAATTATATGAGAGTTTACCACCTTTTGCTTGTGTCCAATAAAGAAAAAATAAAACAAAAAGAAACCGCCTCTTAATTTTAGTTTTTGTCAAATTCGGGACTAAATTGAAAAAAATAAGGACACACTGAAATGGTCTATTACTATTTCAAATATATAATTGCTAAACAATCACACTTCTGGTAAATCAATCTAATGAAATTAATCATCAGAATTTATATTTAAGTTCTGTTTCAAAGGCTCGAATGATCCCACTAAAATTATTACATGTAATTAAAAAACTTGGAAATAATATTTTGGAAACATTATAGAAGAATTAAAAACATTTTTGGAGCTTTTCTATAAAAATAAAATTGAAATAATTGCCCAGTAAATTACTTTGAACTCCTTTTATTTTAAAATATAAAAAACACAAAAAATTCAAATTCTTATGGCTATATTAACAAAATTTTCCTAAGAACTCTGTGAAGTTTCCCACAAAATAAGTAAAATTAATTTATTTGAAACACACCAAAAACTTCCAATTTTAGCAAATAAATTAATCAGTTTTCAAATAACTCATGCAGAAATGTTCAAAAAATTGATATTATGAACGTCATGAAAATTTTTGCAATTTGTCCTGAAATAATATGAACATAAAAAGTTTTATATTCATTCATTAAACTAAAAAGTAAACTAAAAAGAAATGATTTAACGTTTGTATAGTAAAACGTAGGAAAATATCAACAATGGTTGCAAATTGCTTAAGACTTTTATATAGATATTTGTTATATTTTTGTTCTAAGAAATTTGGCTAATATATTAAGTGAGGACTCTTAATATATTAGCCAAATTTCTTAGAACAAAAATATAACAAATATTTGATGTATGAGATTTTTTTAATAATCAGCATTTCATTTATTTAGTACTTTAATAATAGCATAAATTTTTAATTAGGATAACAAAACTTAAAAATATAATATATGTCATGCATATTCAATAACGGTGTTTCAAAAAACTGTTATTCTAATAAACTCTATTCGCAAGATCGATATCAACTCTTTGCTTATATAAGCTAACACTTTGCATCCTGTATTAGGAGAGTTTAGAGTTAGCGCTGTAAACTATATAATTACTGTTTGAAGTACGGGTTGTATTGCCAGCAAATCAAAAGATATCGTATAACGTCCATTCATAACACTGTCGAGAAGAACAGGCCTTATAAAATGATAAAAAAAATAAAATCCAGAATTGGCAAATGTGATACACCTTTATAAATATATTTTCAATATAAAATATTGATTTTAAATAGAAGAGAATTTATCTCGAAAGGTTGACACCTACATATTGCAGAACTCAATAAATAACGGACCTGCCTGGGTACCAAGTTATTTATTTTACACGACTTAAACCCTCCGACCCCTTGATACTGTCTGAATTATATAGGGTATTCATAGCTAAACGACTCCAAAATAGAACTGAGTTCATTTAAATTGGGTGTTTGACAAATTTTTTTTATTTCATTGATCATAATTTCAAGGTACAAGCTGATGAAGAGTGAAACAATTTTTTAACAATCTTAAAAATTGACTGAGTTATAAAAGTTTAAATTTAACCTTTAGATAAGAACGACAATACTATGTTGTGAGGTCATTTTTAATATTGCACATTATAATCTACAATAGGAAAAGAGACAGGGATATACCCAACTCTATCCGTATCTTCAAATTTAGAAGCCTAGATTCTTTTTCAATAAATTTTTAAATTTTTTTCAAGACTGGTTTTTAATTAACTTATATTTCACAATATTGTATGAAAAATATCAAAATTTAGAATGAGTCAAGTACCATATTGTTTACAGCTACACGATGAACTTCTTTTTAAAATAATCAACATTGCTTGGTAACTTTGGCCACTTGCGATTTGTACTTGGTTTGATCAAAATCACGTTCTGATGATATCACTATGTTAATAGATGGCTCAATAGTTTTGCTTAAAGTTGTTATTCAATTTCATTCAGAATAATGAAATTATAGCTATGTAGGCACATAGCTATAATTTGTCGTAAATACTACTTTTTTCTCATTTTATTGTATTCGCTCATACATTTTTGTTCCCTTTATTTAGTTATCATTTAATTATCCTTCAATTAATATTTTTGTAATTTAACTTTAACTTACAAGAAATAATTTAAAAATGTAATACAAAAATTATATAAGATTTAATTGAATCATTTGAATAATTAAACGAAAAAGGTATTAACAAATAAACAAGTATTTTTTTATTTTCTAAGTTTAATACAAAAGAAATTATTTATTATTATACAATATACGTTGCTAATTTCTTTTCAATTCAACAAAACAATTTTTATTTTTAATGATAATTGGACATGATATGTTAAAGACTAGGTCCATTATTTCACCATAACAAAATAAAGGCTAGTTGTTTTCCATCGGGAATTAATCTATGGAAAATGGTACATAATGAATGTACCATTTTCCATTTTTATACGCTACTATGGGTATTGATACAACAAGAATTAGGAACGAATACTCGAAGGAAATATCTTCGCCCTTATTTTTAATTTTCATTAAATTAATTATTCATAAATATGGTACATTATATATTATGTAAAGATGATAGGCCTTATAACTCGACATACTGTTATCGATTGCGTTGATAGCTCTTACTAATATTAATTGATTATATCAATAACTAATTTATTGATTTTTGTTATGTATGTCTATACCTTGTCAATTAATACATTTTTAGTAGCTAGGTTGCATGTTCATACAATTAGTGAACATTTCATTTCTTCGCCAGATTTTTATTTCAATTCGACTGAATTGCAAGAGATTATCAATTACATTACTGCAAAAGGATAGTTCGTAGCTTCAGTGGTAAAACCATTGACACAAACTTAGTTACTCAAGGGGATTTCAAAACTTCGTTCCTCGTGACGTACTCATTAAACCTACTTTTTGATCGCATTACGAATTACTTCATTTCTTTTATAATATTCCAAGTAATTTATCATACATATATTTTTTTAATTTTCCACCCAACATGCGGTTAAAATAAAGTTAGAATATTTAATTTTTCTATTATTTGTATATTAAACAGCACCTACACACACAAAAAGTTCAGATTTCTTTCTATCAGAATTATTCCACAGTTTTCATGGATATCAATCCTTCGACGAATGACGAAATACATGTACTCGTAACATTGGCTCATTCGAGAAATTAATTATATTAAACTGCATAAGAATAACTTAATAAGTGCGTTGTTCAGTCCTATGAAACTAATAATAAGACGTACACCCAATCCCTTAAAGATCTGTGAAATTGTTAAATATTTTAAGAATAAAACAATTTTCAAACTTAGCCCAACAAAGTGAATTTTACAATTAATTTAAAAGTTTGTAGGTTGAAATATAGCATTGAAAATATGATAATGTAAATATATTGTTATGTGTATTTCAGGCGCAGGACTATATGTTTTTTATGCAGCGGAATTTTGGAAAAACCACTAAAATAGGAGGAAATTATTTCAGTGTTTGCCGGATTCAACATTTTTAACGGAAGTTTATTCATGAAAGTTGGTCCATAATTAACGCGGTCGTTTTAACCGTTAATAAAAAAATTCATATACTTTAACCATAGCTATTACTTGGTCACATCGTACTTGGATTAGCGTTTTTTTGTGATGACAACATGCAATTATGTGACATAGTATATGATTGCATGTAAGGTTCAGTCGAACTTTTTTATAAGACTTGTGTGCACGCTAGGTAGGACATCACATCACATCGTGTAGGCAACCGAAAAACCAGGTAGCCGAGTTCACAAAATATTTTAATTTTTTTCCTATTTAATAAAATCCATTCTAAATTAAAGAGCACCATCGTATCTCTTTTGCCAGCGTGTATGTAGAAATAAAAGTTATTGCAGATTGTTTGAAGTTTTTACTAAAAAATCGAAGTTCTTACGAGCACAAACACGCACACACATACAGACACACACACACACACATATATATATATATATATATATATATATATATACATATATATATATATATATATATATATATATATATATATATATATATATATATGTATATATATATATATATATATATATATATACATATATATATATATATATATATATATATATATATATATATATATATATACAACAAATAAAATGTAACAAATAACTTGGAAATATAAATGTTGCACAACGTTCCATTGCAATTAACATATTTTTGGCTACTATTTTATAATGTTTTAAAAACTTTAATTTGTTTAACCTTCATAGTTATATAAATAGTACTTTAAAATAATTATCACATGAAATATTATATTATCAACTAGTGTCTGGGAATTGAACTCGGGCGCCGCAGTGTCAAAAGCCGTTTGTGAAATTATTATTAAAATTTTACATTCGTGTATTGACCGTTCAAAACGTTGAAGCAAAGTCATAGTAAATCAATTTATCACAAGGCGTCACTGATATGGATTTTTAGCGCAATATATATTAAATTTTACCTAACATAAATAAGGAGAAATTTGCACAAATTATCTAAAAATTTTAACATGTTTAGAAGCATCGTTATATTTTCTTAATAATTTTGTGGACTTTTCTAAAAATCAGTTTTTTTATAATTTTAGATTTATTACTTCAGAAAATAGCGCGAGGGGACATGAAATAGGAAAAAAATGCTCTTCAAACCCTTATAAGTAGCCCTATTGAATTTTTCCTATAAATACTTTTTGACTTTTAGCTACTGTAATATATACGAGTTGATATGCTTTATTACTGCACCAAAAATAAAGTTTCTACGTTCAGAGATTCCTGAGGACGACGGCTGTGATAGATGGACGGATAGATCTCTGAGATCTTTTTTTTATTTTAAGACACAGAACTCTAAAAATGTATCCAGAAGAAACTGTGAAGAAAGTTTAATCCTAAGAAAGAACCACTTGAAAAGGTTAAGATTTATAACGTAACTTAGACTTATAAACAGAGCAATCGATTCCAAAGAATAAATAAAAAGACGATCAAATGTGAGCTATATTTCCATAATTAGTGTTCTATGATATGTTGATGTCATACTTAAATATGAAAGGCAGATAATGCACTCAGATTATATGCTTAAAAGGCGTCCATTTACATAACCGCTCATCGCCGACCGCTCCATTGCTGCATTACATTGCGAATCTGAGGAGCTGTGTGGAGAGTATTTCGACTGAGACAAATTAAAAGTTTTGAAAAACTTTAAACTTATTTTATAACTTACTTGATTATGCCATTCTCAAATTGTTTATCGTTTCACAAGATTTTTTCTGAAAGTATTCTTGACTCTTTTTATGCAAAAATCACCTTTTTATTTTCTTTCCTTATATAATTATTTAGTTTTGATTCTAATATTATTTTGGTGTCATACATTTGTTAAAATTCTAAGGTTTTTTATTGATATTATCAAACATACCCTTTTATAACACTGAAATTAGGTGGCATTGAAAAGCATACTGTTCTTGCAATTACGTCATTATTATAGGAAAATCATTTAAATTTTTTTTATATGATTAAATATATTAAATGAAGTCATATTCAGAAAATGAATCACATTTTAATGCTTTAAACCATTACCTTAGTAGTTTAACCATAGGTTGGCCTAAATCTATTCAAATTTTGAAATTAACAAAATTGCGTAAAATTTTAAATACAAACATGGCCTAGGCTCACCTACAATTATATGTCAGTAGTAGTGAGAAGGCTTTTGTCAAAATAATAGGTAAATTTTGTGAAATATAAAGTGATATATCGTACTCCATCGTCTCTGCCCCCTTGGTAGGAAAATAACATAATAACAAAAAAGGTTTAAAGGAGGAAGTGAGAAAATATCACTTATATAAGTTATTATATCAGTATATCCAAGCTTTATAGCACAGTTAATATCTTGATTCTTCTCTATTAAATACCAAAACATTACACAAGAAATTTTATTTATATTCCACATAAGCACTGCTCAGTAAACTAATAAAAGGCAGAGTCGATAAAAGCGAAGTATAAATAACAAGCTAAAATCAATTTCGCAGCTCTTCTAAAGAAATAACAAATATTGACAGATGAAGCAGATTTGATGTTTATAAAACATAGAGACTTTTGATCCTTTTCATACCCATTTTATTGGCATAACTGTTTCATCAAACACTGCCTGTTTGTAATGAACGATTACACAAATACATTTAAAACAATCAGAGCAAGGTCTTCGGGACATATTCTATGGTTATATGTATTTTATTAACACTTTAATTGGAATTTGAACTTGTAAGACAGATTTAGGACTCAAAAAGGACCATAAAATCAGGCGACCAGGTTAGTAAGAAAGAAGGGCGCTATCAGAACCATCCTAACTCCTACTTCGGTTATATATCGGGGGGACCCGGCATTGGATTCCAGGGGACGCAAGCGGACCGTCTAAATTTAAGTTCTGTTTTGAAAATTACAATTTCCGTTACATGTGCCTAGTTTAGAGCTATACATTACAAACTAATGTTCATATGGTTAACCTAGAAACCATTACCCGCTATTATTATATAGATATATGTATTAGGCTTCAGGCAATGCAACTACTCTAGTCCATTTTGAACAAGAACATCGTTCAAACCAAAACTTAATTACGCTCCTACGCTTATACGGCCGTTAGTTGTACATTGTAATCGACTGGAGTGACTCGGAATTTTAAATATTCTATTCACTAATGCCAAAAATCAGAAGCATAGTTATGGTTTAATCATTTATTTTTTATTGCACCTATAACATAGATGGGAATTTCAAAAAATACATAATATTTGTCACACATATAAAGTTCACCCAAACAAAGTCATTAAATATTGTATAAAAACTATCTTTATATTGTGTAACAAAATCTTAATTCACAAATTTCATGATTAAACTTAAAATAATATTGTTCTGTATTTTGTGAAAGACAATTAATTTTTCATGCTTTCGATTCGTCATTTTTTTACTATTGCGACCATTTCCATTTCTAGTTGTGTGTAAAGTATTTATAATAATGAGGCTTTTTAATTTGTCTTGAGTCATGGTTGTCCGCAAATTCTTTTATATTATTTTCAAGCTTATGCCTTCGGCTACTGTCACTGAACGAGTAAAATATGTACGTAAAAATATAGAAAGATTAGGAAATGCGAACATTAAATTATTGCAATATATTATAACTTAAAACATCATTTGGAATTTTGTCTTTGTATGAAATTATTCGCAGCAATTCTAATTCATCGAATAAACTTTTTCCATTTATATTGGATCCATTTCCACAATTTAATTTCTTCATTTTTCTATATTTTCCAAAAATTATAAATTTTTATTATGTTCCATTAAAATTCGAATTTTTCGTTCATCTCGTGGATGAGTGGTTGGAAAGAATTCAGTTTCACATTCTAATTCCCTAGAAATTAACAAATACACTAACGGAATGAAGGGAAATGAAGAAGCTTAAATGTATACGGTCTGATTATAAAGTACAAATAAGTAATAGAATAATATTTTAATTTTTTAATAAATAGCTTGCTTTTAATACTTCTTGACCAAATAAATTTAAAACTTATTACTATATACTTTTAAATGAAAATCTCTTTCAAGTTGACCCAAGCAACAAATATAATTTGTTAATGCTGATAGCATCTTTGTTTGAGTTTTTCGTTTAGTCTTTTTAAACCGATGTAACTTGAAGAAGTACTTAAAAAAGTTGAATTGAGATATTATAACAAAGACATAACATCGTATAGAACTACACCTATTATTAAATAGTTACATGCTTAATTTGATTGATTTATGAAAACTTAAGATTTCTAAAATCTTTTAATAATTTATTCATTAACTTTTATATTGAATAACGTATCATTTACACAAAATTTATCATTTGCACAAATTCTAAACTGCTTTAATGAATGATGTATCATTTACACAAAATTTTTATTTGAACTTCACCGGAGATACAAAGTTCAAATAAAAGTTAAATAACCCCGTGCGATTTACGCATATTTAGCTGAAGAAGATTTAAAAAGTTTTGTTACATCGTAATGCTGAAAGGTTTTACGTTTACAGTGAACACGCATACTTTAGTAAATATTTTATCGCTAGAAAGTTAGGTTTATCGCTACAAAGTTAGGTTTTTTGAAGCAAGAAAATATCAGAGCCGATATTTTTTTGCTCAATCAATTACGTCTAAACTTTTACATTAAGATTTTGGAAAGATGAATCCACCAAGGGTACTTACAATTAGTTTAGTGTACTAGAACTAATGAAGTCATTTAAAAAAGGAATCGGCAGTTTATTAGAAAATTTATGAACACTAAATCTCACATTTCGCCCGAATTCTGAGTGTCTAAGTTTCGACAATCGCAAATACCTTCACGAACAATCTTAAAACATCTAAAGTCACTCCCTTAATACCATTTGTGTACTACATGTCTGCAATGAAGAAATCTCCGGTCGTTTTCTATTACAATAAAACACAAATCCGGTTTTTATAGAAAATTTAATGGTTTTAAATAATAACAAAATAAAAATACATTGACAAATATAAAATAATAAAAATTATTTAGTTGCAATTTTTGTGATATAATATCATTTTCGAATACAAATATATTTGCAAAATTCTTCTACTGTTAAAGATTCATGGAATCGGTGCTCTCTTCTCTCTTCTCCCTCACAAAGTTACTTTGCTCCTTTTGAGGATATAAAGTATTTCGATTCGTTACTAATAAAGTTCTCTTATATTATTTCTTTATAAACGGGAAGGAGACACAAAAGACCTTTTTCGTCCAACAATCAACTATCTCCGACTGTGATACGCTTTAATCATATTTTAGTTATTCCTTCACATGCAAGGACACAGGGGCACTAGTATTGAAAGGTCATGAATAGGAAATTCTACGAAACACACAGATTATGGTTGGTAATACGGTCTTCGAGTATCTATTCTGTTTGAAATTCTGCGGATGTATTATATAAATCTAAATCAATAAAATTCCTTAATCGGCTTGCATGAAAACTGGAAGATGAGCCGTACAGTTTTGTCTGTTGCTGCAATATCCTTTGCCTTTGAATACAATCAAGAACGCTAGAATGAAGAAATGTGCCAATTTCTAGTCGGAGAATTTAATAAATTATAAAAACATTTAAATCTGAAACTTTCTAATGGAACACTTTATTAGCCAACTTTAAACCGTTTGCGACTCATTTTGTAAGGACATAATAATACATATTTTCGACTTAATAGTAATATTTTAATTTAAGACAATATTTATATACTTAATAGTTATATAATTGAGATCCAAATTTATTTTTAAGAATTGAACCTGACGGGTTTTCGTTATACTGCTTAACTGCGTGAATCGATATACGTCCTGTGAAGCGGAAATATTTTTGGAGCACAAGCTTCCATTTTGATTATGCCCAGAAATAAGCATAGGTAAGCTTAACATTGTTTAATTAAAAATGTATTTGTTTAGACTAAGTTATCCTACTTGGTTTTTTTATGTCCATGACTGTAATTTGCTATCTTCTCTTTTATTTCAGCGTAAATTCTACATATCTATATCATAAATCTCCCAAATTTTATACATATTGTCTATATGTTGGCTTTACCTATATATCTAAAGAATTTATCAGAGTACTTAATGACTCAAAACACACCTGATAATTTGTTTATTGAGTTATTTATTACGAAACAATAATATTTTATACAAGATGCTTTTATTTTCATTTCTCTAAGGTTACACATTATTTTGTTAATGTGTTATTTTAATATACTTTAATCGAAAAGAATATAAAATGGAAAATTATAAAAATTAACTTATTTCTCAATGCACCCGAAATAAAATTCTTCTTAAATCTCTATATATTATTTCTCAAAAGTAAGCTCTTTGAAAAAAAAATTTAATATAAATTTTTGCATAATAAAATACATTAGCATTCCCTTGGCAGTTTCATATTTTAAAATTGATTACCTGAAAATCGGTGTCAGTTATTTTTCAGCATTGTATTGATTGCTTAAAATTTCTGTATAAAATAAAATTTAGCCATGTAAATTGACATACATAATAATATTCTAAGAAATTGAGAACATTCGAATACGCGAGTCATTAATTTAATCCACTTGAAATAGAATTCTCTTTTAAGTTTTCTTTTCCAAAAGTTTGTAATATTTCCCCTGAGATGTCATGTAATTTGGGTGGCAAGTTCGACTCGCCCAAGCATAATGAATTAAACGGGGAATGTCGTCGAGAAAATTTGGTCAAATTATATTGGCAAAGGATCGTTTTCATTGAAAATTTCAAATGTTTCAATTAGTTACACATTCCTATTCTCTTGATAATTAACGTGGTTTATAAATCATAAATTTCATTAAATATCTTACATGGATATACTAATATCAAAAGTACAAGTATTTTAATAAAAAGTTATATCTACCTTTTATACAATAGTAAGGTCAAATGGAGAATAAACGGTGGAATGAAATGAGGAAAGAAAAAAGCTCAAGTTAGGGCAGCGATTTGGGCTTTTAGTCACTTGTTGCTGACTTATTCATTTCAGTCAGAATACAATGATTTTAAATAATAATTGGTTTTCTGCGAGCATTGTTGTATACCTGTTTTATGTAAAATAACTAATATTTTCATAACATTACTAAAAAATATTATTGAATATTAATGTGCTTTTACATGCCACGGTGTAGTCTAAATTTCTTCATAATTGCTACATTAACCTTTAACTACTTTGTGACATTATCAAAAATATATTTTCTATATTTAGATATTAAATTCATCTTTTAAATAACTGTAGCCGACGAGCGACCGGGCTTAGACCCACGGTAATGCTACGCCTTAGGGAGGGCGCGAGCCTCCCGTCGCTCGCGGGTCACGCGGGCTGCAGCACGGTTCGCCTCGCGGAACGGTGAGACAGGGCGTGCGCGCTCGGAGATTGCGCACGAGCAACGTGCGTGGCGACCGGGGTTTTCCACGTCTCGGGGCTTCGGCGAACATAAAACTCGAAATTTCTGCCGTCGAAAGAGCGCCGTTACATACGCTCCACCACTCTGCTTTTAATTGCCGGAGAGAGCCGACCCCACAATTTTATCAGAGCATTGACGACTTCAAGGTCGGTTCCGCCTGGCTGCTGAAGTGTTGTCAACAATAACACATAATATAAATATAAAACACAAAGATTGAAACAAAAATATAAGAATATAAAACATAAAAATAATCACAGTATAAAGTATAATTAGAATCAGTTTTATGTAAATTGTGCTCTCTGTGTCGTTTGGTTTCGAGCAACGGACCTCAGCCGGATTTTGGTCTCTGTATCGTCTGGCTTCGCACAACAGACCTCGGTCGAATCGTGCTCTTTGTGTCGTTCGGCTTCGAGCAACGGACCTCCCCCGGATTGTGCTCTCTGTGTCGTCCGGTTTCGAGGCACTGCGACATCACGGTTGTGTCGTGTTGCCAACAATAACACAAACCCTTTTTTTGTACATTTTTTTTCCAAAATGTGTTTTAAAAATTTTATGGAAATTTACTCTTTTATTTTATCTCTGAATTGTCTAAATTGTGAAATCTAGCCTGGCGTAGCTATTGCGCATTCAGAATCTTGTGAGATTAAACAGCAATTTCTCCTTTATTCTCTATGACACTTAATTCTTTACAATAATAAATATATAATATTATTTATTCGTAGCTTATTTTGGAGAGTGGTTTTCTTCATTTTATTATCTGAGAATATATAACTTCTATATGTTTATCTAGAGAATTGGTTACAAGACTGTGAACAATTTTTTAGTGTTTTACATTTTCCAGTTATATACGCAGACTTAAGTAGACTCTTTATTATGTCGTAATAACTATGAGTAATGTACCTGTATCGTTTATAAAAAAATATCAAGTTTTTGGCTAGTGGCCGGTCTCATTATGATGATTATATTACTACTGTGCGCTGATACATTTTATGAGTAGTACGGGTGAAAACTAAATTGATGCATATTACGATATGAAGCGATTTTATAGCGGTCACGCGGTACCTAAAATTATTATGATCCTTCAAAATACTACTCTCTTTTTCAGTAAATTAACTTCCATAAAAATTCAACGTACTCTCGGAGGTTTTGTTGAGGTGGTTTAAGCAGATTTCGATACTTACTCAAAATATCACATTTAGCAAGCATTCATTTGATTATAGTTCTAGGAAAGTCAAGCACGTGTCATTTATCTAAATAAGACAGTCGCACAGAGAAATGGTTGTAGGCTTAATCCTCTAAACATTATATGGAGAACGGCTTTAACCCTGGTTTTAAACAAATGAGTATTGTATTCTAATAATTCTCTACAAAATAAAGGATTTAACTCAGGCAAGATTTTACCCATTAGTCCTCATAGATTACTATCCCTACAGAATATAATATGCCACCATTATATTTGAGGATTATGAAGGTCGGAATTTAACCTCAAATGAGATCTACAGCGTGACACAAAGTGTGGCGGGAATTAACGACAACCTACACCCCGCTATATATCGCTATAATATTTCATGTGAAGAAATATTAAAATTACTAACTAGTGCTACCTGCTAAAGAGATGCTATTAAGCCTAAAATAAAATTTTTTATGATTTTTGTGCCTTTGTCTGTCAATTTGTCTGTGCACATCTTCATTGTACATGCTAATTTCAGTAAAAGGTTGAACCGATTTGGATGCGGTTTCCAGTGATGTATTTGATTAGCTTGGGCTAACATTTAGTTTCATTTAATCGGTTCACAAACAAAAAACACAGCTCAATTTTTAGTTCACGTTCATTGTGTATGCTCATATTCGAACCGGCGGAAACGTTTTCACTTCTAAATACCGTCTATTAGCGTTTTTAGTAAATACTATGATCAGAGAGTTTTAAGAGAAAAAAAAGAACAAAAAAATTCATCGTCAACTTCTTATTCCGAATTCCACGCGAACAGATAGTTATGAAATAAAATCAACCAAATGCGAGTCGGCTCCATACTATGATGATTCCCTTCTATATTATTTAAAGAATATTCACTGTAATAAAATTTATAGCCATATTTAATGGTAATAAAACAACGTAGGTAGAACATTTATTTATTTACATTATAATTAAAGTGATACATAAAACCAATCACGATAACTAAAGCATTTGTTTTTTGTTATACAAAACGTTTGAACTATTGTAATTAACCGTCAAATTAATATATATTTTATGACTAACAATATAAATATTTGCAACAAATTAAATTTTTTTTTACTGGGTTTACAGTATGTAATTGTGATTTGTCACCTTAACGCGAATTGAATTATGTGAACAAAATGGTTACGTCGCGTCACATTTTGTAGTGAGAAGCATTTATTGACTTCTATTTAAATTTATGTGAGGAAGTGGCAAACCTTTTTTTTTAATTATAAGAAAACATCGACAAAAGCAAATCATGTATTTTTTTCCATGGAACTGAGGCTAGATAAAAAGCAGGATCATTGATTAATTTTTTTATATCAGGCCCGAAAAATTCCTTCTTTAATTTTCATCTCACTTAGCGTAGGAAATTTTGTTTTGAGAAACAAAAATCCACATCCATCTTAGGGAACCGCTTTAACAAAATCCATTATTAAACCTAATTTGATATGCAATGGCGATAAAATTATTTCCTCAGGTGTGTCAATGGTTAACTTATTATATTTTTCTGACCAAGCACAAAACCAGTTCTTAGATGCCGGTTTTGTTTCACGCAGTTATTGGAACGCGCTCTTCTATCCCATTCACAGAGGAAATATTAATATTTCATATAGCCCGTTTGCAATCGTAAATTTAAAGCTGATTCCTTTAAATCTGTACATATTTACCACTTGTGTTCTACATATTTGATCTTTTTCAAAATTTGTTTTAAAATATGATAGGTTTCTTTTAAGTAAACACCGTATCCTGCAGGTAAAGATGGAAGTGTTACCTTTATGGAGTAAAATTTTGCTTTATACTTTATTTTGAGCCATCAATAAATAATCTCTACTCTTTTGGCATATACCAGTGACCTATTTTTGACATTAATCATCAATATTATTACATAACAATAATCTACCTTTTAAAAAAAAAAAAGGTTAAGAAATGTGACGCTTCTGATAAGTTGCAATTTTAACAAAAGCAAAAGATTCCAAAAAAATTAAAAAAAGATTTCATTGTTTAAATCTCGTAACTAATATTTCTGATTTTTTTTATCAAATCTAAATCTCTGACAAGTCCGTTTAATTATGATCGACTAACCAAATGTGCTTCTTTAATTGTTTGATCTCAAAATACTTCTCCACTAGAAGGGCCTGCTTCGCTCTCTTTTATCGTAGAACTGGACTAATCGAAAATCTGTCCGGTACTGGAATGTCTGGAGAATGTGGTAGCATTGAAGCGGATAATAAATTACCATATTTTACTGAGATTACAGAATTAACAGTCGTCTACGTGATTTTCAGGTTCATGCAATTGCATTGGAACACAAAAAGGCATCTGTTTTATAGTACCCTTGTGCCAACTCGTCAAATATTTATAGTACTTTAAACAACACATTCTAGGCATCCATGATTTGTTTTGATTTTTAATTGATACCTTCAAAATAAATTTTATAACAGTTTTCAATCGAGAAATTGACTTTTTACTTTGAGGAGTAAATTTACCACAAACATAAAATAAGCTAGGAGAATTAACACAAACACACGTCATTTTGTATATTTATGAGTAATCTAAACGTTTTGATGACTTTTGTACACAGCAATGATATAGTTTTATGACTATCATCAAATAATCTTTACGGAAAGAAAACAAAATAACATTTCAGTGATCTGTCTTTTAGGATGTGATACGTTAATATGAATATATTTTTTATTGTTTACTAGGTATACGTACTACTTGTGTATAATAAATATTTTTGATGACTAGGTAAATGTATTTTTAGATTCTTTCGCATATAATTTTAAATATAATGTTGAATATATTTTTGGTCTCATATTACAGGTAAATTCCAAATCCCAATATTGTTTTGCTTAGACATTCATTATTTAGAAGAAGCCTTTGGCATTCAGATTACGAGACGGACGAATGAGGTTACCAAAAAAAGGGTTAAAAAGCGTTCTGTCCAGATCCTTAACCTATGAAATTTTAAGAAAATGGTTAAGTATGGGTAAGATCATATGTTAAATTATCTTCTAAACTGCAGCTCAGGAAAGGGTGTTATATTCAGAAAACATCTAAGTACTATAATATATTTGGGCATATTCATTAAGAAACTTAAAATGTAATATATCTGCGGGACAAAAATATTTAGAAATAAAAGAAAAAAAAAAATATATGTTATATATATATATATATATATATATATATATATATATATATATATATATATATATATGTATATGTGTATATATATATATATATATAAATATAAATATATATATATATATATATATATATATATATATATATATATATAGGAGATACTAAATAATACAAATACGGACCAATGCGGAAGCCATTTAAGGGACCGGTGGGGAGAAGCTATAAGGAACCTCCCCGCAAGCTATTCAATGTAAAGGTTGTGAGAAAATGGAAATGGAGAGGTACAATTTCATAGGCAAATACAGACTCAAATAACAATCATATTCAAATGTAATTACCACAGTTAATTAAACTAACATTTCATTGACCTCTAATAAAAGCCGTCAGAGTAACGATGGAATTTTGCTGGTTATTCAAGCAAAATTGCGCGGATAGTAATACTACATGTCAGAATCACTAACTGTTCTACGTGATGGAATAATAACATCTGTCATCTCGTTTTTGTTGAAACATGGGTAAATTAGAGGCACAAATATGAAGATAGAGGTTTCGTACTCATCTTTGATATATTGATTTAAGAGAAAGTTTCTGATATTTTAAAGCAAAACAATATGGCAAATGAAATTAAAATAAAACAGTTACAGGATAAAATTCGACGGATGATAGTTTACTTCAGAATATTATCAGATGATTTTCTTTGTAAACATTTTCCAACATATGACAATAGCTAATCTATTGTAAAAAAGTATTCAAGCACATTGTTTTTGATTTTGAATATCAGTTCTCCAAATCAGTGTAGCTTATTGGCCCAACTCGCACTATTAAAAAAATAAACAATAATTAAATAAAAACCTAATCTTTCCATAGATAAGCATTAACAAAAGAAAAATAAATTTTGAATTTGTTCTTGCAATCGATGCTTCGAAAAATAGTATCATTATTCAGTCTATTTATTCTTCATTAGATATTATATACACAACCAAATATATTTGAAAGCGTTTCTAGTCTTAGTTTAATAGCAATAAATGCTCCTACTTATAATGGTCAGCCTGACCACCTCTACATATACTATTTAACGTTCTTGACTGATGTGGATACGTAAACAGTATGTTTTCTTATATGATTATGTGCTTCTACAGAATCATATTACAGTTTAAATTTAGAAAATGGAGAATTTTATTTTAAACACTTTACCGAATTCATTTTTATCTAATTACTTTAACCAACTTGATGTCTTCCTTTGTATTTTTTATTTATTTAATCTGCTTAAAAAAATTGTCCGTACTGTTCTCTTAATGTTTCTCTTATAGATTTATTTTATTCGCCGTTTTTATGTCACTGTACAGCAAAAGAATTTTTCTTTAAAACCATTCTCGTGTTGATCTATCCGTATGTTTCAGATAATTTTATCATAAACTCTTTGATATAAAAACGGGAAATTAACCATAATAATACGGTACATTTACTTACACATATGTCACAATAGCTAATACCCAAAAATATTCGTGGAAAGTCTAAGGATAAACAAATTCGTATCTAAAAGAAACTAATTTTATATGTTACGTGTCGTTTAAAAGAGCTAATAATAAAGGTTAATATTTTTTTCGTAATTAAGAAATGCACTGGAAAATATCAAATATAAATATTAAATATTTCAGAGACTACTGAACCTCAAATTATGAAAAAATACCGTTTTCGAAACCTAGTCAAAGGTAATAGCCACACTAGCGATGATTCCAGATGTCATATTTTTTAAAATATTCATCACGTTTTATGCTTGTAAAGATGTAGTAGGCAATATATTGTCATTGTATAAATTATATTTGTATACGTAACCATGTACCCACAATTTTTTATAATTAATCAAGTGTATACATAAAATAGAAAAGTTTTAAAGGGGCCAAAAAAGGATACAATTTTTTTTACTGGTCTACATTAAATTTGCCTTTTACCTGAAAATGTTCTACATCCCTAGTAAT
Source organism: Druceiella hillmani (assembly GCA_039881145.1). Lineage (NCBI taxonomy): Eukaryota > Metazoa > Arthropoda > Insecta > Lepidoptera > Hepialidae > Druceiella > Druceiella hillmani. Next base: position 15,088,658 of record JAYKKI010000048.1, read on the forward strand.
TGATTCTAATTATAAAACTTAAAATTTGTAATTAACTCTTATTTTTCATTTGCGGAACATTTAATAGAGTAGCGATTAACTTGATAAAATATCGTCTTTGTCATAATATTTCAAAATGTTTATTGATTTGCGTGAGTAAATTTTTTTATTACCTTTTCTTTTGATATTATTTTCTTTGTCACGTAATTATGTAAACAAAAGAGAAAATGTTTGCTGTATATATAGTAATGTGACCATAAGTAGCCGAAAATGTCCAGTAACTGAACATTTAGAAACTGTTTACTTCTATTATTTTATTTGTTTTAAAAGACAAGCGAAATTTAAGAGAAATTCTGAATTATAAAGTTTAAATATTCTGCTAACATTTTTAAATTCTCAGAAAATAAAGAAATAAATATTATTTATTAAGTAAATAATTTACATTCTATTACATTTTACTTGAAGTCCTAGTTTTTGATAGTAGCGTTGTTTTTAAAACAAAAGCTAATTTAAAAAAATTATTTGCATTTTTGTAAAAATACAGCATTTTTTTAGAAGGTTTTTAAAAGGATTTTGTAGACGATTTGAAAAGAAATCTGCGATATTTCTAAAACTATTTGTTAAATATTACTGAATATGTTCGCAAAATTTTGTCACGAACCGTTTTAACGTAGAAAGTTGAAATACGGTAAAATGATATAACATTTAACTCACATATATATCAATAATTGATATTCTTAATATTGGTATAGTAAGTTTCTAGGGTGCAAACACTGGAACCGAAACATATTTTTTTATAATTCGTACATAGTATAGAATAAAAACTGAAAAACTGAACGTTATATGAAGCCAGATATATTAAATATGTCTCCTTAATATTGCAATAAAATTATTTGTTATAACATATAAAAAACGAGCCATGTAACATAAGAGTATAAAACAGTATGACTGCGAAGCTCCAACAAAAGGAAGTTTTCTGCTAAATGCGCACTACACCTTTATTTTCATCTGATCAAAGCTCGTTTATAATTTTGTCCCAAGATGCTTAATATTTTTCGGTTATCTATGAAAGCAATGTTATTAGTAGGATAAGAGGAGATTTGATCAAACGCCATTATAATTGGTGATTATCAATTATTTTCAAGGTTTTTTACATCATTGATTTCAGAATAAAACCGATCGCTTTCAAAATTTCCTTCTACCTTTATTTTATTTCTAACTTTGTAGCGTGCCTTATTTTCTTGACCTGGTTTTCACCACCACCGATACATCAGGGGATTTCTACTTTTTTGACTTTGCATACGTATTAAAATATTAGATGTTTCCATCGTGTGTTTTAAAAAAGAAATTAGTGTGGATTTATAATTTTAGAAGATGCAAACTTCTTAATTGTGTTAATCAATTTCGAACCAACAAATTGTCAAGCCTTCATATTTAGACAGGCAGTGTGACTGCAGTATCTTGACCAAGGACTTGGTCCCAAAGTTCCCTAACAAAGTCTCTGTTTGAAACCCACTATACAAATTGAAAACGAGTAGATCATCAAGTCTCATAGCTTAGGCAGGAAGTATCCCAGTGACATTAAGATTAAAAGATAAAAGGTTAAAAATAAAATTCATCATGAGGTATTGACATGAGAACTAAATTCGTGTGCAGTTTCATGAAAATAAGTTAAACAAAAGTAGCTAAATAATCTGTTACAAGATTTTAATCAATATACTTAAGATGTACGATGTTCACTTAGAGCGAGTTCTGCTCTGACTTAAATTATCTTGAATTATAAATAATTGCAAAGTGATCTAATCAAGAGCTATTTTGTGTCCTTTGCCCTATTAATATTGACACCATCGCTTTCATATAGCATTTACTACATTGTGCGTCCAGTGATTATTATGTTCATGCTTGTAAGCTCCATACTTGCGTTAAACTTTGCCAAGTTACTTATTTCCACTTTTAATATGATCATTCTTCTCCAAGAATACATTAATAAAATATCAAACTCTCAATAAAAACTGCCCAACAGAACCCCTTTCTTTCATTACAAATATTTCATCTCACTGAATTTATCTATCTGCACGACTACTCTTCACATTTGGATACCATTCTAGTGAGATTATTTAAATATAATAAAAAAAGGAGCAACCATCTAACATTTCGGCCAAGGCGAAGCGAAGATTTGTTCTAATTAATTATTTTTAGTTCAAATGTAAATATATACACAATTATGTTTAGTCATCTACTTAAAACTTTTAATCCGTATGTTAGACATTTAAATATATTCCCAATTGAATATAGATCTTGTTACAATAGTGAACTAATGAGTTATAAACCTACTTTATTTCAGAAATTGGCGTATAATTGAAATCCATTATTAATATTTGTAATTTTATTGCTTTGGTAGATTTTTTTGCTTTCTAAATTTGCTTGATACCTACTTAATAATCTATAAATATAATAATGTTGTAGAATTGGCGCGTCTGCTCCTTGAAGGTATTTACGAAACAATGATTTAGGAGATGACACCAAGAAGTAAAAGAATATAAAAATATGATTCCTGGAATATTTTTCCGTTCGTCTTTGAATTTATTTGTGTGCGGATCACCGTAAAAGAAGCTAAAAGAATTTAGATTATTTTTTTACTGATAGATTTTGTTGCGTTTGTGGTAAAACATAGTTTATATTTTATCGCAATCGACCAATATATAAAACATATGGTTATTTGACATTTAAATACAAAGTATATTCAATTGATTAATTTTACAATAAATGTTACGTGCGCTATTCTTAAAGTTACTTGAATAATATTTTTAATGGTCCACACGCGAACGAAGTCGTAGACATAACTAATTTATATACATAGCAGTTATACTCCAAAAACTATTTTTATTTATCTAATCGCTATATTACCGACGACCTTTTTTCATATTTTCTTTCGCTTATATTCTAGTATTTTATAGAACATTGGACTAAATTTCCATTCATTGTCATACCATCTAATAATTAAAAGAATCTAGGACATTTTTAAATATGCAAATATAGTAATGATTAAAAAACAATTTACATAAGGATAACATGAAATTAGTAATAAGAAACTAAACTATTGTCAAAGTAAAGTCAAATAAAAATTCAATGTTTTCCAATTACTTTTAATTTTTAAAAAATGCTTGCTAAAATGTAATAAATACTTTGCTTTTTCCTTAAGGCTAATCTGTCTATCATAGCCATTTTTCACAGAAACCGTTAAACGTAAAATCTGCGGCAGTGATTTATATATCAAACGAAATATATTTAAACAGTTAACGGCCAAAAATATTTACCCAAACATTTTCATAAATAGAAAACTGACCTTATATCCGTTATAGATACAATGAAATGAAATTGAACTAGACCAACTTGTGTAAACAAACCTCATAGGTCAACAATATATTTTCAGATGTAATATTTGCTATTTATTCAGAAACGCGTTCAAATTTCCCAAGAGAGGACCGCATATAATGTGTTTACGATTATTCCTATTGGGCTATCCAAGTTTATAGTATAATACGGGTGGGTGTGACACGGTGATACAGGTAAGCAAGTTGGTTTTGTGGTCTCTAAAATAACATTTCATCCGTAAATTCCTAATGTTTTTCTATACGGTGATGGTGTAATTTAATTTTCTTACGTTTTATACATTTTGAAATGCCTTGATGCGGCATGTAAACGATTTTTAATTTCACTGCGAATTGAATTTTGTGAGTGAAATGTTTCTATAAAGAAATGGAAAAGCCGATAATCTAATACTTTCGACCGGTATTTGCAAGTTATACTATAAGTGTGGAATGGACAAATTTAATTCGCTACCTGCAGGGGTCGGCATTATTTGTAAAATGTTAAACGGATATTTTTTTATTATTTGTAATAAATGTTTCCGACTAGCTAGAATTAGCTACATAAATTATTAACTATAAAATGTTCATTTTATAATTGGCCGGGATATTTTAAGTAAAATAATGTGGATTATTTAAAAATATATAAATTAACTGAATTAAACTCAGCACGACATAATATTTATTGTGAAAATTTAATATTATAACACATTAACAATTGCAGAAATTAATTTCTAAGTATATCATAAAAATTACATAATATCTTTTACTTTTATTTTACCCTTCAATATATATGAACACTTAATAAAGAATGTTGAATGTTGAAACATTTCTAATACCCATAATATAATAAAATAGCAACAAATACCAGCTGGCTTTTTTAGGTTGTACATTTGATCACATCTCGTATATTTTTTTCCATAAAACACATATGGCAAATAACTTCTTTTTTCTATTTATATGTATATATTTATATATACACATATATATATATATATATATATATATATATATATATATATATATAAATACATTTTTAAAATTATAATGTATTATACTTTGGAAGTTATACATTTTTGAGGTCGACTATTTTCAGCCCCCATATCTTCCACACCCTTATAGTGATTACGATGAGAGGGTTGAGGCTACTACCACGCATAAATGGTCATAAATAGCATTCCTCGCGATATGTAGTTTTGACTGTAGAGTGGAATGTATGCACATATACGACCAATGTTATATAAAACATATAAATATTTCATGACACGTCTTTTTAAGACATCGCAAATAATATCGCAAAAAAGCAATAAAATTAGGTAGAAATCAATAATATTGGAGATTGAGTGATATAATTATTTCCTTAATATTAAGTGAGACACCATGAAAACCGAAATTTTATTTAACGAATACTGAAAGAATGTAGAAACTTCCCTTAATATTTTTGATACGGTATATCAGAAATACATCGTTCGATCTTCTGTTCAATTAGCAACTGATTTTTCACAAGAACAAGAAAATTTTAGAAAATTTAGAGTAGTGTTATCTTGTTGATTCTTTTTAGGATGAAAAGCGAGTGAATCAACATCCAATATATACTGCACAACAGTGAACTAAACTATACTTTTCATTTACTCAACTACGCATTGATTTCAGTGATAAAAAGAAAGAAATTTTGATCTCTCTGATAATCAACTACTAGAGCGACCTAATATTTAAAATTAAAATAAATGAAAAATCTAAATCACAGGTTATATTGATGTTATTTGTCAGAGCTACTCTCATACTTTAATACTGCTACAGAAAAAAAAAATATGTTTAGAAGAGAATCGAAAACATTATTTTCGGCAGCTAAATGAGCTTATACTGTTAAACTTAAAATGGTGTGTTTATTAGTTGTTAAACTAAAAGAATACAAGTTGAATGGTTTGGCTCTCATAAAATTGTTATAGGTTTAAATTTAAAAATCCATCCTAACCATATTTATTGCAATTTCATAACGGTAACCATTAGTTGATTACTCTGTTCTATATTTGTTAATTTTCAGAAAGGAAAATGTAAATGTTGAATTTGTATAATCCTTCGATGCTGAGATAATATCTTACCGAGAAAAAAATTTTAAAAAATGGAGACCAAGCTCGCTAACATTTAATGTTGGTACATAGTTATTTTACTTCTCAAAAGTGAGGTGTCACGTAAAAAGCGAAAAACAATTTTTGAAACGAAGTTCTTTTATGTGGCTTACAGTGAGCAGCTGGCAAAAATCGTCACGTAAGGAAAAGTGTTATGCCCCCTCCAGGTGATCTTCCCCTCTCTCTCTGTCTCTTTCACTTAAATACGGTTGTGTGTGTTCGTGCGAGTATCGACATTCGAGCAGAAAGCATTGTGCGCGGTCAACTGTATGACCTCAATTCTAAACACGTGTAAATATTATTTACACTTATTTTTTTTATTCTACTGGCTTTCTGTTGTAAGCCAATCATCTACCAGACCGTTTCCGATTCTGTGTGTATTTATTTGCATTATAAATTATAAATTATTACCATATCATTTACCAAATATTCAAAACTTAAAATAAGAAAAAAATTAATTGGTTGAATAATAAAATTTAATGTTAAAATTAATTTTAAATTTAATTCCATTTTGAAACAATTAAAATAAAAATTATTTCATTTTATAATGCTTAAATTTTTATTTTTAATTGAATACAATTTAAAATTAATTTTAATATGAAATTTTATTTTTTTTTATTTAGAATCCTTTTTATATGTATTTTATAATTCACTATATCATATTTACTTTTTTTTAATAAATGATAGAGAGAGAAAGTTCAGTAAAAGAGGGCTGCACTTTTTGGCGTGACAAAAATGCACTAATATAATCAATAGAAATCTACATATTAAATCACGTTTAGAGTTGAAAAAATAATGTAAGGAAATTCATGTATTAAAATTTTGTAATTTCAAATAGCTCTGGTACTTGCCTTACTTCATAGGACCTGTAAAAAATATTTTAAAGGTAACAAAAAATTATTACACGTAACACCATCCATCTTAATGCCATCAATGTGAAGTGTACATGTAATTATTTTTTTAATATTTACATATGTATTCATAGGTAGAATTGCTATATCTTTATAGTTGCTCAATGGCATTAAAATATTTATGTCATCTATAAGATATAGGTATGTATATGCTATTACACAAACATTAAAAGATTACACCTACATGTTACGCCAAACTCAACAAAATTCATAAGTAAAAATTTTATCGAAAACTTTTTAGTTATTCTGTCGCGATGCAGGAACAAATAAATATACTCTCAGACAAATGGACAAACATTTAAAAAAGAAGATTTTTATATTCTCTTAGTTTTGTTATATATATGTAAATCATTTTTCATAAATAGATTTGATGTATAGATGCACTAATTCTGCATTTTTGTTATATGTGTACACAAGAAAATACATAATTTAAGTGCGGAAGACAAATAACACTGACAATCATGTCTCTTCTCATATCTCTGTAGGCATCCGGTTTGCTCACCCGGTTTATCTACCCCTCCCGCATCATTCCACACTTAACGTATAAACAGGTGGAAAACTTCATGGCAAGAGTAAAAATGTACGTAGCGCTATCTATTGACTGACATATGTACGCTACACATTTCTCTAACTACTACGCGTCGAGTACTTAGGCACTTCCTTATTGTTGTATTAAATGTAAGTAAATTTTTGAAAATATTAAATTCGTCAACTTTTCATTTTGTGACACTGAGTCCGATGAAATAAAAATTATACATCGCTCCTTCAGGTCGACCCAAATATTCTTAAAAAACTTCTATCTTTATTGAGTCAGTAGTTTATACGTGACGCGTATTCGAATAAAGGGACAACCATTCCAAAAACTCGTAACTTCTAGTATTCTCAAATTAACTTTCCCTGGAATAATTTGTGTGAAATTTTGTTTTTGAGCTAAAAGAGAATAGATGTTATTTATAGTGCCTTCCAATAATTTCTACAGTTTATAACTTCGTTGACTTTCCTCGATTTGGGATTTTTTTGTAAATAATACTCTTCATATTTTTTCGATATTTTATTATTTTTTTAATTAACACCAAAAAGTTTATATTCCTAAAAACTGTTATTGTATTAATGAGTATTGAATTGAAATGTCTATTGCAATAAGTATAGTAGTGTACACAGATACTCAATGGTACATATAATAATAGACCATTAACAATATTCGAAGACAATCTGCGTGCGTGTTCAAGCGCTATTCGCATAATTGAGAAAAGCTTTGTAATGGGAAAAGCAGGATAAGAAATAAAAGAGGCGACCGTTATCAATCAAGCACACGCCATTTTTTTCACAATTCCGATCTCACGTCAGCCTTTTTTTTTAACGCCATTTTGCGAGAATGAAAGGCTAGAGTGTCGACTTTTAATTTTAATATGGAAAATTAGTAGCTTAATTTTGACTTCTTCGTTAGAGCCTTCACGTCTATTATCGGTTAGAGAGCGCGTTCGTATTGGAAACAAAATATCAAAATATTCAGAGGATTATCGTTTCCTGCTTTTCCATCGTTACCTTTAGTTCAAATTATTATATATACATAATTATAATATATTATTATATATAATCGATGGTAACAGTCATCGATTATATACTTAATTAGTATTATAAATTTTTATTGTTATTTAGTCATAGTAAGTACAATGGTACGAATTTAAAATTAAATATAATAAATCTAATATACTATTATCGCTACATATTGAAATACATTGTAGAGTTCACGGAAAAAAATATGGTATTATGACGTGTAATACCATGACCAGACTCTGATTAAAATTGCAAGTTGGTGCTTTGATATAGAGAAGTGTTGGGAATAATCAATGAAAAGAGGTACACTTCTGAAAGTCTTCTGTCATTATATCATTAATCAAAATATACAGGGATATAATAGGACGAAAACCTTGTGGCCGTGGATATGTACTCTAGAATGTGAGCTGTGGCTTAAAGGTTTCAGACTTATAGCAGCTTCAGTGGTTTTAGATAATACAATTCCCTTGTTTTAGAAACACAATATTTAAATTAGATTACTCGTGTAATGTCATCTCTTCTTTGTTGTTATGAAAATACAAAAAGGTGTTGTTATAAAAAAAGGAAAACAAACATTATGTAAGGACTTAATTGACAACTTGTTATTCCTATTCTCTATTTGATGTCACGAAGAATTTTTTTTCTGATTTTCTACATTTTCCGGTAAATGGCAACTTCATATTTTGGTATTTAGTTTATTTTATTCTGCTTAAAATATGTCTCCATTATGATATAATCACCTATCCAATTCTGCATTATTTTTCTACAAAACATTGTATATTACTTCAATAAATCTAAGTTAACAATAATCTACTTTACAATGACAAGAAAATGGTAACATATTTACGATCTACGATGACAAATTATCTTAGATGCAAGTACACAGAATTTGCTATTAAATGTTAAGAATACAGAAGGCAAATTTAGAGGCTAAATATAAAATAAAGCAATCTGTTATCTTTTGTTTTAAAAGCATAAGATATTTGGAATAATATGTATTTCAGTTTAAAAATATGCTGACAAGATAATAATGATTGTGACTAGTACCAGACCGGTTCAAATAAAAATTTATTACTCACAGATAATCTAATTAATTTCAAACTTTGCTTGCGGATAAAATATACCACCATAAAGATTAAAAGTGTTTTTTTTATTTCAAACTTTGCCGTGGATTATAAAAAATATTCCCAAATAAAATAACAAAAGCATAGCTTTTAGTTTCAATAAAATTGAGAGAATTAATATATATAAACAAAATAGAGCAAAATAGTATTATTCAGTAAAACATTTCTCGAGTATTTTGAGTAGAGCAGGTTATAGTTTCTTCTGAATTCCAGTAAACCTTGTACCTATTTATCAGGCCAGTATTAAGTGTACCGCTATAAAATAATTAAAAAGGTAAGTTCCATTAGCATTTTGAATCACTCTAAAACAGCGATATGTTTTATGAACTTAAATGGCATTGTAAAAATATATTAGTGTATGGAAATATTATAATTCGTCTGGTTTTACGCTAATTAAAGCCAATGTTAAATGCCACTAAAACTTATTAAACATTAAAACATATTTCTTCAAGTATTAGTTAACACTCATAATAAGTGCGTGTACAGGATTATAAGCATATATAAATTTAAACAACGACATGTATTAGGTAACCGGCATAACGATATTGATAAATGTAATATGTTTACAGAACTAGGATAATTACGTAGGTATTGTAAATAAGTTACTTGTCACGTGTATGGCATTCGGTCAACCCCCAAGGATTAAGCAGTATTCTCTACATTGTTCTATTTCTCGTCGATAGTACGAATCCACATCGCGTAATATAGGGTTTAATAGAGACAGAAGCTATATATTTTCAAGAGTTGATTGTGTTATTAAATATAATACAAAACGTATTGATCAATTATTAAAGATAGTATTAACTTAAAAATCCATTATTTTTATGACTTGAATGTACCAATACGCAGGAGCCGCACCAGCAGCCAGCATTTTGATGACCGGTTCAATTTTAGCCAACGTCAGTTATTTCTGAGAACTACTACTTACTACTTTTCAAATTGAGCAGAGACAAAGAAGAGACGACGAACTCCATAAAATCCTCAAGGAAATTTTTATAAGTCAAGGTCGAGAAGCGAAGGCTCGTATTGAAGTTTGCAGAGAGGGAATCCAAAAATAAATGAAATAGGTTTTAGATTATTAATTATTTTACTTATGCATTTTTATTGCGTTTTTAAAATATTGTTTCTTTCTTATTTCGTTTTAATTTTTTATATACCATATTTATATACTTTTTGTACTATTATTATTTTCATTACTTTTGCTTTTATAAATTTTTATGCTCATACTGTGTTTTATTTTATATTATTTTAAATTTCAAAACAGAAAATTAAATTTTCTATTTTATATTATACTAGCTGACCCGGCCACTATCTTATATCGCCTCAGAATTAATAAATATTGTGTTAACTTATTAGATAAATTAAATTCAGTTTTTTATTAAGATAAAATGAATATTCAAAATGAATTAAGTTCAATAAATGTACAAATCAAAATGAAAACTATTTTAATTAAATTAAAATAACATTAAAATCACGACTTTGTAGTCATCACTTGGCATGCGATCCATCGCAGTTATGAACAACCAAACCAATGTATGATATTCATGAAGTTGTTTCTGCAAATCTTGAAGAACTTCTCTTTTTATTGCCGATTCGATCTTTTGACACTCATGAAGTTGTTCCTCCATGTTGCCCATGAAGTAAATTTAGATGAATTTATGCTGTGCATCTTCAAGCGGTTGCAATAATCCGATTCGATTGTGAATTTGGCCTTAGATCCATAAAGTCGAAGGCGAAGTTAGATTTATTAAATTATGATCACGAAAAATAATAAACGAATAAATATTTATTCTCTCTAGCAGAAATTACCTTGAATGTCCGATTGAATCCGCGTTCTTCTATAATGTCTGCTCCAAATGAAGTCACTTGGAAACAACCTTTTTATCTTTGAACTTTCTATAGAAAATGTCATGATTCTAGTGTTTCGGTACTAAGTAATGAATGCGATAACTCGGATTGCAGAAGAAAGAATGGCAATTTTATCTTGCCACAGAGAGAGCACAATCCAGGCGTTTCTCCAGCGAACTAATTCAATGCACCGCAAGGGTCGTACATAATATACATTGGGCCAATTCGAACGAAAGGATGCGAGCTGTAGTCAATAATGCAATCGTATTGAAATGCTACTCGATTCAAATCAACGCTTGAAGCATTTCGTATTGCCCGTCGAAGATTATTAAGTTGTTGGTCTGTGCGATAAGCACGACGATTTTTCGTTGCCAACTGAGCTGTTTGTTTTGTTCTTGTGTTTGTGAAGAACGAAGTTGGGCCATACTTACGCGGCGCTCTTCCCGTGCAATTTCTTGTTCATTTGCAATGGATTGATTAGCATTATTCCTAAGTCGAATTGCATTACGGCTTTTTTGTTAAAGATTAGACTCTCAGCATTATAAATAACACTTTAAAATTATTCAAGTAAATTACATAATGAAGCAATTATCCATTCCCGCACAATCACAAATATCATAACCTCACAAAGTGAACATTTTCATAAAACTTAACTATTTAAAATCACGTTTCGCTAATGAATTTCAGAAAAAATTGTTTAAAGAGAATTAATGTAATCGAATTCAAATGAAATAACGGTCGAAAACTGAATAAGAATTATTAATAACCAATCATCATTTTCGTTTGTGTCTGTCATATATAACGTTTTACACACAATTAAATTATTTGTGATTTTTTATACTTTTCCAATGCGCGAGGAAACTTCTCAAAGCCGAGATAAAAAAAATATTCAATAAATATATAATAATGAAAAAAAAATTAATCAATACTTTCTCGATATATTATCAAAAAAGCCGTTCCATCCATAAATGTTTTCCAATATTTTCGTATTTATTATCCTATTCCCGAAGAAGACAAATCCAAAAACAAAAAAATAAAAAAAATTGGTCCGGCCGTTCTTGAGTTATAAACGGTGAAACTAACACGACTTTGTTTTATATATATAGATATAAATTTTCAATAAAAAAAAGAAATATCAGTCAATCCGTTCTCGATATATCATCAAAAAAGCCGTTCCGTACAAAATGTATGAGGAAATGAATTTTCTTCAAAAAAATTTTTTTCGTAAATTTTTCCAATATTTTCATATTTATTATCCTATTCCCGACGAAGACAAATCCAAAAACAAAAAAATTAAAAAAATTGGTCCGGCCGTTCTCGAGTTGTAAACTATGTAACTAACACGAGTTTGTTTTATATATATAGATATAAATATTCAATGAAAAAAAAAATATCAGTCAATCCGTTCTCTATATATCATCAAAAAAACAGTTCCATACAAAATGTATTAGAAAATGAATTTTCTGCATAAATTTTTTTTCTTGAATTTTTCTATTTTTATATTTATTATCACAAAAATAATTGGTCCAGCCGTTCTTGAGTTATAAACGGTGTAACTAACACGACTTTGTTTTATATATATATAGATATAAATTTTCAATGAAAAAAAAAATATCAGTCAATCCGTTCTCGATATATCATCAAAAAAGCCGTTCCATACAAAATGTATGAGAAAATGAATTTTCTTCATACATTTTTTTCGTGAATTTATCCAATATTTTCATATTTATTATCTTATTCCCGACGAAGACAAATCCAAACACAAAAATAAAAAAAACTGGTCCAGCCGTTCTCGAGTTATAAACTGTGTAACTAACACGACTTTGTTTTATATATATAGATATAAATTTTCAATGAAAAAAAAAAATTAGTCAATCCGTTCTCGATATATCATCAAAAAAGTCGTTCCATACAAAATGTATGAGGAAATAAATTATCTTCATAAATTTATTTTTAATGAATTTTTCCAATATTTTCATATTTATTATTTTTTTCCCGACGAAGACAAATCCAAAACACAAAAATAATTGGTCCAGCCGTTCTTGAGTTATAAACGGTGTAACTAACACGACTTTGTTTTATATATATAGATATAAATTTTCAATGAAAAAAAATATCAGTTAATCCGTTCTCGATATAACGTCAAAAAAGCCATTCCATACAAAACGTATGAGAAAATGAATTTTCTTCATAAATTTTTTTTTGTGAATTTTTCCAATATTTTCATATTTATTATCATATTCCCGACGAAGACAAATCCAAAAACACAAAAATAAAAAAAATTGGTCCAGCCGTTCTTGAGTTATAAACAGTGTAACTAACACTACTTTGTTTTATATATATATATATATATATATATATATATATATATATACATATATATATTTAAATTTTCAATGAAAAAAAAATATCAGTCAATCCGTTCTCGATATATCATCAAAAAAGCCGTTCCATACAAAATGTATGAGAAAATGAGTTTTCTTCATAAATTTTTTTTTCGTGAATATTTCCAATATTTTCATATTTATTATCCTATTCCCGACGAAGACAAATCCAAAAACACAAAAATAAAAAAAATTGATCCAGCCGTTCTTGAGTTATAAACGGTGTAACTAACAACACTACTTTGGTTTATATATATAGATTTAAATTTTCAATGAAAAAAAAAATATCAGTCAATCCGTTCTCGATATATCATCAAAAAAGCCGTCCCATACAAAATGTATGAGAAAATGAGTTTTCTTCATAAATTTTTTTTTCGTGAATTTTTCCAATATTTTCATATTTATTATCATATTTCCGACGAAGACAAATCCAAAAACATAAAAATAAAAAAAATTGGTCCAGCCATTCTTGAGTTATAAACGGTGTAACTAACACGACTTTGTTTTATATATATAGATTATTATTTATTTATTACTCTTATATTATTTAAATTCTGTTATTGAAATACGATGTATGGTAAATTGAACCATATATTGCACTTTAATAACAGAATTTTTACGTAATGTAGCTTCTATCATCATTTACACTCGATTTGTCAGAATACAATAAGTTTTTGTAAATATTTTTTAAATTACCAAATACGAAGAATAATAGGTATTGATAACTTCTCGAGTTAAAGCAGTCACCAACTTATATCATTTAATCGAAACTGTAAGGTGAAACTTCCAAAGCAAACTGATTTCAATGCACATTTTAATATTCTAGCTTCTATCTTATATAAAGGAAATCATGTCGGTAGTCAGATTAAATTTCAGTAATAGAATTTTGGAATTGTAATTATTAAATGTAATTACGTGTGAATATTGGATGTCTTCTATCTGACAAAATTAAAAAGCCTCTTTTAATTTTAACGTCTTAGTCTGACGTTACTAAATGTTTGAATTTGTTGTATAAATTTGATCCTGTCCATTTGTGTTTTACTTGAAAATAATAATATTGTCAGCATTTTTTAGTAAGAATTTTCCATTCACATTTAATGATATTGATATTTATATTCATATACAGTGTTACCTATTTCATACATTCCAAGAAAATTGCACTTAAGTAGTAAACACCAGTCGTGCGTCGGAGCTATCACTTTTTAAATATTGTAATTAGCAAAATAATCCAGATAATATACTTGATTGCTCATTTAGTATTCCGATATATTACTTTTTTAATTTTTGTTTTTGTTTTATTAAACCAATTGCTCTTCGCATAATATAATTTTATTTGAAGAAAATCAATGCAAGTAAATTATGTAAATATTGTATTCTAAAACAAATTTTATTTCATCAAGTAAGGACTATCACACTTTCACGTGTTGCGTCGAATTTCTAAATAATCTTTATTTACACATTTGGATTGTTTTTATTTATTTATTTATTATTGAAAATTAATTTTATCTTTTATGTATAATTACCTTCATTAAAAATGTGTCTTCAATATTTCCAAATATACGTTTAAAAATTATAAACATTAACTTACGTATTTATATTTTTAATTACTTATCTATTTACATCACTGATTAATTTTCTGTCGATAGAATGAAGAAAACCATTAAGCGGCAAACTACACACTCAATAGAACTTATGAAATAAATCACTGTTAAATTATATTAGTTTAGTCTTTTGTTGTTGTACATTAATATTGCCATATTTTATTCTATAATATATATCTAATTAAATTTAACAGACAATATATATATATATATATATATATATATATATATATATATATATATATATACATATATATATAGTTTTAATATGCTAACAGAACTAGAATATATATGTATATATTCTAGTTCAGCTAGCATATTAAAACTTGAAACAAATTGAGGTGAAAAGTAAGCTTATATCGAATACATCCAATATTACAAAATGTTATGTGCGGGACGCGACCAACAACGACATCTGTCATCATGCGTCGATAAGGTTGTTTACGTAAGCAACTACTCTTTCCGCATGATTTTCTGCTTCACTTCTTCGCCATCGATTGATGCAAATAAATACACTATACATTTTTGTAATTACTATGTATGTAGTATTTAGGCTCTTTTTTGTTGTTTTTTTTTGTTAAGGCAATGTATTCTAAATGCAATTATAAATTCCAAAAATACGATTTTTGTTTCTATTACTTTTACTATGTACACATAAATAACTTTTTGGTAAATAAGTTCAATACAGATATACCAATGATACAGTTTCAGCGTATGTATAGATAACAAAAGACAAAAATAACAAGAAAAATGGTACCTTTAATTCTATAAGAAATATTTTAATAGTTAACCTATGTTTTGGTAAAACAACACTGCTACTTGCAATATGTATGTAAGTTTTTCTATTTACCCATATACTATAATTTTTTAACCCTTACCTTAATTTTATATAATATTTAATACAATAATACTTTTTTTTACAATACTTAATATTTTATCAAACACGATATGCTGCGAGCGAAAATAAATATTGCACCGTTCTACTTCTATGATCGGCACTGATACGAAACAAGTCTAAGATACTCATTGACTTTTTAATTTTCGCGTATATTTCATACTTTAAGCACAAGAAAAGTGGAACTTTATGACAAGCGAATGTTTTATTCAACACGATTCTAATGACAAATCCACCTTAGAAATAACACAATACAAAAAGAGAATACTTCCAGGGAACCATATTTTGTCACGCCTCATTACATATCGATGCAAGTGTTGTATTGGGTAGCATTCAATTGTAACTTCGAATCTTGGGTTTATTGAAAGAAGGAAGTACAACAAAGCTAAAATATTTTTCGTGATATTTTTAGCCAATAGTTGTTATATTACATACAAAATTTTATATTACGTAAAAAAAAATATTTGTATAAATATTTTTTTTCATATCCATATCATGATATGAAAAAAAATATACATTTAAAAAAAATAAAATATACATATACATTTTTCATATCCATATCCCAGTTTATACATTGTAAATGATTAAAAAACTATTGTTAATTTATCTCCATATATATCTGAAATAAAAAAAAAAATAATTTGTCTCCACACATATCTAAAATGAAAAAAAACAAAGCAGATTGAAGTTCGATTAACCATTTTTTTCACTTTCATTTATTTCTTTATCGTTTATTTATTTATTTACCTACTTTTATGTACACAATCAATACATGTGGCGGCCTTATTGTTACGAAAGCAATCTCTTACAACCAGAACATCAGGCCAGACCCGCTCGACGAGCGGCCGGCAATCGAACCCAGGTCACCACGGTATACCGCGTCGTTAAAGGCCGTATGCTTTGTGATCAACCCAACACACTACGGTGACTTTTATGTCACTTTGGGAAAAATTAAGCTTCACAGTTTTGTGCTATATGTTATCTTCTCTCTGATATTTAACTACGTATTTGAAAATCCTAAAAAAATATTTCTGGTATTCATTTAATTCGAAATTCCCTTAATTTGCATCAGCAATTTCAAAAGACTTAAATAAACATTTTCAACAGTTCTTTGAATATTATCTCGCCGATTTATTTGAAAGTAATAATGGTTCATGTCAATTTATTTTAAAATGATAACGAGTATAATTCAATTAAAGCTTAGATTATAATTTTGAACTTTAAAACATAACATAAGTATACTTAAATTAATGCATGTTATATTTAAAGTATAAATAAGAAATAGAGCGATTTCCCAGGATTAATTAGTTATAAGTATTTGTTGTGAAAATGAAAAAAATTTTTGACGATTAAAAAGTACACTTCTATTATATTATTATTACTAGGCAAATAAGAAACCTTCTTCATAAAAGTTATTAAGATTAATTTAAAAATGGTCTTCAGACCATTGGTTTTCAGATCATTTTGAATAAAAGTTCAAGCAGTTCATTAAAAGTTCATTAAAAGCTTTAATATATTAGTTCGGGGGAGTAAAACCAATTAATTCTGATGAAATCTGATATTATCTACATATTTTTCATTTGAGAATTAATTTCCCCAGTGGTTAATAAATAAACAAATTTAATTAGCCAATACGACAATAAATTATTTGATTAGTTAATGATAAATAAACCAGTAAGTTTAGTTTTTTTATATTTATTTCGATTAGGTCGTATTTACTCATTTTTTACAATTTTTGTTCATTCCCCTACCATTCGTTATGGTATTTTTATTAAATATTAATTTCATTTATTTAAACTTAAATTTTTTTTTTGTATACTATTCTCTAAATTAAAAATTCACAACTATTTTCATTAATTTAAGATTGCTTTAATATAATTTTCAAAATTAATTTTTCCCTGATAAACAAAAGTCATCAAACGAACTTCTTTTTAAACTTACTCCAGAATCTTAAATACATTCATTTCATTTATTTATTTTGTCCCTGATAACGGAAGAAGTATATAAAGAGTGAAAAGATTGGAGAGTTCAAAGGGATGTATGAGTTGAATTTATTTTAGGAGAGAGAGCTAAAACTTAAAAATATTTGCTTCGTGTAAAATACTAATGTAAGGAAAAAGAAATAATAGAAGACTTAGACGCTTTAACTTAACTGAGATTGAAGTAATAAGTACAAACTTTAGTATTTTGCAGTCACTTCCATCAAAATTAAAATAACCATGCAGACCGAAATAATTTCAGTGTAATAATTTTATTGATATTTTTTATGTATGAGATAATATATATTATTATGCAATTTTAATTTCTAATAAAACAATTTATTTTACATTCACAATTTATTTTTGCAACATTTTTCTTAAGGTGGATTGAAAATAATGGCTAGATATACACGAAGTGTTACCGAAAATTGATCCAATGAAAGGCTGCCTGAAGAAGATGAGCTTGTGTTTTGATTGATGTGTCCACATTTTGTTTATCTCATCAAGCAATTTCTTTGGCAAGACGTTTCTTTTGGATTATATACAGAGCTATTTCTTTCTCTTTATCATCCATCTTCTCTATGTGGTTGCAAAGTATATTCGTGTCATTTATTTACCAGGTCGTCACCTGGTAAATAAATTAAGCTGCAGCTTAATTTATTACGCTGCCAATCATAAATATTCAACACGCAGCTTTAGAGCTTGCATCTTTAATATAGCTCGTTTTTCCCTATTCTAAAGTTGTTAAGCATAATACGCGCGATCTTGTTAGATTATTCAGATTTGGTAACGGAATCGTGTTTCAGAAATACAAGATTTCTTAAAAAGCTTATTGTAACTAATTCCCTTTGTATTTTATCAATTTATTCACCTAACCTAACCCCCTGCAATATTTTATTCTAACGTAATTGTGTATCCACGTCTTCATGCATATTTTTTAAAATTTCTCTTCTGAAATTACTTATCACTGTGGACATGGAAATTATATTCAACGTTTCCAATAATTTATTTTTTAAACATTTAATTTTAAATAATTCGTTGGCTGAAGAATTTGAGTAATGAGAGTATTTTCAAGATAAAAATATTTTTTATGAATGAAATAAAAACGCTTGTTGAAAGATATATCTTGACTTTAGGTTACATATAAGAAATTCGCCAATTTTGCATTAAACTAAACGACAAAAGAAATATATGTTTCAAGTAAGCAATAATCTACGTAGAGGTATTAAAAGGGTAAGGAAAGAAGTTAAGTAATATTTTCAAATTATCTGGTCTTAAAAAAAAGGAAATTTTATTATATTTTAAATATCACATGGAAATAAAGAAGAAATTATCTTATTGCTGTTGTGTTTTGGATACGTTCTAAGACCTGGCATTTATTTATAATATTGAAAGCGATATTGCCGATGTCTTTTTAATGGTGGCATCGGTATTAAGATTTATAAACCAGAAATAAATACGAAACCTACAAAATTATTTGTAATAACTTTAACATGAATATAATAATGAAAATAATGAATAAATGTACATCAAGGGGCTTTGACATCATAATTTATGGCTAACTGATGAAACGTAAATTGGAAAAAAATTAAAGCCCGTTTGGACACATACTCAAGGTACATTATATAACAATTATTAATAAAAAATAACTTCAATAATTTGATAATTCCGAGGTACAGTAATCTATATCTCGGAACTATTATATTATTGAAAATATTTGTTTACTGATAATTGTTACAAAAACACACACGTATGCGTTATTGGTTGTGTGTGTGTATTGATATCGTTCCATCTACAATTTAATTATTTATTAATTAAAATAACAATATCTTCATAATTGGCTTATGCTTTATAGCCACAAAAAGCAATGAACTCGGCCAAATTCAAATCTATGTAACTATTATGCTAATAGAATTAATAAAATAATCATAAGGATCAAACCTAATAGTACTGATGTTACGTGCAGTTTCTTTTAAATTTTAAAATATCCAAGTAAGGATATAATATTAATAAGTAATAATATCTAAGTTTTCAAATATTCGATACTTAAAATTTTCGTGTTTTTTTCTAAAAGTATAGATGTAAAATATAACAAGAACTTACTTTCAGAAACAAGTAGGTATCGCTGAATATTTCTTGAAGGTTAGATGTTCCCGTGATTTCGTTTTCATGAACTTTTGTAAAATATTAATAAATTCAAAAGATTGAAGGTTAAATTACACTTAAAACTACCCATGATTATTATGAAACAAACTATTTCAAATGCGCTTTGTTAGAATTTAAAATTTCTTTATCTTCTTTTTTAATGAATATGTTGTAATGAAGTAAAACCATTGTGTTATTCAGGTCCATAAAATTTGCTATTTAAAACTTTACCAGAAATCTTTTAATAGTTCATATGTGATATGTGAACAAATAAATATATTCACCTGCACGTGATTTTTACGTCCTCATTCATTTGTTTTTTTGAGATGAGTTATCAAAACTCTCTTTTGAAACTAATACGCTGTTAAACATTTTTCTATTCACTTTAATACATCAGTTGTTGTTGGATATTTGGATTAACAATTGTTTTTAATTTTCTTACAAGAAAAATTTGCAAGGGTTTAAATGTCAAGACAGTATGAAGGCCATTTCATCCCTTTCTGAGAAACTTTTGCTATTTGCTATGCCGATTATTAAATTTTCGTACAATCTGTACATAGATTGAAGTGATCTTGTCATATTGTATGAAATTTCTTGAGATGGTCTTCTTTCGGGAAAATTTTGTTGACAGTAACTTTTAGAATAATTTCTCAAGTGTTGTCCTGATACTCAAGCAGTTATTCTAATGGAAGAATATGACTTTTCTAAAAAAACATTTTACTTTGCGCTCTGGGCCTCAAGCTATCAAATACTAAATTCCTGGAGTGTCGTGTGTAAAATATTCATAAAATTATCCGTTGCCCTGAAAAAGTATATTTAGACAAAATTGCGTTAAAATATGTAAAATGATAATATATGATTCTCATAAAAGAAATTTTCACAGATTTTTAAAATGTTCTTGCTGCTAACTCAATGTATGTAATCCTTAAGGAAAAGGATACATTTATTTTCAGTAACCTTCACTAGGATAGTCTGTAAATAAAATTAAATAAATATAAATGACATACACATTTCATAATTTTTGGATATACAGAACGTATAACAAACCATTTGCGACTTTGACAAATTAACGAAAGTTCTTTTGTTCTTCGTTTCTTCTGAAGACAAAAATTAATTTTTCCTGAAATTCACATATCAATCATTCAATTTTTTCAGAACCATGTCATGGATCGGGTTCTAATTTAACTAAAGACCTTTTATCAGCAGGTCAATATACGATCTCAATGTAATACTTCCACTCAATTAGCTGGCAAATCCGTTTGGCTAGATAATAATAAGCGAGTTGATGTGAATATCCTCCGTGACCTTTTCAATAATATGGACTCCATCATTTCTCATCTATGATAGCTATTGAATGGAAAGGGCGTTCACTTATGATGACAATATATTTTCTTATTTTATTATTGTGCTTGTTAATCATTTCGGAGTTTAGTGTTCCGTGTGTTTTTTTACTAAGATTAATGTTTTCATCATTCAAACAATACGCAGGTAAAAAGATTACCCTTGGAAACAAGTTATTTAAGTTTACTGTAAATGGTATTTAATTGTGAAAAATATTTTCTACAGGCATTTATATTCATATAGTTTAGCCTCAGGAGGTCCTAGTGTCATGCATGCACGTACATACGTACGACAGCGTGCGAGTCCGCACGCACGCACATGGACGCGCATACTCGCATTTATATTTCTTTTCAAATGTTGTTTAAGCGTCTCCAAAGTCACAAAAAAGGAGCAAATATTCTTAAAAATATTTAGACATTTCGCTTCTTTTTCCTAGTATCACCTAAAAACTACTGTCTGTTCGATTACGTTAAAATTTAAATTTAAATTAACTTTTATTTTTTCCAAATATTTAATAAGAGTCACATAAAACTTCCAAAACCATTAGAATTACATTGTCATTTGGATATTGCCAAGATAAAGATTAAAATCTGAAGTAATTTTTGCGATCAAATCAAATCAAAAGTCTGTATGTCGTCAGTCGTCAGTGTAAAAAATCAGTTGTCTGTATGTCGTCCTCAGAGGCTTATATATATACATACATATATATATATATATATATATATATATATATATATATATATATATATACAGGTTGCATTTCCTTACAACAAATTTTCAAGTAGTTGATTTGGCCTATTAGTCTGCATAATAAAAATATTAGTCATTATCTTTAGTTTTTCCTGGTTATCATAACGTACAAAACCCAAATGTAAGAAAATTATGAGAAAAATCGTCATGTGGTCCCATGATCTTACCAGTAATATTTCATTTTAAAAAATGGTTTTCTGACAGTTTTGCACATTTTATTCGGTCTAGAAGTCTTATTGCATTACTGCAGTAAGGTGATTTCGTAATAGAAAATTGGAATAATTTTTAAAATTCTAACTTTGCAAGTCACCATTTTGCACATGATCGGGTTTTACACGTTCATTGAAAATATTTTAGGTCCAGAAGGACGAGAGGAATCAGCCCTGTGAAAATATGTTGTAAGGGTAATACGTCTATATATAATTACTTTGCTTTCTCTATCGTAATATTTTTCATTTTCAAAAGTGGCTTAAATCCGTAATTGGATAAAAGGCTTTTACTATGGTAATGAGGATCTGCCTGAAAGCTGTTAAATTCTAGCTAAACTTCAATCAGTTAACCTTTTTCCAAAACCACTTAAAAAAATATTTCATTTATTTCTAACCGGTTTCGGAAATAAAATAAATAAAAAGTCTGTTCTAATTAACTAGTCTTTTTAATGAACATTTTTGTTACTACTTCACGCCAATAATCCTTCGATAATTAAAAGTATGAAATCGTATTCTAAACAGTGAGTAAACAAATCATTATATGAAACTTATCTGTGTTGTAAAACATACCAAATATACTTTTTAAACCAGAAATGGAATATATGTATTTATGATTAACATGTATATATATATATATATATATATATATATATATATATATATATATATATATATGTATATATATGTATGTATATATATATATATATATATATATATATATATATATATATATATATATATATATATACCCCATAGGCCTACGGACTATGATACTAATTCAAATCAAAGACCATAACTTTCACTGATGTGCGTGCGATATTTTAAAATTGAAATTGAGGACAGATTATTATTAATACTCTTAATCACAAGATCATTGGAACTTGTAATTTAGTTTTTAGTTTAAGTATTTTGTTTTTTTATTTGATTAAGTCATTTAAAATATTAATTAGAATAAATTAAATTATTTATTAATAAATATTATTGTTTTGATTAGTGATATATATCATGACGCATTTTTACTAGTTTATACACTTTATAAATATATTCACATCGCATGAACCTCATCTCGTTAAATTACATAGAAATCACATAATCAACAACATTATTTTCATAACATGCACTTAAAATAACGTTCAAATACTATAAATTGTAGAAAATCGTTCAGATTAAGAACATATTACTATCCATTAAGGCCGACTATATACTCATACATAATTACTCCGAATACTTCTGGATATCAATTTATCTATGTATTATCTATGAACTATGAACTTAAAGCTGTATATTTATCTATGAACTTATATATGAATTTATGAATTTATATTATCTATGAACTTAAAGCTGTAAATATTGTAACTAAGCGACTTTAACATACCTTTTATTTATTACTGATGGTACTATTTGTTTACATGTAACCTACGAATATGTGTCAGAATGGTTTATAAGTTAGAAGTTCTCGAAAAATTCTTCATTGTTTCGTTTTTGAAAATATATTAAATATAATATTTTAGTAAAACAAATATAAATAAAAATTAAAGAAATGTAAAAATAAAATATATGTGGTGAGTGAGGATACAATTTATGAATGATACACATTTCTATATTTCCGATAATACAATATTCCCTAACGATACTGAAACAAAAGGAAACAAGAGAAGATGTAATATTAATAAGAATGTTACTTCCCAACATGATCAAATAAAAAGCCCAAGTACATACGAAATACTCATGAATGTGAAAAATTGATTCGATTATCATTCTTGAATCACAAAGAGTCCATATTAAGAACGTTACTTAGATGACACAGTAACGAAATCGTGTATTGAATGCTATCGTTGCTTAAGTATCTTCCATTAACAATCCTGTAAAATGTTTTTCCTAGCTGTATGGCACTATAAGGGTGGATTGAAGGTCATGGAGTATCAAGGAGATAAAAATCATATTAGTTTGATATAAATTATAATATATATGATATTGACCAGAATACTTCATGTAAAAAGAGTATTACTCTAGGTGATTTTAAAAATATTTTAAATGAATATCAGTTAAAATGGAAAAAATGTTTGCTGGCAGTGTAATACAATAGAATTTTTAATATCGATAAATGTTTTTTGTTTATGATATCTATAAAAATGGTAACTGCTACATATTTATCCCAAGAACTGCAGCAGGTATTGCGATGAATGAAGTGGATGACAATTTGTTTATGTTAAATTAAATTATTATAAAAAATGACATCATAATGCTGAATGAATCTTTATTTACATTCCTATAAAAATGGATTTATCAGAGGTAACAAGATGCCACATCATTCTATAAGTAGAAATGAATGTTTTTCCATGGCGGCCTTTTAGTAGATGACGTGAAAATATAGATAACACTTTTTAAATATATAAATACATTTTTGGAATATTTTTTACAAGTAAGAAAACATTCCATTCTTTATTTACATTCCTATAAAAATGGGTTTATCAGAGATAACAAGATGCCACATCGTTCTATAAGTGGAAATGAATGTTTTTCCATGGCGGCCTTTTAGTAAATAACGTGAAAATATAGGTAACACTTTTTTAAATATGTAAATATATTTTTGGAACATTTTTTACAAGTAAGAAAACAAAAGGATTTAATATTTAACAATCGGTTAGTATATATACTAGAGATAATATTTACGTATTTAAACGACATAAAGTAAATACTACGCTTTTATTTCCATTAATTAATTAATTATTATTTGGAATAATTATCACGTCATACTTTTTTGGATATATTGGTATTAACTTTGTTGTGTACCTCTTATAAAAATAAGACGACAATAAAATGTAAATATCAATAATTACATCAACCCATTCATTTCACACTAACGTAAACTGAAACCTGATCATTGACTGAAATATCTGCCTATTAAAAATCTACACGTTAACAGTTAGCTCTTAACAGACTAGAAATATAATATTTGAATGCGAATATATTTAGAGTAAAAATGTCGTTTTCACCTGCCTACATGGTTCGTCAGAAAGTAGTAGGGAGATTTATTTTGTTAATTAGTTTTTATAATTTACAAAAATTTAAGTAAAACTTTTTATAATTATTGCCAAATAAATAACAATTTGGCCAAAATTATATTTCAATACGAATAGACTCAAAAGCTTTAATTATTTAATTTTTACTCTAATTTGATAACAATTAGAAAGCAAAATGAAATCTGAATGGAATCACGAAGGTACGCCATGTTTGCAATAATCATGAAGGTTGAATATATTTGGCGTTAATTTTTTAGAAATGCATTATTCACAATTAAATGAAACTACGTCATGTAGTATTATTTCCACTTTCTTTAATTTCTTTACCACGACCTAGGTTTCGTTGTATTACATCTTCAGGTGGGATATTAGCAAAGAAAAAATCAAAGAAAAAATCTATGCTAATATCCCACCTGAAGATGTTGTAATACAACGAAACCTAGGTCGTGGTAAAGAAATTAAAGAAAGTAGAAATAATACTACATCACGTAGTTTCATTTAATTGTGAATCATGAAGGTATTAATTTATGAGTTAAAATTCAATAATATGATTGGAATTTTAACTTGAGATCGAATAATGGCTTGAGCTTAATTTATGTCTAGCTGCGTTAACGACTTCGTTCAAATATGGATTTTAAAAATAATATAAGGTTAATTTTAAGGTCGATAGACATAACTTTGCCTTAGCATTGCATTTTATAATAATTATAATGTAAACTTTTAGTAAGTAAATACAATTCGCAATTGCATACTTTATTTTTTTTATACCTGAAACTGTTTTTTGCCATAGTAATACAAATTATTAACCCACACATTTTGTACTAGCTATCTTTTCAAAAGTGTTCATATATTAATAGAAAAGAGAGTAAATAAAGATTTTATTTTTCTATTTATATGCCATGTTAGATATTATTTAAAAGGGCTGATTTTTGATCAATAGAAGCAGTTTTTTCTTTAAAATAAAATGGAAATTCGAAAAAATATTCTAAAATTTTTGTTTAAATACAGCATTCCTCCCCTTACTTCCGAATCTACTAAGTTGAAAATCATGAAAATACAACTTTGATAAAATCTAACTAGGAGCTTATTGAGAAACTATTTTAATTATCTTATTATAAGTAATTTATGCATCATATGTTACGCCTGCAGTATATATATATATATATATATATATATATATATACATTTTTTCGAAGGAAATGATGTCACATCGCAATTGCTTGGTTGGGCAATATACGTATTCTTTAAGTACATACTTTAAAAATAAATATTTTAAAAGATTTCCATATAGCTTTAGATATTCCGTCGATTCTATTTTAAAACTTCAGGATAATTTCAATATACCAAATATGATAAAAGAATAAAATATGCATATTTTAGGTTTGTATATAAATTTTCATCTTATTAATCTGCTTGTTTTGTGGTGGCTAATACTTCAATTTATTTTATAAAATGAAATTTAGGCATTGTTAAATAATGCAACAGAACGTTATAGTTCCCTAACTGTGAATAATTTCTCCTAAAGTAAATTGTCCTCGTACGTAAAATGTTTATTTTCATATTAATATTAACTAGACAAGTTGACTTTAACTTAGACCCCATTTCACTCTTCAAAATAAATGCGGTGAATACGGTGACACCTTATCTTTCCTTTTCCGGTTTTGTTATTTGTAAACTTGTTTTGGGTTACGTATGTCAAATTATAAATAATGAGACGTGAAAGTTGGAAGTTTTGTAATGTAGAACTGTCTAAAATTTGATGTATATTTATGCCGCATTTGAAAAGGTTATTATTTGAAAGAAATTTTATTACATTTCATATTGGTCTGCTTGTAAATGTAAATTATGTGACAGATATCGGGATCGAGTTCCTCTCCAACTTGATTTGGGTATGTAATGGATTGAATTCAATTTAGCCCAGACTATTCCTGATCTAATGACAGTTATTAATATTTTTAAAATCATTTTATTTTCAGAAAATCTCGTTACATTTTTATAGACTTTAAATCTAGATTAGCTCAGAGTAAGTTAATATTTTATTGGAAAGCTTTTTCTCTAAACAGGTATCGAATTCCAAAAGCAGTGGATGCTTTGACTTTATTTAAAAGTAACATAAACATTATTTCATAAACGAGTAAAATATATACAAAAACATAAATAGACATGCCAGGGATATTTTTCCAAAGAATATGGTTTATAAATTAAAAAAAAGAACTAAAAACTGATTCGCTTAAAAAGCATTCGATAAGTTATAAGTTTGGTCAAGTTCTGAAAACAGTTTTTTTAGTATTTATGTCTATTTGTTTTTATTTCAAGTGTACATTTCCATTCTTGACGTCATCTAAATCAAAACGAAATGCCGGAAAGCGATGAAAAGCGATACGCGTCAAATGCAGACTGCAGTTATTATTTGTATTCGTGTGGTACGATCACTAATAAGTCG
Source organism: Druceiella hillmani (assembly GCA_039881145.1). Lineage (NCBI taxonomy): Eukaryota > Metazoa > Arthropoda > Insecta > Lepidoptera > Hepialidae > Druceiella > Druceiella hillmani. The sequence goes on from JAYKKI010000048.1 coordinate 15,116,344, forward strand.
ATCTCGTGAAATAATGAAGCATTTAAATTTCAGTCACCAATTTATAAAATATTACAAGTTATTACGATGCTATAAAATGTAGCTCAGCACAGCACAATATGACATGCTAGAGATTTTGTAGTACTAGTTTTATCCACGGTTTTGCCCGCATGGTGTTAGGAAATCGAAAACATTTTTTTTTGAGAAATGGCTATAGATTTAAGTCAAACCGTTATTTAGTTACAAGGTAATTATTGTTTTTAATATAACTTACCAATTTAACTTTTAATATTTGCTGTGGTGTAAAGTGGTACGCTGCGAATATAATGCGACAGTAATCTGGATTAAAATCCCGTGCAATGATTATTCCATGAATGTTGCATCTTAAATGGAACATTTACCATGTAGCAAGGTCTGCAATGTGCAACGTTTAGTCTGACAAAATTGTGCACTCGTAAGATGATGCCTATTTTATAGGCATACTTATCATAGTAGGTATTGATCGAAGATTATTCTGAATTATGAGAAGTGATAAGAAGGTCAAAAGTATTCGGAATGGTTCGTTTATCAATTTATTTTTTTACAGCTCATATTTTTAAAGAAATAAATCTGTGTATTCGCACTAATATTTGTGTATTTTTGAAAAGGTTTTGTTCTAAAAAATCGTTGCAGTTGTGCACCGGATTAAAACAATGAGATTATTATGAATGACAAAGTGAAATGAAATTCAAGTAAATATGATGTATTAGTATAATTCTATGATGTATTAGAATAATTCTATATCCTTCTCATGTCCAATGTTATAAATAATAATAAATATTTGTTTTCTTGTTTATTTAATACTGGTATTTTTATAAAACCGACTGCGATATGGTACCTTTTATTTATATTAATAAGACTTATGACAAGTGTACATAATTAGGGCATTTTAAATTTTATTCAATTGTCTTCCATAATTTATACATAAAAGTTAAAAATATTTTAAAAAGTCATACTTTGATGTACTATGACGAAGCGATGACTAGGTTACTCCTCTATCAAGCAAGTTATTTTTATATAATCGTCTATATTTTAGAACGGGAAAATTATGATAGCATTAGATTGGTTATCTAATATCAATAAATAAGTCTATACTTATATAAGAAATAAGTAGTATTATACAAAAATTAAAGTTAAATTTTTAATACCATAATTATTTCAAAATCAAATAATATTCAAATATAGATTTAACGAAGTATTTCTATTTTTAAGTTTTTCTATTTTTTTAAAGAAATAATTCTGGTTTATGTTCATTACATGGTATAATTGACGGGATGTTCTCCTTACAACTTATTTCTAAAAAAAATATCAAATGCATTCTAATTTAAAAGCGTTAATATTTGTATCGTTAAAATCGATTCGCCTTTTTTCATTCCTAACATAACAATTTTAACTGAAATGACCAAACTTGTTACGATTACACAATTATAAAATATAAGACTACAATTACATTCAAAATTGTTATTCTAGTAAATATTTTAACGGAATATAAAAAATATTTTTTTTAATAAAGTAATTATAGATAAAAAAACTAGGTAACAGTGAAACGTCAAAGAATAGGAGATAGTGACAAATGACGTTTATTTTTTTTCTTGGTTTGCAGGCCAGTAATGAATAATATATAATCTAATCATAGAAATGGGTGTAGCTGGCGTCAGGTTGCATTTATTATTTTAGCAGCTTCCCTTTTAATTACTAATCCTTTATCCTGGAACAGTTGGTAATATTTTTATGTGAAGTGGGTTTCGTCAGAATATTTGTAACCATATTTTGTGTCCAGACATAATTTACTTTAGTTTACTTATTATCCTACTTTAATTGCATTATTAGTTTCTACTAGTTTTTTGAATACTTTAAATCTTTAAATTATTTCTAAGGAAGTAACAAACACTTTGCTACTGAAAGTATCTGTAAAAGTGATATAATCCACGAATAGAACTTCTTACCATCAGACTACATAAATCAAAGGGCATTAAATGGAGTAGTTTGGAAGCTCTAGTGCCAATGTTTTTAATGAATGTATACTTCTTTACTTTAGTCGTACGTAATGGGTTATCTTTGTGTTAGTGTCCCTCTACGGTATTATCTAGCATTTTCTGTAAGTCTGTCTGTCATTTTCTGAAGTTCAGATGACCCATTCGCTGATGCCATATGTCCATAATAACATTGTGAAGTAAATATACGTTATTGCTATTGCCTAGCAATAACGTCAAAATTAATTTTTTATTTTGATATATTTTAAAATCATCTTTCTTAAACTTTATTCCATAGTCATTTTTTACCATCTGACCTACAGAAAGTAAAGTCATGAGCGAAGTAAAGTACATAGTTGTCAAGAGGGCACATATAAAACATTTTTAACCTGTATTGTGCGAAATATACCATCGGAGTCCTCGAGAAGAGTTTTAAAATATACAATCGCTTTTCAAAACTGAGCGATATTGATTTCCAATTGAAGTATTTTCTATTAAATTTATTTTTCTCCTTTGCCTTAGTTGTTAGTGGAATTTACTCAATGATTGCCGACTGTGTCGATAAATTGGTTTCTTGAAAATATACAACTCTTTTTGTAATAAAATAGCTTTGCTTGTAATTCCTTCGCGTTAATAATGGAAATGATTTATTTGTTTATCATTTTGTTGCCTTCTCTCAATTCTTTTAGATTATTTTTTTACCTTTCCTTGAACCATTTTTTGGTATTTTTTTTTCAATCCTTAAGAGATTCTTTATGAAATATAATTATAATATTTTTATTATTTGGTCGAAGTTTTAAAGGTTTCCTAGGTTTGCACTTCGGACAACTCAATATATAGTATAGTAATCTGGCCACAATAAATTCCATCTACTCTAAACATTTATCAATCGGTTTTATTATTGTCAGACAAAATTATGTTTCTAGCGGAAACAGAACAGCTTGCCGGTGAATATTATATCAACGCTCTTTATATTCGCAAACACGACCTGTGCAATTGCGGTTTGGAATTAGGGTAGCGGAAAAGCAGTCGGGCAGGTGGTCAATTATCAGATGACAAAATTGGGGGATTATTTTAGTTTAGCCCGCAGATTAAATTCCATAAATGTAGAAAGATGATTACAAGTTTTATTATTTTCTTTAAGTTGTCTCTTAAAATGATTTTAAGAGACAACTAAAGAAAATTCAACTTAATAAACTGCATAAACTAGGTACTTTCTTGCGAAATAGAGGTGATTTTTCTGTCTTTACCAATTTCAACCATTATACAGCTGTCTCATGATATTAAATCGGATAAAACCTAACCTATGATAGAACGCAGACTTTTACCTATATACCAGCTGGATAAATTTAAAATTTACTGGTTAGTTTTAAAATTACATCTAACCAACAAGCTCATAAGTTTTGTGTTTTTATTACATCAGTACAGATTACGTTGTATGTATAGTGAAGCTTTCTACAAAAATATCATTAACAGTTAACTTCGTTATATACCTTAACAACAGTTTAAAAATGAATTTGACCTAAACTCTATATTACAATCTCGGTGCAGATAGATATATTCGAAATACGTACCATCAAAAGTTTAAAAAAAAATTACGTAAGAAAAAAATTACGTTTATAGAGTTTAAAGATACTAATATCTACGAAGATTTTAAAATTTAATAAAAATGTTTAATTTTTACTCAAAATGTGAAACTTAACAAATAAAGAAATGAATTGCGCAAAAAAAAGATAACATACTGTTCAAATTAGTTTCATGTTGTGATATATAAGGTTAGCTCCATTAACTAATGATATTCCCAAACGTTTCCTTACCTTTATTTCTCCACTATAAAGGTAAATAACGTACCTTTACGAATGTTTTCCTTTCATTCATTTCCCGAGAGAAATTATCTTAAATCAACAAAATGTAATTTGTATTGATAGGATTTCTCTCTGAACCACGTTGGCGAGTTCTACTGGAATGCTTTTATTTTTTGTTAGAAATATACATATATATATATATATATATATATATATATATGTATGTGTGTGTATATAAATATATGTATATATATATATATATATATATATATATATATAAATTTATACATAAATGAATATGTGTGTGTGTGTTTGTGTAAACATATATTGTAAACATAAATTTCCACCGAACGCATGACTGAAAATTACGAAAAAGTATTATTAATAAATAATTATTTAAATTAAAGCGTTCAAATGAAAGGCAGGTAGTTGTAAATTTCAGTACCATTAGGTACTGAAATTGCTCCAAAGCTGGTATGAAAAGTAAAGTATGCGAAACAAATTTCGTTATAATTATAGCTAGGTGTAAATAGTTTAGTTCGTGGCATTAACGCGCAATATATATTTACCTTATTACACAGATAGGTATCACGATACTGTGTCACACCCTAAAATTGACTTTGTGGTTTTCATGAGACATAATCCTTCATAACTGCAGTTTCCTTAATTTGATCCTGTGGTAGTGTTTGGTAATAAGTTATTGGAAGTTAATAGACCAATGGATATATAATCTAATTTTCCTTAAGTATTCGGTACGATTTTCTATAAAAGCGTAATTTTAAAACCATTTCTCGCAAATAAATTATTTGTTGATTATTGTCACAAGTTACAATATCAGAATTGTAATTTTCTTCAATAAATGTTTCCAAGTGTTTTAAGTATATATTTTAGGGTAGTTCTTTGTAAATTATTTCCATTTAACAACATAGGATTCTTTTTCGTTTGCGTCATTGACGGTACACATTTCAATTTACTTCAAAGAGGTCACGCTATAAAATTCGTTTAGTAGTTTTAATGCAATTTAGTACAAAGAAACACAAAATTTTATAAACGATCCATTTTTTTTCTTTGGTTTACCATAATAAACTGTCCCTCGAACTTATTTTTGCAAGAAAAACTTTAAATGTACAAATTTTTACCTTTAATATTTTATGATACCTATGTTTAGGTAATATAAATGTAAGTAGATAAAAATTGGCATAATTTTGTTTTTGTGAAAATGGGAAGATTTTCCAATTATTCCGAAATTTCGTCACTATTTTTGGTTTTTATTTTGTTTTTACGAGAATGTGTTATCAGCTATTTTTAACGAAAGAATCATATAAATGTTGCAAATATTTTGTATTTACTTATAAAAACTAACTCATTATCATCTAAAATTCTTAAGGTGTCACAATAAAAAGGCTTTTTCAAAATATGTGAACTAAGTTAATGTAATTAACTTCGTTACTTCACCAAATATTCTCATCCAAAATAACTTTGTAAAAAAAAGTAAATCTTCGACCCGTGTATTGCTAGTGGTGTAAGAAGTGAGACGTGATATTTTGTTACTAGTCTCATAAAAAGGCTCCTACTTGCTTAGGAAAGATAGTTAATGTCTACGAGACGTGATATATAATGAGGAGATCCTGAAAAGAATATCACCAGATTAGCAAGCTGAAGTGGTAATAGGCCTGCCATAAAGAGCGAAGTTAGAAGACCTTCAAGTTAAGAACGTCTGTTTTGAATACATCTCCTAAATTGCAGATGATAATATAATAGAAAATATATTTACACATATCTGATTCTCTTACTCTCTATAACTCGTTTCTTTATATAAATTAAAGACAGAATTTTAGAATTTGAAAGACACTTTTACAATAGTTATTATTTTTAAGTTAAGTCATTTTCGCTCTGAAAGTGTAATTTGTTTTTTTTTATAATTAGTCATCATCTAAATGGAGGAATTAGTATTTTAAGTAGTCCATATCGCAATGACAATTTTGATGAGAGAATCATTCCATAGTCTTATTTATTGAACATTCCAATATTTGCTGCCGGGCTATCAGCTAGGTTCCCATAGATTCTGCTGCTAGTAATGTTGTAGTTTTATTTTATAGCTGTGGAATATGCTGAATATAATAGATGAAAATAGTTACAAACAAGTATTTAGTCACGTAAAATTTATAATATTATAGTATCTTGCCAATTATTTTTTAATTTAAAATCAATATACCTATATTAAATATATTGAATATATTTGGGGTTAATTTTGTAGAAATTCGTTATTCACAATTAAATGAAACTACGTGATGTAGTATTATTTATACTTTATTTAAATTCTTTACCGCGACTTAGATTTCATTGTATTACAACATCTTCAGGGGGCAATTAGCAAAGATTAAGTCTTAGAAACTTCCAGCAGCATTTAATTATTACAAAAAACTATAGCGAAAGCGGGGTTTGCGCGGGTTTTCCCCCTGCTTATGTTAGTGACTTTATTGTAGGGGAGTGGTGTAATTTTAAAGTTATGCAATACATAAATATTTTAGTAAGGGTGAAATCTTTTCCTGTTTAAGTAAAATTTGATTAGAAAATTACAGACATTCTGTAGTGGTCATCATACATCTTATAATTTGTTGGATATCCATCATATTTTTATGCCTGTGAAAGATAGAGTATATAATAAATTGAAAGATACGTCGTGAAAAATTCATATTTGGTAATAATTTAATAGAAATAGTATTTAATCTTAAATGTTCATAAGAGCCGACATGTGCGCGGAGATTTTATATTGTGAGTTCTTATTGTGAGTGGTCTTTTTACTAAATAATATTGGTCTGCTACATGCACGGTGTGCATACAACGAAATATAGGAACAAATGAATGGACTTAAAAAATAATAACGAATACTTAAAGATTTACCTTTCCGTATATAAAATTTCGTCCGTCTTTACTAGTTGTAATTTTTTTCCAACTGTAATTATTAATAAGTTGGTGTTAGTTTAAACACCTTCTTGTACTATATGCCACTAATAAGACCATAAATTTACACAAAGTTTAAATTGCTGATTTACACAGGTTCACTACGTGTGGGCAAATTTTGTTTATTTTATTTAAATCAGTCCTTTTTTGATGACGTTCACAGGATGTAAACTGTTTATTGGTTTAGTAGCAAGTTATTTTCACAACGACAAACTGTTAATTTTAATTTTGATTTTAGTCTCTATTTGATTTTTTATTTTAATTTTAATTTCGACTTCAGTTTTAATTCAAATTTAATATTTTATTTTAGTTTAGGAAAAATCGTTTTTAGATCTTTTTTTAAGAAAAGAAATGGTTTTATACGTTGTATTGTATTCACATGTTGTATTGTATTAATATTTCTGGTAGCACGAATATTTTTGCCCCTATGAATGTAACTGTAGTACTATTTAAGCAATGTAAAATTATGCATGGTGACCTATTGTAAATATACGGGAGTAATACATTACATGGTAATCGGGACAATAACGCATGTTAAAAGTCTCAACTTGTAAATGAAGAAAATGAAGGTATGATCTGGTTGTAAAGTTGTTCGAGAAAAGGAAAACCGCCTTGATTGATGACAATAAAGTTTACTTTCTCAAAAATAACCGTATAAAATTAATAATTTCTTTTCATTTCATTGAGAGACGTGTAACATAGTTTATTTCCACCTCAAATTTTGAACGTCTGTGTCAAATAGTTTATGAAAAAAACGGGTGTAGTCGACGGATAAATGGATGCACACCAGAATTAGCTTATATTTTTTTTATGTTGAGGTAAGTAATCCTAAAAAATTTATATCTTTGGTGAAAATATGACTTATGTCTAATAAGTTATTGTTAAAATTAGGAAAGAAAAAATATTTATTTATTTAACCATTTTATTGTCTCTAATTGATGCACATCAAGGACTTATTGCTACGAGAGCAAACTCTTACTACCAGAACAACCAGACCAGCCCTGCTCCATAAATGGGACTGGACTGGGTGTTATGGTTGATTGGGTATTATGGACCGGGAATCGAACCCGAGTCGGATACGATTCCCGATCGTTCGTCGAGCGTTACACTGCACCTGTACTGTGTCGCATCGTTAAAAGTAGTACGCGTTGTAATCAACGCAACACACTATGGCGACGACGATTAATACAAGTTGACCGAAAAAGAAGGAAATGAAAGTTGTTTTTTATACGCTATATTCTAGGAAGTGTTTTAAAGTAAAATGTTAGTAAGGGCAAACCACTTCCCAGTTAGTGGATACATATGTGTATATATATATATATATATATATATATATATATATATATATATATATATATATATAAATTTATATATATAATATTCTATAAAAATAATAAACTTTCTCCAGAACATTTACCATTTTACAATTCATAATAATTTTTTGCTCATTACATTACCAATATCAATTCATTTATTAAATATAACTCTATTTTCAATGGATGAATGGTTTACGAATATTTGGGTTGTCATTTAAACAGTATATTATATAAAAATATAATCAATCAATTCAGAATAAATTGTGTAGATATTTTAAATTTGCTTTGACTTTCTTTAGTTCTCATTAGATAATTAATATTCTTATTATTTTGTTTCGTTTAGGTTCCAAATGCTAAGCAAAGTCATATCTTTAACATATTCGGTAAGAAGTTTTGAAATTGACAAATCAAATCATTCTAGGACCCTTTCAAATTCAACTTAAAGAAATTTACCACTACCAAAACGTATATTCTAAAGTGATATTAAAATTAACTAGGCCATTATTACATATAGTTTGTCATGATTAACAAAACTCTCTATATTTGGTGTGGATACAAGTATTTGTCTATCAAGTAACAAAACTTTTCTTAGTCAAAATGATAATTCATAATAATGATTCAATGTAATTTATTTATTTTAATTATTAATCGAATTTCTTTTTAATTGGAATGAAACAATTTTAAAGTAACGCCGTGGTAATTTTTATAATTTTTGTCCTTAAAAAAGTTAAATCGTAATTTGCTATACATTCTATATTAGGTTGATGAAGAAATACGAGTCATTAATTATTTTAAGTTTTATATGGCTCAACTTCTTCAAATTAACATACGATGGATCTAACCGACTTCATTCGCCACTATCTGCAGAGATAGTTTATTACAGAGTCATTAATGAAATTCGCTTGAGTAGTTTTTTTAAGAAAACATTTTTTTTTCATGTCTCACTATTTCTTTTCAAATTCAATTATTGCAATTTTGTAAATTTTTGTTCTTTTTCACTGAAATTCATCGTTCTCACCTGTTAAATACCTTTTATATTGGTTTAAATAAGTATATTGGTTTTAAATATGATCCATTACAACCAGTTAAATTACTGCAATCACATAACAAGGTGACAAATTAATTTCACTGCATTGGCCACATTTTATTCTAGGTAAATATTTAAGGACTAATATAAAAAAGTTACATATCATTTTGAAACCTTCAAAACTATTTTTGTCCAACTAACCTTTGAGAGACAAAACAGTTTCAAAAGATCACGAAATGAGGACCTCATTTCGGTTCATAGGTGGTATTATCTAACATTATAATGAATACTAGAGGTGGCCAAGTATTTGACTGTTAATGTACTTACCAACTTATTTCGTAGAAACACTAATAGGTAGGGGAGTACCTAACTTAATTCAGATTACTGTTACAAAATATTTCTTTTGCAACAGGTATCTTTTGAACAACCTGGCAATTTTTTCATGTTGTAACAAGTGTATATTAAATAATGTATATTCCACTAATGTATAAAACACAGATACCTATAACACAAAATAAAAAATAAAAGCTTTTTTGCCTTAAAATACATTCTACAGGCTATTGAAAAAGGAACATGGTTTTAAATTTCATGGTAACTGGTGTTTTTAGAGGTATAAAATTTTAAAATGAAAATAATAGATAAAAATCATGACAATGACCATGGTATTAGCTGCATTCAAAATGTTGTTGTGTTCAAACACGATTTCGTGTATATTGGTGAAGCGCAAACTTGAAGTCCAATTCTCAACCATATTTTCGAGCAATTGTGGTAGTGTATTGACAATAACGCTGCTAACGTTGTATTCCAAGTAGTCCAATATTTGTGGTTAATCGGCGTAGACTAGTGGCTTTATATATCTCACAGAAAATAATCTATAAGTATGATATCACACGATCGTGGAGGCCAGTTCACTCATCAAATGTTTCCTGCAATAAATCAATTGTGTCGCGTGCTGTATACCATGACGGTGCAATTTTGCTAATATCAAATCTCTTCAACATTAATGCTATTCAATTAGGGAAAGAAAAAGCTAGTGATAATGGATCTGAGGCGCTCTCCATTAACTCTAACCTTCTCGCCGTCGTCATCTTTGAAAAAAATACGGGTCAATGATTCCATCAGTCTATAAACAAACCAAACAGTAACTTATTGGGAATATAACTATGTCTCAATAACGCCACATAGATATTCGTCACTTATTAAATTTTTTTCACTGATATAGCCATTCAACTAAAAATGAGCCTCATCGCTGAACAAATTATTGGCTGAAAAAGTGGTTGAGAATTTGATTTACAGATGGTGCTTCATTCAAACCATCCGCAGAGCCCATACGCCTGAAATTGTATTAAAACACAAATGGTATACAATTATTTTTTCGATAAAGCCATAGCCAATAAAACATGGACATTTTCATGTTTTTGACCTATTTTTTTTCTTTTAATGTACCTCTAAAAACACACGTTACTTTTGTTTTTATATAAATTAAATTATCAAAGTAGTAACATTTTCATTGTTTTCACATTGTTTTCAAAGAAATCTTTTATCTTCCCGTAAAGTGGTATTCTAACAGTACATTACATTTCTTTCATTAGTTCCTGCAGCCAAACTACATTATTTGTGAATCGTATTCGCTTAGAATTTCTAATATTTTTTTACATACATTGTCATATATTCAATTTGTACGTAAAATTAAAATTACATAGCACTGACAAAAATACTATTCTGTTTTTAGAGTTAAATCTTTGTTTATAACCCGTAAACAAATATTTAATTTTACCATTGTATGTTACGTAATCTCATTTATAAAAATAGTTATTTGAATTAAAAAAGGAAGAAATATATGAAGTTTACGTATTACTTTAGTAACATAACAAAGGATGCACTTAGTCAGCTTTGACATTAATAGAAATCCCTAAAATTAGAAATAAATAAATTAGTCCGACATAATACTAAATTGCAATACAATTGGAGCTACAAAAGAAAGGCGTATGTCACAGAAATAGACTAATTTTTTTGCGAAAATACGAGAAATATTGGCATTTTTGTATAGTGTGCGAGCAGCACACAATACATAAACGCCAATATTTAACACACTATACTCGTAATATCAATATAATAGCACGCAAATACAAATGTTTAAATAAAAAAATATAAAAATTATTTATATAAATTATTACACCCACATATCCACATATTCTTGTTATAATCTTTATTCACGTAAGCTATTCAGCTTTTCTGTCAAATGAATAAAAAAATCAAACTTTAACTTCTATTTTACGTAAGCACTGACCAGAAAACTAACAAAAACCAGAGTCGGCAAAAGTGATTTGCAAATAAAACGTTGATTTCAATTTCGCAACTCTTTGAACAAATTTATCGAAAGTTGGAACAAGCGGGATTTATTGAAAATTGGAGCAGAGGAGACGTTGATTTATCACGTAAAGTGAAAGCTGTTAGCTTTTTAAAAGTGAAACGCTGTTAACGTTGGCTCTATGTCTCTGTACGCAACATATTCTAGCCAGCATATATAACCTGAATATGAAAACAACTCAGTGTTAAGCTGTTAATGTAAGAAATTAAGTGAAAAAAGAAACAAGTGTAATGAGAATTAAGTCGATCTTATCTGTAGCAAATATATGTGATAAATATAAAATTGTTCTTGTTTCAGAAATATACAAAGGAGAAAAGTTAATTTTATAATTTTTATTTCAAGTTAACAGTACCATCATCACGGATATATTATTTATTGAATAAGATTTGTCATTGCATAATTATAATATTAAATCGTTATTATAGTCCAAGTTTTATAAACATTTACAAAATATAAAGAAAATTCAGTACAGAATGAGTTCATTCTTTTATATAGTCCAGCAATTTTTGTATCCCATTTTATATTTCGGATAAATGGGTTAACCTGCATTTTCAATTGTCTCTTCAATTTCAATTGTTGAATAGCATGACTCTTTACGATGCAGGTTGCCCGTGCAGATTTTTCATATGTGTTATGATTACTTTATTGCCCGTAATGCTTAAGCACTTCAAACTTTTAAATGTTGTACTGTATCACACAATTAATAAATTGTTTATAGTAATTTAAAAGAATTCAAGAGGAATAAAAAACTTGTTTTGGTGTCAAGTCAATTAAATATAATTTTATTTTGAACAAATATGTAATAATTGTTTATCGTAAATAGTAGAGTCAATCGTAATGCATTCACTTGTAGTTGTTGTAATATATATATATATATATATATATATATATATATATATATATATATATATATATATATATATATATATAATATACACTTTTTTTTCATACAATTTCATAGAATTAAACTTACGTTATTTGTTAATTTAAAAGTTTAAAATAACTAAATTCAAACTTTTTAATCATATTAAATTTCGATTTCATCTTATTGACAGTCGAAGGCCATCACTCTGATGACAATGTCATAATCTTAAAATATTAAGAAAAGGGCTTGAAAACCTGCCCATAATTATTGGATGGATAGTAATATATAGCAAGTTTTAATTTAAAATGGATTTATGTGATTAAAAAAATTAATTACTTAAATTAAACCTTTACCTTATTAGCTTATATGAATTAACTGTATTAAAATAACAATCATAACACAATGATAGCTACAGTGGTAGCTTATAAAGTTATTTTAATGAAAATGCAATATTTTAAACGAATTTACCCTCAACTACCCAAACTCAATTTATTAAAGAACAAGCTTATCGTCGTCATTTAGTTTGTATTCCCTTGTATGTCACTTAATTCAGGCTCAAAACAATCTTTAAGCTGAAACTTTACTGGATGCAATTAATAGATGCGTAAACCAAAGTTTTAAGTAGATTATCAAATTATTAAGTTTATAAGTGCAATTATTCACAAATAAAAAAATCTAAATCTTTACGGCAGTTTTGTTATATCACGTTGCAAACGTTGGTAATTTTTAACATATATAACAATCTAAAGTAAAATCACATTTAACACCATTAATAAAACTGTCTAATAACTTCAATATCGTAATATCGTTTACTATTTTTCTAATATTTTTCATAGTTAATCTCGCCTATTTTTATCTTTATTCCATTTAATATTCTTAATAAATATGAAGTTCATTTTTACGCATTCATTATAAGTTTATTTTACGCATTCATTTAAACTCAAAACATGCGCCCATGAAGTTGTTCTGATTTAATTCACGTACTAAAATACTTCTGACGAAGTTAACTTACATTTAAATATTCCAGCCCAATATAAAAGTAAGAAAATTTGGTCTGTGGAGTTTTTGTGCCATGAGACGATAATAAAGTTCACTTAACAATATCATTGCTACTTTGTGGTATTTGCTTTGAATGCTGTCAATTTTCTAACCAGAGTTTGTTTACTTATTTAATAAAATGATATCAGTAAAAAAACTTCTACTTTCTATTGAAGAAATTCTTTGTGTTGAAGTTTGATTTATGTCTAGGAAACTGAGCTGTAAATTTAGAAAATTATTATGATATACATTATTCTTTTAAGTGAGATGACATGCTATTTATAGATCATTGACAGTAGTAAGAAATACAATATTTTATCGTTGGCAATCATAAATGCCCTTATATTGAATTAAAAGTATCCATTTTGAACTTTAGTTTCCCGCATTTATCGTTGTTTGTATTTGTGAAATACAATTACTCTATTTATATGATAATAGAAATAAAGTTATATTTTTTTCCGCATGTAATATATTTAGAGTAAAGTCTAGTTAAATGATTTAAATCTGCACGAAACTGCCTTTCATACTAGACTATTTATTCCACGTATCGTACGTATGTATGAAATATATAGACGTTTTGATGTAAATGAAGTTTTTCAGGCCACTATCAAAACTGATATTTAAATATTGTATGTGAAGCGTACTGGTAATCATGATTCAATCCAAAAACAGGGATACGGTTTTTACCGATCGTGAAATTTCGTTCAATATATTACAAATTTGTTTTTATATGTTCATTGATGGCGACAAGATGCTAAAGCCTAAACGATATTTGATATGTGTTACAAACTAATCATTGGCTTGTGTTCAGCTTTTTAATAGGATTTTTTGTGAATTGATCGGTTTAATTTTTTCGGTTCGATTTTCTTTCGCATATCTTATAATACCTGAAAAATAAAAATATAATAAATGGACAGCCAATATACAAATAAACAGTTGCGATGAATTAAGAGTAAACTCAATCGCATTTGTACGAACTTAAACTGTACTATAGCCGCGATTTATTGTTACCATGTTACAGCACCCTCCTAGATATAAGCCATAAGACTAATGACTGCATTTCTGAGGATAACAGCCAGCTTAAAGTGTAACAAAATGCATAAAGCTATGAAGTAGTATATCTTGTTTAAAACTCTGCAGATTCAAGCATTAATCCATTTTTTATATAGTTGCTGTTATATCATAACTCACAAGCTACAATTTTCTACGTCTCTAATAGAACTCAAAGTTTTCCTGTACGGGTTTTGGTTTTTAATGCAAGACACTGGTAAAAAAACAATACATTTTATGTAATTTAGCACAAAGTTGAGCACAATAAAATAAAAAATAAGCAGGAATAAAATATTTATTGAATGAATATTTTCTTACTCTCCTGCCGTAATATTACATTATTTTAAGGATCAAGTGGAATTATTCGTGTTAAAATTTTGCTAATAGGTCACGTTTTCCGGTACGTTATACCCTAAAGGTTTTTGATATATTCGTATTGGTATTTTCTACTACTTAGACCGTAATAGAGAAATTTTGAATTATTTGAAAATATCTATTTAGGAAAATGCTATCACGGAATTATGTTTATATAATTTTATTGCTTGCTTGTATTTATACGAAATGTACCACTCAAAAACATTGCAAGAGGGTACGTTTATTATAATCAGCATCAATTCGTTATTCTAATTCTCATAATCTATAAATGAATGTGACAAATATATATATATGACATAAATTTTTCATTTATTTCTATTCAGAAGAGCGTGAAAAAACGCAGAAATCATTTCCAGGAAATGTTTACTTACTAGCTTTGTCCGCGATTTCGTTTGTATTTAGATCTTTAGAAAATGTTATTAAGTTAACGGTAAGATTAACGTACGTTATGCCATTTATTCGGAAAATTAAAAAAAGTAAGTTTCTAAACAAGTACACTTTTTGTTGACATGTCTTATCGCCATTTAATTAAATTTATGCAGCCTAATACTTAACCTACGAGTGTAATTACAAAAATAAGCTTGTAACGAATACATCTGAAAGACGACCAATACTGTTGTCTCCCTTCATGCGTCTGCGAGTATCCGTTTTGTTACTCATGCAAATTTTATTACTCTTCCCAGAACTCTAAACTTCACTCCTGGCCACGCTCATTTCGCCAATGTAAATATGAGTGAATACGTGCTTCATTACGTGATTTAATATATATGCAGTGCCATCTATTTATACACACTATACATTTGTGTAATTACAACACGTCTGGTAACTAGGTCTTTCTTTGTTTTACTAATGCAATGTAAATAAATTTTTGAAAATAATAAATTTGTACGTCTTCTGATAAAAGGAAATGATTGTAAAGAAACGAAAATAAATGTTAGTTTTAATTTAACTTTATATTCTTTTAAAAATACCATCTGAATTAGTTTAGTAGTTTTTACGTAATGCGTGACCAAACCAATACATACACTGACTAAAATTCTATTTATTATTACCAATTATATTTTTATTTAACAAGCAGGTGCTGTATGGTGGTCGATCGTTTTATTATATTACTTGACAAATAGACAAAAATATATTAAAAACTATTTTTAAAGTATATGATTTTTGCTGTCGTTGCCCAAAACAATTTTTGACATAAATATCTTTTGAATGATT
The DNA here is from genome assembly GCA_039881145.1 of Druceiella hillmani. Lineage (NCBI taxonomy): Eukaryota > Metazoa > Arthropoda > Insecta > Lepidoptera > Hepialidae > Druceiella > Druceiella hillmani. Next base: position 15,132,361 of record JAYKKI010000048.1, read on the forward strand.
CATTATTCTCAATTAAATCCACAATTAAATGAAACTATGTGATGTAGTATTATTTCTACTTTCTTTAAGTTCTTTACCACGCCCTAGGTTTCGTTGTATTACAACATCTTCAGGTGGGTTATTAGCAAAGATTAAGTCTTAGAAACTTCCAGCAGCATTTAATTATTACAAAAACCTATAGCGGAAGCGGGGTTTGTGCGGGTTTTCCCACTGCTTATGTTAGTGATTGTATTGTAGAGGAGTGGTGTAGTTTTTATAATATTTTCGAAAGTTATACAATATTCAAACATTTTAGTAAGGGTAAAACCTCTTCCTGTTTAAGTAATATTTGATTAGGTTACAGAAATTATGTAGTAGTTATCATACATCTGATAATTTTTTGAATGTCCATCATATTTTTATGCATGTGAGAGATAGAGTGTATAATAAATTGCAATATACGTCGTGAAAAATTATTAACCTGTTAACCTAAATAAATGGGATACCTCTCATGCTATGGATTTGTACCCTTCCAAAAGCGCTGTCGTGGCCTTCTCGAGAAGGAGAATTACTCCTCCGTTATCTATTTCTTATAATTCCTCTTTGATCCCTGTTCTTTCCAATACCAAATTCTTAGGTATGTTCCAAGACTCAAAATTATCCTGGAACATTCACATCGAATATGTCATCTCCCAATGCCAGGCTAATTTGAATATCCTCCGCGCTCTTTCGGGAGTGTGGTGGGGCTCTCACCCTTCCAAATTAAAGTTAATATATAACGCTCTAGTCCGTTTCTACTTGATCTTATTTCCAAATCCAATGCCACTTAAATTGACCCGCATTCAATCTCAAGCTCTGAGGATCATAGCAGGTGCTATGAAATCGTCCCATAAATGCCCTACAAGTAGAATGTGTTGATCCTCCTTTAAGTCTCCGGCGACAATACCTAGCTGATCGTTATTTACTAAAGGCAGCTAGGTTTTCTACTGACCCTATTTTTCCTAAACTCACCCTCCTCTCTAGGTTTACTGAACATACTCCTTTTTGGCGTTCTAAGTCCCGGCCTCTTCTTATCGTTAGCTTCCATAGATTCAAATCTATCACTAACCCCGTTTATCAAAAGTCTTCTCTCCCTCTATAGCTTCCCATTTGACTCGGTATTTCACAGGCCAAATATAAATTTGTGTTTTGGAGTTGATAAGGAGCCCAAAAATGCTAATTCGCTTTTCAATTCTATCAAGAATTCGTTTTGGATGGATTGGACGAGAATATATACAGATGCATCAAAAACCGGTAGAGATGGCTATGTCGGAGCGTCATTATACTCTTCATACACCGCTCATTCAGCTTACTTTCGCCTTCCTAAGGAATGTTCGGTATTCTCCGGGGAATGCCGTGCTATTATGGAGTCTTCAGGTGGGTTATTAGCAAAGGTCTTTGTTTATAACCCATCTGAAAATGTTGTAATACAACGAAACCTAAGTCGTAGTAAAAAACTTAAAGAAAGTAGAAATAATACTACATCACGTAGTTTCATTTAATTATGAATAATGAATTTCTACAAAATTAACGCCAAATATAGTCAATATTTGTTGTTGAGATTATGAACGTGCTACGAAGAATACGTAGGCAGAAACTTTCCTACAATGGCGCAAAAAAAGTTTTGGAATCTAATAACTTGCTCCTTCGTTTGATACCACATACGATGTTTAAAAAAAATCATTTGTATCATTCGCTCGCTGTAAAGCAATAAAAATATTTTTGGTCTTAAACTATGAAAATATATGCAGGGCATCCTTAATTCCTATGCCAAATTTTGATTTTTATATTAAATTATTTTGTGAAAATATACATGAAAGATAGAACGATTAACGGACACATGAGAAAACTTCTAAGGGTTCTGTTTCTTTTTCTTTAAGGTGCGGAAGCATAAAAAGACAATGTAAGAAAAAGTCTTGAAATTGCTCAATTATATTATCACAAAATATAAGGAGAAATTTTCTTACTTCGTTTAATTAAAGAAAAACCGACAGAAAGACGCAAAAAAACACACCTTTGAGTGGATATTTGTGAATGTTAAATCTAGTAAAAACAAGATATTTGTTCGGCTCGGTCTATATTTTACACGTTATAGACAGTATTATTTAGAGTTCCACCCAACTTTAAATCATAGTCCAATTTAATACAGGCAAATAAAAAGTATAATATCTATTATATTCTTATTATATCCTTAGAGGTTCACCATTATATCCTTAGAGGTTCACCAGAAATTATTAGGAAGTATTTTTAATACATGTCATAAACATTTTTAATTACTAAAAGTAATGGTATTCTTTTACTTATATGCGAAGTGAATAAACGAAAAATTTATTTATGCGCTGAACATTTCAAATGGAGGAGGAGGTTTCCTTCAGAAATGCTAGAATACAAAAAAATATTTTCAAAATTAATAATTCTACGAATATTTTATTAGCATCAATTCCTGACAACTTACATCAGTCAATATTATGGGAAGAGATCATTTAAAGCTGACCTCTCGTATTCCCTTTATGTTCATAAAAAATGTAAAAGGAAACCAGGTATTCATTTTTTAGTTTTATTTTCTAGTCAGTGTTTTTACGTACGATATTCAATCAATTATTAAATATATAGTTCACACAAATTACCATTTTAGTATTTTTTTTCAATCTAAAATTTCAGAACAATTTGATAGTGTCTTCTGTTGCGAAGTAGGTTTCGGGGTCAATGTCGCATTATTTATAAATTGGTACATTAAATTGCAAATAATTATCACTAAGTAGAACTTGGAGTTTATTAATACCTTTCTCATAAAAATTTACATTGCAGCATTTTTAAATAGGACAATAGAAATATAAACATTTCTATAAATCAATATTTCTATCCTGGATAATCTGGGAGATGTACTGTTTTTATTTATGCAGCAAACAGTACTTTTGATTTCAATGAGAAAAACCGGTCCCAAGTTCACATAAATTGAGGATAATAATTACCATATCTGACAAATTAGTAATACCATAGTCCCGGTATTATATTTTTAGTCATACGTGTGAAAATTTTATTTAAGAGAAATATAATAGTTCAACCTATTTTTAAAACATTGCACACTGTGAACGCTCTGTTGAATCATGCGTCTCTAATATCGCTTATAGTTATAAAAACAAAATAAAATTAAAAAATTTAATGTCATTTTTATTCAAGGAAAAAAAGCACTTAAACTGTTATAAGTTTTATATAATAAAAGGAGTAGCGGTCCATACTTTCAAAATAATATATTTAAGACAGTGGTATTTAACTATATGTCTATCAGAATTATACTCAAATGGAAAAAACTAAATCTCCTATCATATTTCTGGATATCTAAAAAATAAACATATTACATTTTCCTCCACAGAATAGCCTTTAATACCTTGCGCCATAAATGATCTCTTGATTTCTTAATATCATCAACTTCGTCATTTAAAAACACCATTACTTATAATGCATTCTTAAATAACTGGGCTTAATATACGTGAACTAAAAGCTTATATTGTTGTTTGCAATTAAAAATAAAAATAAAATTTATGAAATGGGAATGGAATTCGCCCCACCGGAAAGCTTTACAAATAAATTGCATATTTTTGGGCTTCAAAACATATTTTAGACAATGAATTCACACGGTGAAAATCAACATTTATAAACGGATTATTAAAAATATATCATTTAATGACTATATGTACCTAAGTGTGCACACAGTTAGTTATTAGTATATGGTATTAATATAACTCGTGTCATGAATTATATTCTTACCTAATAGCTTTTGCGTACGTTATTTAATTAATAATTTATTTAGCTTTATTAATTTCAGTCATGCACTTTAATCCATATAGTATTATCTTTTCATTTTTTGGTTACTTAGATATCTAATTTATCAAAATAATGTGTTTTGTAATATACTCGTATATTTGATTGGTATATTTTTTTAAACTAATTGTGGCAAGTATAAGATTTCTATTTGTATAACGAAAATAATAATAAATTTTTTTCGTAAATTTTAAGCCTAATGTAAATAGATGAATTTATCAACTTATTAGCTATGTTTCATTTATAGAATGAACAGACTTTATTACAATTTTTGCAGTTAGATAGTTATGTTTCCTTCTTAAAATGTGCTATAAATGAAATGGTTCATCAGATCCGAATCGAGCAATAATTATTTTTGCATTAAATTTTACCACTAATGCAATGTCGGTTTTCAATATTTGAAGACGACTAAAGTTTATTCAATAAAGTGGCTAAAGTTTATTAAGACAGAATGAATTAAATTCAAATACAGCTTTAATTAATAAAACGTATGTTTAAGGTATCGTACTTCAAAAAGAAAAAAACCCTTGTAGGACCATTTCGTCGTCCATACGTCGGTGTGTCAAAATTCTTTATCTCAGGAACGCGTACAGGTATCAACAGACAGGTGCCGTAATCGAGTTTTGTAGGATATTGGCAAAACCAATTTTTATGATTGTATTTCAATTTAAAAATATGTATTCCCAGTATAGTTTCATCAAAACTTCTTTGGAATCTGACCATGGAAAGTAAAAAGGTGCTACAAAGTTCTTCAATATTGAATACCACAGGCGCACTGATCGAATTTTGATTATACATCCAATGATAATTTGACATGAAACGACTAAGCTTGCTCTTCAGCAAACTCAGCATACAATAATAAAGCCACAAGATGGTAACAGAAACTCTTCAGTGATCCGAAATAAACTCGTTTGATTTAAACTTGTTTAACTGATAATAATGTAGAAAGAAAATAATAGAATAAACAGGTAAATTATTATATAAGGATACAAGCAATATATTTTCAATTTGTTACCCATAAATGCAGATATTATTGGTATACTGTCTGCTTAAGTCGTGAGATTGGAAGATCTACTAATTTTAAATTAGTATTGTAAGTCTCAAAGCAGAGACTCTGTCACTAGATTTTGGATTGCACCTCCTCAGTCTTAATGCTGCATGGATATTGCACGCCTAGACTGTGAGATTTGAGGACCTGCTATTTTTAAAATAGAATTGCGGGTTTCAACCAGAAGTTCCGTCATTGAGCTCAGTGTTCCAATTCCTCAGTTTAAATGCTGCAGAAGTACTGCCTAGCTGAACCATAAGACTTGTTGATCTGCTGTTTTTAAGTTAGCATTGTTGATCTTAAGCAGACACTCTATAATTAAATTCCAGGTTCCAATTCCTCAGTCAGGATACTGCGGGTGTATTGCCTGCCTAAGCTGTGAGACTTGAAGATCTAGATTTCTGAAATTAAAATTCTTGGTCTCAAGCAGATACTCTGCCATAGAAACTTCTGGTTCGGACTCCTCAGTTCTGATGTTATAGATATACTGCCTACCTAAACTATGAGACCTGAAGAGCTATTATTATTTTAGTCTCAAGCAGTGACTCAGTTGCAAACTCTGGGTTCAAAATCCTCAGTTCTGATGCTGCAGTAGTAACTGTAAAACGTAAACTGTAAAACTTTAAAAATCTGCTGTTTTCAAATTAGTTTTGAATGTCTGAAACAAAAATTCTGCCACAAAACTCCACGTTCCAAATTCTTGAAGTCTAAACATGTAGATACAGCTTAATTAAATGATGGGACTTGAGGATCTGACGTTTCTATATAAGTATTATAGACTTAATCAAGGATTCTGTCACTGAACTCTGGGTTCAAACTCCTTAGCCCAGTTGCTGCAGGGGGCTGTCTGCCTATGCCGTGAATATTAAGAATCGACTATTTCGAAATTAGTATTGTAGATCTCAAGTAGAGACTCTGCTACTGAATTCTATGTTCCATTTTCTTAGTTTTGACCCTGTGGTGTACTTCCTGCTTAAACCTCTCTTGGAAGAATCTTGGAAGACTTGTTGTTTCTATGAGGGTATCAATCATTGAACTCTGGATGCCAATTATCTAGCCTAATAGAAGTAATCAAGGAAGTAACCACCCCGTGTATTATTATAAAAATTAGTATTGGAAATTGAAAGTGCACCACAGAATTCCCCAAATATATATAGAAGAGGTGCTGTGTTTAAGTTTGTATGATATAGGTCAAACGAAAATCTAATAATAGTATCTAACATTTTGACACGACTAAGGTTGGAATAAATCTGCTCTTTAGCAAAATTAGGGTGTAATGATGAAGCCGGGAGATGTTAACAGAAACTTTTAAATGATGTGAAGTAAATTCATCGAGTATCGAATAGTTTCAGTAGTGTTGAAGTAAAGAGGAAAATAAATAATAAATAGGTCGGTAAGTAAATATGGTACATATAAAGGCATGAAGGAACTAAGGTAGAAGTTGTAGGTAGATCAGTAAATAAGTACAAGTGTAAACAAATGCATGAATTGACTAAACATTTGTACGTAGGTAGGCTGGCAAGTAAGTATGCACAGTTATATAGAAAGATATATATATCTACTTGAACATTAGTAGGCAGGTTTATAATATGGAAAACTATATAAAGTCTTGAAGCACTGACAACGGTGAAGTCAATGTATAATATACGTATGCAGTACTTTGATAAAATAATTTATCAGTTTTAATAGGTAGGAAGCTTTCACTGTCATTAATCGAATTATTGTAGGTACATGCTAAGACAGTAAAAAATACATCATTATCCCGTATATATAACAAATAAAAACAATGTGCTCGAAAAGTTTTCTATTTCTATGATATGAATTCAACTACGAGTGGCTTTCAAAAAGAAGCAAAATTTATTAAATAAAACAAAGAAATTCTCCAAGGGTTTAATCCTCTTTTTCTGTATTGGATAATGGCTGTGTAAAAATTAAATATACATTTTTGAAGAACTCGGTGATAACCGCTCAATAAAGTAATTAAAAATTAAGGTGTGAAACTATTGGCATGTTTCTCTGCATTATACTTGACCATTTACTAGTAAAATATACCTATACATGTCCGTGCATGAAGAAATATAGGACATTTTACAGAAATTTTTAAATCATCGAAATGATGTTAAATATAGTTGCATAATAATATGAGGGAAGTAAGCATATTTTAAAATTAACAACATGTACACTTAGTGAGAACAATAAATGTTTCAAGATACAGTTACCAAAATCGGTTTTGAATGTTGTTGTAATTTGATTTGAATTACCTATTTAAAATTGTTGTTTATCAGCTCTTTGTATGCACAGGTTTTTGTAAATTTTAAACTATGATTATTTGCAGACGGTCAAACAAAGTGTTTTTGTTTGGTAGGTTGCAAACAAAAGATCGTGGTAATTAAATAATACGGCGATATTAAAGCGGTGGCCATATTAATCAAAATACTACGCTCCCTGATCACCGTTACTCACTAATTACTTCGGCCATCCATTAACAATATTTTGCGGCCTCACTTTATTAACACGAATTTTCGGCGATGAATTATAAATTTAAATTATGTCTAATATGGAATTTAATCCTCTAAAAGTGAACTTTCAAACCTATAGAACCTTTTAGAATCTTCGTATACACGTTAAAATTTTAAAGCGTCGAAATATTCTGTTCTAGCTTCCTAGGTTACCCGTCCCTTAGAATTATTAAAAAATATCTCAAAAATACGTTTTTGGTAGCTTAGGATCATTCAGTATTATTTTTGAAATCATGCAATGAGATTTTACATTAAAAAAAATTGTCATTTTTACACTTACCGTTTCAAATGAAAAAAAATAAATACACACATGGAATGTTACATCTAGATGTGAACAGGGCATGGTTCTAACCAAATTGCATTTGCAAGTGACTTTTGAAAATTTAGGGCACCATTAAAAATTGTAATTAATAAATGATTGTGCGGGCGATATAAATACTAACTTAAATAAAAATAAACAAATCATTATTATAATCATCATGCATCACTAGACGAAGTATATTTATTTATCAGTATAAAATATCTTTATCATATCATTCTAAAATACTTATCCAGTTAATAATATTAATCCGAAAGGAATTAAATTATAAGTAGACGAAACACAGCCTTTTCTAATTTTTTCATCGCATAAAATTGGAAAATTAACCAGAATATATTTTTATATTGTTATATTCGCATACAAGTATAGTTTGATGCTTTTTTCTAGTTTTCTACCCATTAAGGAAAAATCGGTCAACAAATCTGATTTATATAATATAGGCGTAAAAGGCCATGTCACGATTGACATATCATAAAAAGCTCAGCCCAAATCGCTAATGATAAAAATTTGAAATTTGGTGAGGTTGATAATTTTATAATGGCGGCATCGCTTCAGAAGGTATTTTTTGAAATTCATCCTTATGTGAAAAGATGTGACTAAATTTGTATCGGAAAAAATATTGTTATACAAATTTTTACTTAAAACTAGATGTTCGTGCTCTTTAATAAAAATAGTGTTACCGGTGTTTTAGGATTTTCCGACATACAACCTCTAAGTGGGTAAAGAGGGGTGGTTAAATTTGTATGGGAAAATTTTTTTATAGTAATTTTTACTTAAAACTGTGTGTTTGTGCTCTTTAACAAAATTAATGTTATACGTGTTTCAAGATTTTCTAAGGTACAACTTATAAGGGGGTGAAAAGGTTATATGAAATTTGTGAGGGAAAAAATATTTTTATGATTATTACAACCTAAAACTTGATACTAAATCTCGTCAATTTAAAATATGCTTTAAAATTTTCCGAAATTCAACCCCTTGGGGGTGAAAAAGATAGGCGAAATTTGTATGGGAAAAAAATTTAATGGTAATTTTTCCTTAAAAATTTGTGTCGGTTCGCAAGACAAGTAATGAAACAAGTATTTAAGCAATTTCCGATATTTAAACCCTAAACGTTGAAAGGGGGTGAATAAATTTGCATAGGAATAATAGGATAAAATTTTTATCGTAATTTTTACTAAACAATTGGTATTACTGCTTTTCAATAAAAATAATGTAGCAAGTATTTAACCATTTTATAATATTCAACCCAGGGTCGTGAGGGGGGATGAAAAAATGGTTGCTAAATTTGCATAGGAAAAATTGTAATGGTTATTATTACTTTAAAATTGATATTAATGCTTTTCAATACAAGTAATGAAACAAACATTAATCATTTTCCTAAATTCAACTGTCATTGTGGGAAAGGGTAGGAAAAAATTGTTATGATCATTATATATTTTTATTTAAAATTTGTAAGAATTGATTTCAGTACATATAATTAAACAAGCATTTAACCATTATCCAACATTCAACCTTAAGGGGTGAAAGGGGGTTGCTAAATTTGCATGGGAAAAAAAATGTATGCTAATTTTTAATGAAAAATTTGTATTAATACTTTTATGAATCAAGTATTTAAGCATATTTCTATATTCAACCCCTAAGTGGGTGAAAAGGATTGGCTAATTTGTATGTCAAGAAAATTGTTATGATCATTTTTACTTAAAAGTTTCTGTTAATGCTTTGCAATACTAATAATTCGATATTCAGCTGTTAAGGGGATAAAGAGCGGTTGCTACATTTGCATAGGCAGAAAATTGTTAAAGTAATTTTTATTAAAATTTAGAATTAATATTTTCAATACAAATAGTGTAAGAAGTATTTAAGAATTTTACGAGATTCAATCTCTAATTGGATTAAAATTGGTAGCTAAGTTTATAAATGAAAAATATTTCTGTGGTAAATTTTACGTACCACTGTGTTCACTGTATTCGGGGAGGGGGTCGGTTTTCATACCGCTAGTACCGTTTATATCATTAAGTATTTGAATTGAAGTGACTAAAATTTCCCTTTAGAGTCTCTTACGCAACGTCGATTAATAAATGTTAGGGACAGCTATAAAATGTAGGTATTGACTTAGGAGAGGATTGCTTCTCACATGGTTTTAGCACTAGACAGTACAACTACCAATGTGGTACACAAAAAAGTGCTGCATTAAATTCTAACTTCCTATCTACTGCTTTATTTGTGTAAACTAGATAGATACTGTTTATAGAGTTTGTTGACATGTAAATAAAAAATAGTGTTAACGACATACAGTGAGTAGTAAAGTGATAAAAATGAAACCGACTTTTTATTTTATATTTTAAACTACAAAGTTTTGACTACTCTCTAATTTTAAAGATACTTAAGTCGATAAAAATAGAATAATTGTAATCTGATTAGTTGTTTCTGCGTAATATATGAAAGAACACATAGACAAATATTCATATTTTTTAAAATTTTGTCTATTTGTTTAGAAACCTTAAAAGACCAACATATTTAATAATATTAAATACATTTGGGTTGAATTTATAACCTCCTTTTTGAAGTTAATTAAAAATTTGGTTGAAGTTAAGATAACGAAACGTCTACGCGAGTGAAGCTGCGGACGAAAAGCAAGTTTGGTATACTTGTCGACACCGCATTAACTTAAATGATTTTAATATCATAACAGGTTTTCACAATAAGGAATATAGCACAACATACATTAAAGTAATTAATGTGTCATAGACACTCAGCAAGCATAACGAATATATGCGCTTAAATAAGCTTTTCGTAAATTAAAAACATACCGAAGAGATTCTACTGAGATGAAATTTGAAATCTTCACAACAACGAGATTAAGGATATCGAATCAAAAAGTAAAATAACACCTAACATTAGGCCAATATACAGAAATCCATTTTAAAAATGAAAAAAGAGGATCCTATGAAAGTATAATAGTCACCCAGTTGAGTTATTACTTTTTTGGACTATATTTATAGTAGAAAATTTCTTTCTCGCATCGAATTTTATTTACGTTGTTTGTCTAGATGTGAGTGTATGTGTCATATTAAATTTTATAAACAGTCAAATTTCATTTACTAGTTTCTTATTCTAGAATTAGCAAAAAAGCTGCACATCTAGTTGACTTGGAACATGTACATGGAGTATATAACATCGTTTAAAAACAGGTTGTAATTAGCTTTAATTTAAATGTTAAAGTATACGAGATGTATTGAGTTTAACTTTTAAAATTCTGATATCATCTGATATCATTCTGATATCATTCTGATATCATATACAGTATTATATATGATATCATTACTATTATATGGTATTTCTTTTTAGGTTATTAATTATTAAACTTAAACACAAACACAAACACGTTTTTATTGTGTCAGTAATATTTTTTGAAAAACTGCTGTATAACATATCAGCTAACTGACAGGAGAACTTGTATTGCCCTCTGGATAATTATCTATACAACACTCTCCCTAGCATTACAAGAGAAAAACAGAACCAGAAGCTCTAAATAACTATATTTGTATTATACTCGTATAATTAAACATAGATATTTAATATTAATAAATTATAACTAATAGTAAATACCTCTTACGTTCAATTTTGAAAACATTTTTATAAGATAGTTGACGTGTCGTTTTTACTGAAGTCCATCCACTTCTACTATACAGGTTACACCTGGTACTAAAATCTTAACAATTTTACCTATTAACCAAGTTTCTTTTATGTAGTGACTCTATCAAATATTCTAGTAGTCCGTTTGTTGCTGTGTAGTATGGCGGGGTGAATATCTATTTATTTCCCACTATTTTATAAAAATTCTTAAATTTCTCACTAGTTCATGTAGGTCTATTATAAGTGACCAAATACGAAGGATATCCATAACAAACAAAAATACTTTTAATTATTTTAATTGTTTATTGTGCTGTTAGATTATTCATAACGAATGCTTCTGGCCATTTCGAAAAAGTATCCACTACTACTAATAATATTTTTGAGCATAAAAGACTCAGGAGATCTGCATATAATCTGTGTCAAAATGTTGGCGGTTGAGGCCACACTATTAATTTAGTTATTCTGGATTTTTATGATTTTGTAAACAGTTGATACAATTTTATCCCCATAATAGATATTTTTATAAATATGGTTCATAGTTTTTATCTAGATCATTTTTTACTGGCCAGCTATCTTTACAATATTTTAAAACATTACAAACTATTTTGTCGTTTTTAGTTTCACATTGAATAGTTTGCTAATTTAATGTATTAAAGTCTGATTTATATATATAATTAATAGTGTTACAACTAAAGCTTCGTCTTTCGTTATATTGTGTTAAAAATTCATCAATCCATCAATGTTCCACCTAATTTTGTTAATTCAGTTCAATTAAAATAATTTTCTGTTCCATGATAAAAATTTCGAAGACAATTTTTTTTTCAAAGAACACAATTATATTAAAAGAAGCAGCTGTATTTATTGTCATATACTTTCCTTTTTTTTATTAATCGCTCAAAAATAAAGTTGAAAGAGGCTCTGAAGTAGATGTATATACATATAGTGGTAATATGTGGTAGCTAAACAGAACATTTTCACCCCTTCACAAGTATATAAAATTATTTTGTTCTATCACTATGGAAGCATGAGATTAGTTCTGCAAGATAATGTGAACTTGACCTGGAATCTTTTGCGTTACAGCAAATTATTCCCATTATTTATACTATGTTAAATTTTTGGAAATTTAATGGCAATAGGAGATCGCCCTTAGTGAAGAAAATAGGTGAGATCGGTATTTCTTTCTTTGAATCTTTGAAACCATTCATATTAGAGAAGTATATTGATTCACCCATCATTGTGTATATATTATATATAGCTTCGCACAGTTTTCTTCCTGGGCAGAATACCTGAAACTAGAACACTCTGAAATATCAACATGAAATTTTTGACTGATCAGGACATCGGAGTCTGTACCTTTCTATGTCCTAATATAAATGTGCGAGAAATTTGGCTCAGGCACACATTTAAAAATTCATAATTTCTTTGGTAATTTTTGACTTTAACAATTTTGTAAGCACAGACGGAATATAATTATTTATGACATTTTGAGGATATTATGAAAAGAATCGTTCCGGAATCTTCATATCATTTTTAATCATACTATACAGAAAAGGAAAAACATTTCAAATAGATACTTTATTCACCTTTCATTATTCTCCATGTAATTGTTTTAGTGATACTGGTGACAAATAAGTGGGTTTGAAAAAACATTTTACGACAAAAAAGCAAATTTTTGAGGAAAACGTTTAAAACCAAATGAGATATTGTGAGAAAAAAATCTTATAAAATGACGCATTCTTTAAATATATTTAGTTATTTATATATATAACTAAATATATTTAAAGAATGCGTCATTTTATAAGATTTTTTTATTATACTATGATGTAACATATGGCGAAACTAATTGCACATATGGCGAACTTATTGTTACAAGAGCAATCACTTTCAGTTAAACACAACCAATGAATATAATTACTTCATTTGACAACATAAATTGACTGATTTGACAACATAAATTGACCGATTAAATAACTCTATGCAATTTGCTATTTGGTCAAGAAGATATTACAATATCTCAGGTCGATTGTTAATTAAAAAAAAGTAAACTTAGTTTGAAAAAGGCAAGTCGTTTTGAAGAGATAGTTTAATAGGAAGTTTATTTCAACGTGTTGTGAAATCAACAAACGTCGCTTTGTTTGGAACTATATATACATATATATATATATATATATATATATATATATATATATATATATATATATATGTATGTATATATATTCACACACATATACACACTCACTAACACACACACACACACATATACATATATATATATATATATATATATATATATATATATACACAAACACACACGGTATTTGGGTATAAGTGACGGACAAGGAAAGACGTTATTCGTTGACTGAAAAATAGTTAATCTTGCGCGCGTCAATCAGCACCGCTCGGGGCAATGACAGCGAATTCGCGGCGCGAGGCATTGTATATATAGTAATTATACGTAGCGAGCGTTTCGTTTAATTAATGAGTTAAATAACATAAAATAGAACTATTAATAAAGAATATTATTAACGTATACCATTATGTAGTTCTGTCATATACTTGACGTATAAATATTTTAATTATGCGATTTTTATTAATCGATGTCGTAGTTTACCATGTATAGGCGAGAAGTTAATTGGAGATAAATATTTTTATTCGATTTATAGTTCAGACTTCTATTTTACTTTATTTATCAATCGACTTATAAAAAGACTTTACGCGAAATTTTAATACCATTAATAGAAATACTCAAATGATTGATAACGTGATTAACTCAATAATTAGGATACTGCGATTGTATTTACAATAAAACGGTTAATGTTACATATTTAAGGCTAATAAAACATTAAAGTGAAGTAATTTTTCACTGTATAAAAAATTAATAAAATTTAATTGCAATAATTGTTCTGTGCACTATTTTACAAACTATTTAAGTCACGTGGTAAGTAATTATCGAATTCTCTAACATGAGTGAGTACATTAGTAATTAATTTATTACGTTTGTATATATTGTTTATTCATGTGTTATGTCATTTAACAAATATATTAAATCCCATATTTAGGTACGTAATGGCGCAGTATACCTAAGCCATTACATCAAATAACAATATCAGCTGTTCAGTACATTAAATAAAATAATATATGCGGTGGGTGCGTACGGCTAGCGTGAGTTTGTGTGCGTGTATTAACGGTATTAGGTGTGTTAAAAAGAGTTATGTGTAATATTTTTTTGCAATGAATTAGCGAAAGAACCTGTTTTACGTTTTATTTCAATGATAATTTAAAGACTGTCGTCTATTCGAATTAATTATTGAGAGATAAGAACTTAGTTGATTTAATGATTGTATATATATATATATATATATATATATATATATATGTATATATATATAATAATGATAATTATTAATCGCCTTAAAATTTCAGTAATAATAAATTATTTTGAAAATCCATCTCATGAAGCAATAAAGTAAGTTATTTAGTTTTAAATAGAAAATAACGAAAATAAATTTTCTATAGTTTAAAAATATAAGTTTCCATTATCCCTAATTACTGAAAGCAAAATTAGTCTGTTTTATGATTTAATTAATGATGATAGAGGAATTATCCCAACTAAATTAGACTCAGTAACTTTGCTTTAATACCTAGAAGACAGTCACGCTGTTTTTAAAACGCCCCGAGCAAATTTTAGTAAATTTCATAATTCTGATTGAAAGACTCATAGATAAGTAACTACTAAAAGCAAAATCAGATTAAGTGAAGTTGTAAAACTTTTGCCGTCTGATAAAAGGCCTAATTATTATTCACGAATTTTAAAAGCTTATCGGAAGATATTGCGTAGTTGCACGCTGTTATATAAAATGGGCAAAATCCTATAAAGGTAAGTGTCACGTTTTGTATTATAAATTTGCCAAAAATTACATGCATTTTTTTCTTGATTCGTATAATAATAGTAACGTAATAAACTTTGAAAAAAAAATTGTTGTCGTTATTTCCAGCTAACTATAATTAACGGTTTTCTGGAAATCGGCGCAAAAACACTCTGCCGATTTCAAAATTCCAAACCAAACGGTACGATTGCACGAAAAATGAAGTTGCTTTATAGTCCCGCTGTTCCGCTTGCCGCCATTGATGGTCGCTGATCGCATTCGATTCAATTATCAGGTATTGTTTCCTATTTGTAGTATCATACTAAGTTCTTATCTCTCAAAAATTAATGCGAACAGATGTCTTTCTGCAGGTTTGTAAACATTAAATACAATTTATACTCTGAAACACAGCGGCAAAATCCAATAGTGCTAGTGCTACCATCCTTCTTACCTGCCACTTCCCTTATACTAATTTTTCTCCTAATTTGAAAAAGATTTCAATATTAGGTTTATTTATTGAAATTACATTGCTTTATTGCATTACATCTTAAATAATTTTTATCGAAATATTTAGATATTTCACACCAAATGTCTTTCTAGTGATTTAATTAATTAAATTATTCCATAAAGCTCTAGGATTTTTTCCGAACAGCACATAATTGTATAAAAATCTTTGCCTCGTTAATGGTGTCTTCTAGAAAAACAATATAATAAAATTTTCTCAAAAAGGAACAGTTTATATTTGTAAAAACTTTTGATATAATTTATTAAAATATATTGACGAGTTCATCAGTGCTTGTACATATTTTAAATTTTCGTTGGAATTATCAATTATTTTTCATTTTTAGCTTCAAACAATGGAGTAATGATATACAATTTTTGTTTTATCCCTTTACACCTGAAATGAAAAAAAAAGTGGAAGAAATCCTGCAAAGGCAAAGGCTCCAGCAATTAGACCGTCACGATTTTGAGTTTCAGGAAATAATTTTAAATCACACAATCGTGAGTATGCCTCATTGTCGAGTTATTTTAGACAGAAAAAAAAACGAAAATGTGTTTTAAATATCATTATTACGATACATTTTTTTGTTCAAATAAAAAAAAATTAAACTTTTACAGCAATTTGGGACCATGGGCTTCAGTACACCATATTCACTTCAACATGATACATCATGCCGTTACTCAAAAAAGGGCTTTAGCAGGCAGAAGGATGGACGGACAGATAACAAAGTGATCTTATAACGGTTTCTTTTTTTTCATTTTGAGGAACGTAACCCTAACAATTATGATAAAAAAGTAAATTTCTAATATGCAGAGAATAAGATGGAATGCAATGACTGCAAATTAATTTTAGAAATATTTTTGTTATATTGAAGAACAAAATAATGATCTGTATATGAATCTTTAAATTTTTTCAAAACATTTTTGGCAATTTTCTGCTTAAATGTCTGAGTATGAATGATATAGACTTGTAACTTCCGTATATCAATCATACGAAACGATTTTGAATTCACTTAATGGAAAAGGTGGTGTGATGAAATAAAGAAAGTGGTATTCAATAGTGAGTGAAAATCAATTTTCATTTTTGGAAGCATTGTTACTTTTTAAGAAAGTAGGCTCTTTGAACTTTATGTAAAAACACGAGATAAGTAATACTATATAAAGGATACTGAAGCTAGAGCTACTAATCTAATAAGCCATCATCTGCTCCTTTGTTTCATTACCTCTTACCTTCAGGCAGTCTTTTTTCAGTTCCCATTACCTTGTAAAATGTTATTGTTAGTATATTCTTCATTAGCATACGTTTCGTACTTATAACCATTAAAAGTTTTTATGAATGTTTCCCACCACAAAGGGTGTAACAAGTTTTAATTATACTCTAAAAATGTATTGTTGACAAATGACCATTCATTGTTATGTTCTTTACATAGGGGAATTTCTGAGTTTTCAATGTCTTTTTTTTTGAAACATCTTTTTTGAAATTATAATTACGACTAACTTAATATTTTTGTACTCAGTATACGCTGGGAAAATAAACCATGTTTATTTTATTTTTCTATTTTTTGTAGCATTCCTTATTTTGCCCTGTATTGTTTAAATATTTTAATCATAAAAACATAAAAAGCTTAGATGATATAATTTATCACAAATGGTATGTTTTATTAACTTATATTTGTAATAAAGTTAATTTAATTTTTTTTATATATGTGACGTGAAATAATTTTCATTTCAAAATAATTATTTAATTTCATTTTTTTGTTTTGTTACAATGTTAGTTCCAAAAATAAACAAAAAAATGGTAATGTTTGCTAAAAACATTTGTTAAATATGATGAAATTAATCCTTTATATGCCTTTCGCATTTTGTACATATACGCAACAGGCCTGGCAATAGTGCAGCGAATAATAGATGAAAGTAAAATATATAGTGAGTTTTGTTGCATGATGGCGGATTGATCTTATGATACAATGTGTTTGACTCGCCTATGTTTATTGCTAGTTTGGAGTTTTAATAAAATGCAGCATTAATCCTTATAGTTTTTTATGCCAAAATTTTACGAATTTATTTTCCTAATTTGGAAGTTATTACCTAAAATAAATTGTTATTGCCACTTACAATTTTAAATGTTTATTTCACAAGGTTAATGTATAATCAAATCGTAGGCAGATTTAGAAAATATATGGCAACTCTGAAAAATTAAGAAGCCCTTGAAGTAGAAGTTTATAAAAAAAAATAATTACTGTACGTTATAACATTTAATGATCATTCTTCAGTATAACACTTTTCTTCTTAAATACGTTAGTACTAAGTTTTATCGTTAAAATAATTACCGCTCTAATATTACGAAACCTAAATTAACGTATATTGATTTTTTTCAAGTAGCTAAACTGTCCTTGTATTTATTACATCTTTCTTAATTCAATGTCATAAAAGTAGCTTACATATACAAATTAGGATGTCTCTTATATGGATTAAAAAAAAAATTTTTTGGGATATCGAAACGCATACCCCTTATTCTTTTAAAACTACTCACTTACTTGAAAAAAATTATCTTCCTACATCAAAATTAACCCGTGCCAAAAGGGCTCAAATTTTTGAAAATAGCGGTTTTTAACGCTATTATTAAGTGGCATGTAGCTAGATCAACTGAAATATTTACATTTACAATATGTATTATGTAGCTAGATCAACTGAAATATTTACATTTTATGAAAATATTAACC
Organism: Druceiella hillmani; assembly: GCA_039881145.1. Lineage (NCBI taxonomy): Eukaryota > Metazoa > Arthropoda > Insecta > Lepidoptera > Hepialidae > Druceiella > Druceiella hillmani. The sequence goes on from JAYKKI010000048.1 coordinate 15,150,813, forward strand.
AAAAACAAGTCTAAATAATAGGTACTTATTTATTAAAAAAAGACAAAATTTCACCTCACTTATGATGTTTCCTTTTAAGAGTCTCTTTTTTATAGTCTAGATATAGATTTCCATGTACTCACAGTTTCGTATTTTTTAACGTCTTTAAAAAGTACAAACTTTTATTGGAGATTTCAACGCTAGACTGCATCCTAGCAAGGATTTCACGTATATAGCCCCAATGAATAAACAAACGTCTTTTAGTAATGAACTGGGATTGCAGCAAACATATTTTTAAAGAGTAAATAACTCTAGTCTTGCTTAATCTCCAGGACGTCTGATTTTCCTCCTAAGAAAATAATAAATAGTTTAATATGTTCGCGATTAACATCACTTATAACGGAATTTTGCGGTTTTTGATTATAAAACGTCAGCAATCCTTCAATTTTGCATTACGAAAATGTTGTTTGACGGAATCGGTGTATGTTTCAATAGGATTAATGATTTCCCATAAATATCTATAAACTTTTTGAACAGTGGAATATCAAGGCTGCTTGTAAATGGTGCATTTCGTTTCAAATGCACATATTTTGTGATTACCCATAAATGTCCGATGCACAATAATTTCCATAAATGTCTAAACTATTTGAACAATGGAATATCAAGGCTGCTTGTGAATCGTGGATTTTGTTTCAAATACACATTTTTTATTTCCCTAAATGTCCAATGCACAATAATTTCCCATAAATGTCTCCAAACTTTTTGAACAGTGGAATATCAAGGTTGCTTGTGAATGGTGAATTTTTGTTTCAAATACACATTTTAAGACCACTTTGTAAGTGAGATAGCGGCAACCGAAGAGTAGCAATTCTATTTCTAGTTTTTATTCCAAAGGTATGTAAGTTTCATTCAAGCACCCTGTCTTAGATACAGTTGTGCCACAGCACATTATTTATAACATGTCATAGAGGTTCCAATCAGAAACTGGGTTTTATAAAGATTTAGCTTGATATTGGCGGAAGAGCTCTCCAGTTTTGGTATAGCAATAAGTTATTCCATCTTTCCAAATGAAATCCTAACGAATGGTAACTATTTCAGACATATTATACTGAAAATCGAATTTTATTAATTCCGCTTTATCTTTTCTACTCAGCGTACGAATGCGTTCAATAGAAGATTTGATGATTGAAAGATCATCACAGCTAACATCTAGCACTTCTGCTGCAGCCTGAAATATATAAACAGAATCCCTTATGCTTAATTGACATCTGTTTAAAGCTGCAACTAACTTAGACATTATAAAGTCTTTTCATCCTCTTTTTCTAGTACTTCAAGAACTTACGGATAGAGATGTCGATGGCAAAGTTTCATTCAGCCTTTTACCAGAGCTGGTAGATTGATCGTGTTTTCTTAAAGTTGTATAGAGTATTGTGTAGTAAGAGATGACGATAAACTCTAGGAACACATTTGCTTGAGTCTTTGAGAAACAAAGACTTAAGCAAATCTCCAAATTCTTTTAGTTTTCTATGCCTTGCCCTTTCTTCTTTCTTGGCTAATTTTTTGTCTATATCCGCTGAACGCTCTGGATGCCCTGGTTTTCTTTGTATTTGCAAAAATATTTTGTCTTCCTTTATTTTTATTCATTCCAAAGCATTAATGTATGCTATATCCAAAAATTATCTAAATTATTTTGAAAGTTCTCCTAAGGGTGTATGAAAAAATCTTGTGTTTTCTTCGAATTCTTTTGCTACTCTCTCCAAGTTTGATGAGGATCCAAAAGTTTCTTCACACAGGTAGGTATAGATCTAGTAGGTATGCTAGTTTTTTTCAGAAAATAATATACTCTCTAATAACAAGATTTGCGCTTTCACTAACAATTAAGTTAACTTCGCAAATGTTAAAAAACAGAAGCCGAGAATTTAACGGTTAGATGGTAACATTGCTTCTGGTATTTCATAATTTACTTCACCAATCAAGAAAACACTTTTATTATTACCTCTTAATTCCATTATTCCATACTTTAAGTCAATAGTGTCTAATTATCACACACACACACACAAACGCGGGTGCGTGCGAATTAGCACATCTCACGGTATGAGCTATGCTTTACGCCAACAGTTTCCTGTAATGCTGATCGTACAGAATCCAGCGACAATTCTCACGATCATGCAGCAAATTGGAGGAGAATTAACAGAATTTACGGAACTCATGGTATAATTTATGCTTAAAGATAACATTCGACCACATTGCTGATTGTACAAGACCCACTGACAATTCTTATAGATAAGCTAACACAGCAGATCGGAGGAGAACATGACACCAAATAACAGAAACTTTATAAACCGTTCGAAGACAGCATTGAAAGAGCATTCTATGGTTTTAGTCAGTAGAATTAAGTTATATTTGTAATTGCACTTGTAATTAAAATTAATAGTATATTTTTACACTAAACTTTAAAATTCTTTAAGAAGTCACCTCTCCTTACAGCAACTTATAACTGGCGCAGTCGGTAGTTCCGAAAATAGCAATTGATTTTTTGGTAATCGGTTTAACGACTTAAGCAATAACTACAAAAAAATGAATACGTTTTTGTATTGTATACGGGACCAGAGTCCAGGGCAAATGCAGACAATCAGTTTGGTGACGACACTGTTAGTAAAATCCTTCCATTACTCTTAGCATTCTCTTTCGTTTTTTGCTTTGACTTGCGTACTTTATTAGAGTGTGACGGTCTTATAACTATTTATTCATATTTTCTCAAATTCTTTAATCATATTCGACCAGTCGGTAGTTGCGAAAATAACAATTGATTTTTTGGTAATCGGTTTATCGACTTAAGCAATACCTACGAAAAAATAAATACGTTTTTGTGTTTTGTACGGGACCAGAGTCCAGGGCTAATGCAGACAATCCGTTTGGTGACGACACTGTTAGTAAAATCCTTCAATTACTCTTACCATTCTCTTTTGTTTTTTGCTTTGCCTTGCGTGTTTTATTAGAGTGGGACTGTCTTATAATTATTTATTCATATTTGCCCAAATTCTTTAATCGTGGCAGAAAACGTAGCAAATATTAAATTTATAAGTACATTTATTACAATGTATGAAGGAGATTCTAGCGAATTATGTGCATATTTAAATTTAAATTGAGTAGAGTATTTGTGCTAGAGTTTTATTGTTTGGACACTCTAGTGAACTATGTGCGTATTTAAATTGTGTAGAGGTTGGTTAAATAAATAAACGCAAAGAGCCAAAATGAAAATATGCAAAAAAAATCATAATAATAACTGGGAAATTGTGAAACAAACATGTTTAAAAAACAAATAGTGATAACAACACATATGTCGTTAAAATTGTTGAATATAGGAATTAATATAAAACAAAGTATAAATTAGACGTTAGAAATATAAATAATTAAGAAAAAATTATTCTATGGGTTAATTGTCCCATATGTAATTAAATAAAGAAAATTTTATGATTTTACTTTGAGTATTGAAGAGTATCTCTAAATCGAACACTCTTTAAAGTACAATGATATTGTGGAAATAAAAAAATTGACTCTGTCGTTGCAATAATTAAATTACCAATATATTTATACAATCTAGTTATTATAAATAAAAAATATGTTTGGGAAGCCTGAATGAAGAAGGAAAACGTAAAATTCGTAAGCTATGCTTCGAGGGATGTGTTCTTTTGGAAGGATATCTCATTATGTTTTGCGAAAGAATAAAGAAGACCATTCAAAAATACCCAATACTTGTGCGCCGAAAGAAATAAAATCTTTCTTATAGTTGTGGGATAATATAGTAAATATAGAAATTCGATATTTGAAAAATATGGCTCATATATCTAATTTCCAAACTCTTTCAAAACCTATAGATCGGTATTAATTAACGAAATCATTAATCTACTTGAAAATATAATTAAGCTAATTTCAGGTAATTTAGATTATGAGGATGTTGAACATTTTGAAATAGAAATTAATAGTATAAGAAATAGTAATAGAAACTTGAGAATTAATACAAATAAACAAATAGAAGTAACGAAATCGGCAATAGATAAACTTAATATACAAAGTGTAATAATTAAAGTAATAGTACAATGAAAGAGCAGGTAGAAGGGTCTCGGTGCAGGGACGTTTGTATTAATTTATTAGTCAATGTGGAAATGTTTACTAATGCATTACATCGATTAGTGAATGCTGTAGTATTTGCTGGGTTGGGTAAGATTCATAGTAGTGAGATAAATTTAGATGTGTTGCATGAAGCCATTCAGAAAACACCTAACAATAATAATATTGGAATTATATCAACCGATTTTGGGATTGATAGGGTTAGAGCATAAATGAAAGACTGTCTCATTTCTGATTGAAGTGTTTTCACATTCCGTTATTTTCACATTTATTCAATTCTCATCCCAAAAAAAATTCTTTCATGTTCTTCCAATTCAAAGAAGATACAAGTTAATTAGTCCAAATGGATATGACCAACTTGACGAACCATGTATATAACACAAAAACAATTTATTGTCAAAATGCTTGGATAATAAAAATATGAAAACCTAAACAGCTGTATAACGGTGCCGATAACAAGGCAATGGATTGTTAGTCTGAATGTTAACACTAAATCAGTTAGTACCTATGTTGAACAAATAGATAACCTGAAACCTCGTGGATCATATTTAATAACGTTACTGAAAACATGTAAACTATAGATAAAAAATTAAACTCTAACAAGCAGACTCACCTTATCGATATAGAGAATATAAACTCCGGCTATAAGTCAAAAGGAAGACAATTATTAATTAATAATGATGGAGAAGCTTCAAGAATTCCACGACATGCAGCCACATATTAAAGAATTAGGAATATGTATTCCGCAAAGCTGTATTCAAATTATTATGCGCTTTATTCGAATGGAAAGACTTGTTTGTTAAATTGTTGTTGGACTCAAAAATTATTCGTCGTATTTGAATTACTTACTTATTGTTAAAATTGTTTTGACAGATCTTCTCTTTCTGACATTCATAAGTATAGAAAATGGTATAAGGAAGCACTTCAACAATCTTTGTAATTATTACTGAATGATGTTTTATATCGATATTTTCCGAATAGGGTAATTATTAAGAACTTTTTTGGTACGGAGAAGAAAAGCACCAAATAGCCAGTTGGTCGAATTTTTATTTCTCATCCTTAATTGCAACATATTTTTGATGTCTTGATCACTTCATTCCATTTTTTCTTAAGTTTAATGGTGCCTGCAGATTTCGTGAACAATTTTGCAGTTAGGTCACATTGCAATCAATTCTTTTAAAACTTCGCGTCCATCGCACGGCGTAAAAAATTTGTGTCCATTATCAGATTGTAAAACGTAACGGGTCTCAAAAATTGGAAAATATTTTCATAAGTTCCATGACAACATCAGTTTCTCCTTTTGTTTTTAGTGAGCGAAGATTCAACAATTCGAAGATCAAAAAATGTGGCATTTTTTGATAATTAAACAACCATTAAGTCATTTTTACCGCTGGTGTTCTCTGGTCTATAGAAAATTTCATCTTTCTAACGTTTCTGGCTCGATTATTTATCTTGATGTATTTGCAATATTTTCTCTGAGATCATGAATTACCATTAATTTAACAAGGGCATTTGCGCTATTGGAAATAAAAGGTTCTTAAAAATGGAATGAAACTTGGAAATAATGAATGAAAATTGGAAATAAAAAGTTCTTAAAAATGGAATGAAACTACTTTGATATTTTTGTTTAAAGAATTGTTTTTCAAAATACTGTTAAAAATTTAAATCCTTCAAATTATTTGCAATGCCCCAGTTTATAGAGAAAAGTCATAGCAAAATCGAACTTTACCGGTTTTTCAGTCAAAGGCAAAAATATTTCTACAAGGACAGAACTTTAGTTGTGTTAACACGTTCGCGACAAGTGTTAGATACCAATGGTGGTTATATAATTAAAGATCGATTTTATTGAATACATATAAAAAGTTAAAAATGCGTGTACAGAGATGGCGGGTTTGTAAGAGCCAACTTAATATATATATATATATATATATATATATATATATATATATATATATATATATATAAATATTTACATGCAAATAAAATTTCCCCTCAAGAATCTGCGTTAATCTTCCTAACAAGGAAATTGTTGACATTGACGTGTAAAGTAAGTTAAACTAAGTTGTGAACTTATAAATAGATTCCAGGGTGATAATGTACCGCCCACGACTCTGGCTTCACGCTCTTACTCCGCTCCAAGCTTACATGACGCCATTCGAGTGGGTTCGTAAACACAATTACATGCTTACTCCTCTCCTCACATTGTAACACCGAGAGTATCTCGTTATTATATTAATGCAATATTATCATTATAAATATTATTAGCTCATTATGTTAAAAGAGTGAAAGTTGAAAAGATATTTAAAAATTATTTTTGCAATTCCCTCATTGAATGTGTATATTTTTTATAAATACGATTAAGTAGCCGAAATTAAAAAAATACCAGTTTTTATTAATAACCCGATAAAAGCCACTAAGTAAATTTTCATGGCAGTTTAGCAATTAATCGACTAATAAATGTATGTGAAAATAATTTCAAAACAAGTAACCAGGACAGGTGACTAAAATGTGAAACAAAAAAATGATTTAAAACGACATAAAAAGATATGAATTTAAAGAAATAAGATAGATCCAAAATTGCAATGGTTTTTGTAAGAATCTTCATATACAGGTTGTCCAGTGGCAGATTTCAAAGTTTGAACAAACATAGTTTCTGAACGCAACACATAAGAGGGGCGCGGGGCAACACATAATTTTTACTATATTTTAATACTATGGTAGTTCTTTCTACATTTAGTTAACTGCATAGATTTGATGGATTGACTTTACCTCATTCAACAATTGTTGATAACTGAGAAAACTAGCCAGGGAGCTGAAAATTATTTTTGATAACTGCAGGAACACTGGTAATTCAATTTACACTATAATGGATTATCCAAAATTATTAATCATTTTTCATTAAAATAATTTGTGTAGACAAATGGCAAAAATGGAACACTTTTAGTTTCGTCATGCGCATCCGCCTATCTCTCCGTAGGCATCCCTCGAACCATTGTTGATTTTTGGATTTCAAACTTACGTGCTGGAAATTTTTCAATTTGATACTTTATCTGAAAATCTCCATTAGTATATGGCATTTATAATTTTTTTTTTCCGTTTATTTAAAGATAGCTTTTTCTTTTGTGTGTGTATCTAACAGGTACTTTCAAATTGTGGGTATATTAAATCATACTATGTCGGTTCATTTTTTCTCATCAAATTAAAAATAAATCTTTAGTAGGCAGTGGATTTTAATCAAATTACCCAGTGGTACGTGTAAAATTAAGAAGATTACACACCATGGGATTTAGCTAAATTAATTTTTACGCTTAAATTGTTCTATTGTTTAGAATTCAAGTTTTGAGTTATCATTACAGTAGCCTTTTCTTAAGATATTATTTTCAATATAAACATTATTTGAAATTTTAAGAAGAAGATAATTTTATTTGAGGTTTTAACCTGTTTAACATTTGTCTGATATTTTATAGTCTCTTTTCTTATTCCTTGTATTTTTGTAAACATCAAATGAATTAAATATACATCAAATATTTGGTTAAACTTCAAGCCAAAAGCAGTCAAATTTCATTTAAATTTACTATGTAATTTGTTAACAGTGAATATATGTACAAATATACAACGAGAATATTCCGACTTCGAAAAATGGTAATTTTATTCTGTGATTTTACATTGTACCATATGACTACAACCCTGTCAAGAACGAGCAGAACTACGAGAAGTATGTCTAAACTGACCCACAGATAAACATTCTGTACGTGAAAAATATATTCATTCTAACGGCGTCATTTGGATTCAGTCATTAAAAGTTGTTGACTGTTGCTAAGGTTCCCTGTAACTGGAATAAATGTATTAGCTTCCTGATCTCAGAATACGTGCATCAAATGAATGGGAAATTTATTTGATTTGAAAAACTACCATTTTTTTGGAAGAGTGTGTATGTAAATATGACGAGTTTGATTAATTATAAATAAATTAAATATATTTTTGTGAGATGATGTGAGACATATTTATTTGTCATTATCAAAATTATAGCAGTATCACTAAATTTTTATTTACTATTAAAATAAGTTTGAACTACATCTTTTGCAACTGGCTTTAACGCACATTTTGTTACCTCGAATATTTCATTATAAATATGAGATGCACTCAGTTCTTAATATTTGAAGATTAAGCTCAATTATGCATATTAATACAATTATGCATTTTTAATTTAAGTTAATTTCACACAAGGTACATAAAAATTGCTATTTTGTTATGTATTTTAAGTTATCTAAAACCTTGTTTAAACATGAAGAAAATTGTATTTCGTTTATTAGAAATAAAAAATATTCTACAAAATTATTCCGATATTGCATTATTTGTACTGTAGTAGTAAAATGTATTCCAGCGGCAGATTATTATGGAAACTTTCTTGATTAAATTTTTTAATCATTAAAATGCATTAACTCAGGTTTGGAGGTTTAATTGTGGTGAAGGCTAACATATTTAAACTATTTTCTCCATTTTTAGCAAGTAATCAAGCTTATTTAAAAAACTTAGGTGTAAGTTACTAAATGTGCTAATTAAAGGCCGGAGATTCAAAATTGAATCTAGTTTACATTTGAGAACGATGCTCGTTAATGTCTAATGACGATTTATCAGTCTGATACAGAAATTAGACGAAACAACAATGGTCTTTAATAAGTTTAACCGCTTAAGAGGCCGATATATCCAAATTAAACATCGATTTGAAATTTTACGTACTAATTATTGATTTCTTGTTTTGATAAAGAAAAAGAAATTAAATAAAAAGTAGACCAAGTGGGATATGCCAAGTGGGTCCCAATGACCAGAAACATGATAGATAAAATTTTCTTCGATAAAGTTTATTCCTGAAATAGCCACCTTTTTTAAAAATATATTTAATCGCTTTGACACAATTTTTATATCTATGTCATTGGAAGTTACACTAAAATTAAGGCCTTAATTAGATATAATGGCCGAATTGAAGGTTTTCCAAAAATGGATTTTCCATCCTATTGTTTCTAGATGTTACCGCTACAACCGGTTCTTTACGGGGCGAGGTGCTCTCCGTTATTCGCCGTTTAAAGGGGAAGGTTGTGTCGCAGCACTCAGAACGAAAGCATCTTCAAAACTCACTAAATTCCTTTATCGGCGAAATATTACCGCAATAAAGTCGTTTATATACAGTCTTTACAATTCCAAAATAATAGATTTTATCTCAGCTTTATTTGCATTTAAGTTTACATTGGTCTTTAGTTTTATTCTCTTATCATATCGATATATATATATATATACATATATATATATATATATATATATATATATATATATATATATATATATTGCTAACGTAACGTTTCAAAAAAATCACTTTGACCCGCTGCCCAGTGGCGATGCTGCTTCCTTATTCACTTTCTGTGTTTTTTGAGCTTTAAACAAGACTTTTATCGTGATAAAAATCCTGTGTCATTCACGCCCCTTGTTATTTTTTTAAAAAAATCACGCCAATCCCTTGCATTTTAAAAGAAAAACAAACAAACATACATTAGTTTAGTACATTAGTTAGGATAACAAAACTGTGGAATTAGCCTATCTCTATATAGAAGACATTTACAAAAAATATATTTAGGCTAACTTAACAAATATAACAGAACACAAAAATATTGTTTTCAATAAAAATTATACTTATTTGAAAAAGTTTGCTAATATAATTTTTATAATAGTTGGCATTGCATATTAATCTACAAATTAACTTAATAATATATTCTAAAAAGGGTAAAGCAAGTTAGAAAATAAATCGTTAGCTATTTTTTTTCATTTACAGATCATTAAGTTCAAAGATTCATGACTCTTTTTATTATGAAGGCTAACTATTAGAGTACAATATTTTCTAACTTCAATATGTGATGACGTATTATTTTAAAAATAGTAAAGGTGGCTTTAAGGCAGTAACCTCAAATGAAGACTACCAATGTCTTATTTGTCATCCGTAAAATGTCGATTTATTGGGATAGTTTGTTAGGATTCATTAGAAGGAATAATTGTATAGCAGGACATGGTAGTTTACGAAAGGATGACCTTGAAATTACTGGACCCTTAATTGTAATATTTATCATTGGTAATCAATTCAATTATTTATATTAAATAAATCCTTATTTGTTAAACTTCCATACTACATGCCTTTTGGAACGAAGGGAAGGAGCAAACACGTCATTAGTTTTACAGAGTATTAGAGAAGTCTCTTTTTTGTATTTAATTATATTGGTATAAATTTGATACCTATCCTTCTAACCATTGTGACAATATATAGACCAGCCACAAATACGTATAAAATAGAAATATGAAATATCCCTGGTAATTCTAGAAAATTTTGATGATTCTAGAATATGATACTGACTATTATTTTGGAGTATTTACTATATCTTTTATAAATTTTCATTGTACTACAATAGTATGTACAGCCATCACTTCGCCGCTAAGTGAAATGAATTGTTCTATATCATAAATATTTAACAAACCCCTTTCCAACTTCATTTATAACCAGTAAACTTGAAAATCTTTCTGAGAATATAAAATATGATTAATTACTTATAATTAATTTAGAAATATTTTTGAAGGTTTTATTTTTATCTTTTGGAACGAATACATAAAAGCAATATTACATATTTATCCAAGTCCCATGTAGGTAAATTCGTGCATAACGTAGACTAAAACCAACGTTATTATTTAAAAAATTAAAGTGTGACTGTACCAAAACGAAAAATAACAAAAAAGTTTGGCAAACACTCAATATTTCTTTAACCGTCAATTTGTCGACTACTTCCGAAAATCCAACGTCCATAGATTTATTACATGTAAACAGATCCCATCTGGATATTAAGGTTTAAGGAATTCTTGATAGTGATATTAAAACTTGTGTTATTTTTGCTTTTCTTGCAGTAGAACATTTCGTTTTTTAATAATTCTATTTTCTAATTACAAATTTTGTAAGTTGATACTGGTTTATTTGAGAAGTATACACTCATTTTATTCAGTCTGTTAATGTTTAATACGGTATCCTCCACCACTAGGCACTATGCTACATCTGATTGCTCTCTCAGTTTAGAAGTGTCGGCCATATTAGTTTTACAATAAAATTATACAGTCAGGAAAGCTAGTACATTTGAAAAAAGGCCAACGACATCTCACTTATGAAAAACAGTTAAAACATTTAAGCTATACAAGGGAATGTAAACCAAAAAAAGATACATACATATACACATACACTTGAAAAATATCATCCTGTATTTAATTTCCATCAAGAATTCTATATAAGAGTATATGTCTTATAATGAAAATAAAAATAAATGGAAGTTTATTGAAACAACTTTTCGTAAGAAATGTTTACATTAGAAAGGTCACTAAAAATTAGACGCAATCAAACATTTTAAATTTCGAATAATGAGCTGCTACTAAGGTTAAAATATATAATAGAGTATATTAATACAAAGAAAACGTATTATACCACAAAGTGTAATGTAGTAAGAAAGAAAATGTTATTTAAATATTAGTAAATATATAACTCAATTTAAAATCGATTCCTGTTAATATGAAATGAAAATTTTGTGTAAAGATGCTTTACTAACCCAATTATTTTTAATTCAAAGCCACGTATATAGGTGCTCTAGTTGGGAAACGAAAACAAATATATGAAGGCACGCCATTGACAAGTGCCAGGAAGTATTTATGCTCTCTAAAAATTTGTTATTACTTCTAGATATGTAACGATATAATTGCTGTTTGTAAATGCTATAATTCAATATTACCAAAAATTTCAATCAAATATTGAGCTTTTATAGATTCAGAAATCGAAGAAAACTTGATTTTTTCACGTTTTACAAGACATTAGAAAAATTTGGACACTTTTAGGGAAAATTAAAAACTCTTCTCCAATGTCATCTCCAAATTGAAAGTGTTAACAAGAAATAAGTTTAAACAACTAAAATAACAAGAGTTTTCTAAAATACACCTGTTATGTGTTTCATACATTTATATAATAGTATTAAATTACAGTCTCACGAAAAAAAATACGAAGCCAATTCAGATTAGATTTATTGTTGTTTCGTAGTATAATATGAATATGGCTAAAAACTAGACAAAGTTAATATAATAATATCTCATCTAAAGTTGTTTAGTTATTTTCTTCCAAGGGTATAACTTTCGTACTTATATTTTTATGCATTGTCTTTGAAGTAAACTTTTCCGAAAAGAAAAATACACATAAAAAATAGAGAAAAATAAAGTAAAATTTCTCTTTGGAATGTGAGTAGAGTTATATAGTTGAATATGAGATAGATAAAATTAAACTTTTTTTTTAAATGTTTTCAAAACTTGTGTAAATAATCTACTTATATATTTACATTCGTTTGTATATTGTTGCATTGTTCAGTATTCAAAAAACGTTCTTAACTCATTTTTGTTACTACATACAAGTATGTTCAATTGGTACAGACAGTTCAACAATTTTAATTATAACTTTTTCTCAAGAACAGATTGAATTTAATATACACCCAACCACGTTTTAATTAAGTCAACAGAAATTTGGAAATAACCTAAACTTTATAAATTTTAAAGGTTGGCTGAAAATTTTTTCTAGCTCTCCCTAAACACTACAGGTAATGAATTGTGTTACCTAAATAATATATATATATATATATATATATATATATATATATATATATATATATATATATAATATATATATCACGAATTTGTACATACTACAGACGTGACTTATTTCTTAATGGTCATGGTTAGAAAGAAATTCGGTTGGGCGTGTGTGGTCTAAATTGGTTAATCAATTTCAAAATAGCGAGATTTGAAAACTCGAAAATGAATAAGTTGTAAGAAAGAGTACACAGGTGTATATATATATATATATATATATATATGCAAAGGGATTATAAAGTACTATGAATCTGCCAAAACTTATTCCTCTCAGTCTTTTTTTAATCCCCAAAGACTAACCACAAAATTTACCTTTCCGATTGGCATCGGCCATGGGGTTTTTTAAGTATAGTATACTTAGAATTAGTCAGAAATAAATAAATGCATTTTTTAGGTCTTTTAAATTAACCTATTAATTTATATTTATAATATTTTATATTTATATATTAATTTTATATATAATAATCAATACACATATCAATTTATTTTGAGGGAATGAAAAATATCTTAATTTAAATGGCCGTCTACGACAGACATATTTTGCGACATTATTTAGTCTATAATAAGTACTTCCAACATTAAGAAAAAAACTAAGGATACGTCATTTTACAAAATCTATTAGGCCGCTTGAATGTAAAGAAAGAGTAAAAATTTCCACGTACGCGTAATGCTCAAAAAATATAACCTTACCTTTAATTTTTTTTTGAATCACTACACAATAAAATGATGATCTGAAAATTTGTGGAGATATTTATCATGGGATACTTACGTTTAGTTTTTCATATAACGGAGAGAGTTTTTCGTAAAAAGTATTTGGGTATACTTTTTCGTATATTTGGAGAATATATTAAACGATTACTTTTTCATATAAAAATCCGCATTCGTAACTACGTTTGTAGTAATAAGAGTTTAAGTACACCCACAAATAATTATATGAAAAATCAATAACAATTCAATATTAATCTTTTTTTTTTGTTTATATCAGCTTCTTGAAGTAAAAACCCTGGTAGAAAATATGGTACAAAAGGATGATAAATTTAAAAAAACGGAAAAGGATACATTGCACAAAGCGTTATGTTCAGTGCATAAAAGAATAAGAGATATGATAACACAAGGATTTGTGGCAGAAAAATTATGGGACACGAGACAAAATTACACAGAAGGGGTTTTGTTTTGAAGATAAAAAAATAATTATAATAATGTTTTCTTAAGTAAAATATAAACTAAATGAATGAAAGTGATTTTATTTAAATCAATTACAAGACCATTCTGTTATAGAAATAAAACCTTTTTTTACACTTTCTTAAAAAGTAAACCAAATACTTATATAAAACCTCTGCCTTTATATTGTCTCGCAGTTGGTTCAGTCATTATTTCCTTTGATTTGTGAAAGGTACAGAAAACAAATGCCGCATTGTGCAAAATATAGGTGGAATTTGTAGCAAATTAACGTAATTAATTACCTGCTATAATTTACGAAATGACATAAATTTACTTTGACTGTAGCGCGCGTTATCGTATTTTCATTAAAATGACACTATTTCCAGCATTTTATCATTAATTTATCATTTAATTAAATTTCAATGTGATATGTGTCGACTTAATTTAGATAGGTTAAAATAGGCGGAGAAATTTATGTAGTTGTTATTTAGCATAATTTTAAAAATTTGATAAACTAGAGTAATAGAAAATTAAATATGGTAAGCACAGTTAGAGTTAAAAGGTAATATATTCTTGTCTTTCAAATATTATAACTATCCAGAGAGAGAATGTTGACAATATTGTTTTAATTCCAAGCTCTTTCGGAATCGAGACGCTGTTTTATGTTGGGTATATGGTATATTAAGCATCTTCCTCAAGTAGAACATTTCAAAGGGGGCTATTATTTTGCGATCGGCTATCTTTTGCGTTTATAACTCCTTTATTTCACACCAAATCTTAAATTTTTCTCTTTTTATAGAGTAACGATTGATTTAGTCACTTGACACTTTCTCAACGCTTTATTTTCCTGAAAACTTTTTGTGTGGTTACACATACTAAACATTCCTTTAGTAATAATTTAGTTATATTCTTTCCTATTTAGAATTGTTGCAGAATATTTTTTTAAATAAATGTTTGCAAACTGTCTTCTTGCAAAAATTTATTGATTACTAAAAACAAAGTAATTAGGTTTAACCCAGGGTTATTTTTGCCATATAATTTTTTTTATAACTTGACATCTTACCCAAATCGTCAATTTTTCGAAATAGTTTTGTTAAAATGCGTTTTTGAATTGTTGCTTGAGAATTTGGAAGTAACATGTGTATTAATTAAAATGTAAGACATCATACCGTACCATTAAAGACTATCTATTACCAGAATCTCGTATCACCTCATTTTATCCTAACAGCGACGGTTAGCAATTATTAAATATAAAATGGCCAAATAAACAATTTTATCTTATACATAACTTTATCTTACCTAATGACCGCTTAGAAGTTTGTTTCGAACTTGTAAACGTTTATTATTAAAATTATTTGTCATCGGAAACTGAAAACCCAATTTATAAATAACCACTTCTTTGTTCATAGTTGACCGATAGCTGATTATCATTTTTACTTCATTAAAATTCTGGTATTTAGGGAAATTTTGACAGAATTTTGCTAGGCAGCCCGGCCAAAATATATTATGTTGTTAATAATTTTTCATTCAAATTATATTTCATTAGAAAAAAAAATAGTGCAAAATTTTGCAGCCTGATCTAAGATTTGAATAATTTATTATAGGTAGTAATTTGAGTAATTTATTATAAGTAGTAATTTGAGTAATTTATTATAGGTAGTACGATTAATATCCAATCAAAATCTATTGTTTGAATTTGTGTGTTATATTTGCTCAAACTTTCAAATTTTATTCACTTTATTAACGTCAATTATCTATTTTATAGAACTAATTATCAATTTTGTTTTTATATGAAATTCATAATTGTTTTCATTCAACTTCTCTTTAATACGAAAATTGTCAAACATTTATGAACATTCTTAAAAATAAAATAAAAAACAACAATAAATGTTAGATCTATGTACTCATATGTCTAAAGTAAATATAAAGTTGTAAATTCGAATTTTGCCTTGAGAAGTAGAAGATAACACTATGGTTTAAAAAATGACTGTGCAGGAAATAACGGGCTTTCCTTTGGCAAAAAACATTTAATATTTTTTTTTTATACTAATACAAAAATTTAAATTTATTTAATATAAAACAAAATTTCAGTAAGTGCAAAACTTTCGTCGGATTCACAAAGGAAAATAATGTAAATAGGTAAAAAGTAAGATAAAACTTTTTAATTAACGTGCATCTCTGTCTTCATAAGTTTGATATTTTTTCAAAATTCTTACAAAATCAAAAAAATTCTGAATACTGGTCAGATATTTTGACCCAATAGATTAAATCTGTTCTAAGATATGAATAAGTGTACGAAAAATATATACTTTATCAGAGCACTTGTTACAGTATTAAGAAATTGTAAGTTTCAAATAACCACGTATTTAAAAAGTTATCGAAGTTAATTTTCAGATATAAAAAATTTAGAACTTTTGTTTTTTATCGTATTTAAATTTGTGGAAATGATTGATATTTTTTCTTCGAAGTATTTTATGTGACATGTAATTTATTTTATAACATTATCTAATTATGGCGAGTTATGTGATATGACTAATTGTAACTGTCTGAATTTAAGTCTTACGAAATATAAATACTTTCCGTGCAATGTTAAATCTTTCTTTTTTATTTTTAAACTATAGAAAAAACATATTAAAATATAAATCGATAATTTTCCCAACTACGTTATTTCTAACATTTTAAAAACGCACCATTTCTAAAGCAACAGAAGATATTTTTTTCCACTTACTTGTACAGGCTTTAACAAGACGACTGTTGACGTACAGTTGTACAATTTACTTTCTGGATATTGATATGCAACAAGGATCACGTGTTTGTAATATCATATAGTGATATGAAATACACTAGTTGCTTTGAAACCATACCTACATAAATAAACGAAATCTTTATTCATCATCGTAAATGTTAACTCGGACATTGATAGAAACATAATCACAATATTATGATGTGATTGATATCTACGGTAAACAACCGCGTCTTTCCTTTTTATTGACTTGCACGCATAATACAATAAACAACCTAAAATAACTGTTGATTTTATGTTATTAGTAAAATATTGTTGGCATTCAAAAGTTTTTAGATGAAATTCTTAAGAAGTTTGGATGTAGAAACAACTTCAAATTATTCAAACTTTTATGAATTCATTTTCGAACTTTCATCTTCATTTATTTTGTATTTTATGTTTAAAATTTGCAAATGTAAAAGTAACTGTTTCTTTCATCAGTGTAAATTAACGATATTAAAAAAAACAGCGATATCATTACAGAGCGTAAAATACATTTAAGTAAAGGTGGCACGTGCGCGACGAATATAATCAGCATATCATAAATGTTTATCTGCGCGATGAAGTATACTTCAGTGACCGATCGAATGCGATAAGTGATGGAGCATTATTGTTTATTGTTCTTTATGGTCAAAAAAGGCACTTTTGGGCCATGATTATAAGCAAAAATATAAAGACCAGCAAAAGAACGTTATCAATTGCAAAATTTCCAATAATAAAAAAGTTAAACTGATAAACATAATTTTATTTTTGGCTCAGGTAATTAGAAAAATGACGAACTTTTAAATTGTGGTCTTTTTTTAAATTTTGACTCTTACATCAACTTTATTTCTGAAACGAACGGGTTGTTTCACAGAAATACTGTAGAACCTTGTACAAGAAAGAAACGGATTAAAGCCGCTGGATTGAAGAACTGGTTTTCTTTTTTAAATTACAAAAAATTTTTGGGTATTATATATAATTAAATCCAGTTTTGTGTGAAAAATTTATTCGTGCATCTCCTATCATTTAGGTTCACTTTAAAATTTATAACCACATGTACGTATTGTCACTTCGTCGTATTAAATAGAGGTAATAAATATTTTTGTTCTCTATTTTTGTTCTAAATTAGAATTTAAAATTTACAATTTTTTCATTGAAAATAAAATAGCAAATATTAACACTTTTTTTCTATATCAAATTCAGTGTTGAATATAGATTTAACTAATAACATAATTTTCGAATCTTTGTCGCGAGCGCGTTAAGTATTCAATTCAAATGTATGGAAATGATAAATTAAACGAATCATATATTGATTCGTTTAAATTGGCTTGTTTAAATTTTTTTTTTCAAATTGGCGACATGCGTTCTTATACAGTTCCTCCACCCTAAAGTTTTTTCGTTCTTCTTTATGTTCTATAAATATCATTATATCTGACATGCCCTAATGCATACATCTACCATGAAAATCCCTGGTTAATGTTACTTATTATAATAAAGAATAGTTTATTCGTATTAACAAAGATATTAATGGTATTAGTTCATTAATTTAATGTCAATATTTTTAATAATACCTTCAATACTTACCAATCATTTCTACCATACAAATTAAGATATTAAATTTGTCTATCATTCCTTCCTTTTAAATCAAAGATAATATATCTTAAAGAACGATAAATTAAACCGTGTCGTTCTGTATAATTGCTCGTAGCACAGAACTGACACACTTCTATAAAACTAGGTTCATCGTTTTTTTGCTTCGATAAATTATAAACAAAAATGTTATTTTAAATAATTTCATTCTAGATATATAGAGTATAGAATTAATTTCTAATTTATTTATACAAGTACTAAAATCAAGCTCTAAATCAAAATCAACGATATTACCCTTCAAAAAAATTGAATTCGCTAATAAGCTTATTTCTAGTAACGATTACGTAAAACTGAGGTGAGGCAGGAACAGAATACTTTTTGTCGATCGCTAAACTAAAGTCATGAAATAAAAAATAATTTAACACAAGGCAAAAGAAATGCTCCTTGTTCTTTGAAAAGCAATAGCATATTGAATAGCCGCTGAATCAAGTCAAACTTACGGACAAGTTAGTATGTTTGAAAATTCATGTCGTGATTCAAAAAGTGTGCATAGAAGAGACTGTTTTAATATTCATTAGGTAATAGCCGTTCCTATACCTGGTTGTAATTAGTTTTTATTAATTTTAGATGGGATACTTTTTCTCGTTTGGAAATTAATTTATCTTACCGATATTCACTTATAAGTTTCAATAAATATTTCTTATTCATGATTTATTAAGCTGTCTTTCTTATACGTTTCCAGTTCTCCTCAGCGTTCAAAAATCAACTTCTGTCACAACTGGCTGCCCGACTTTATGGTGATAATAGTTTGTATTTATATAGCATTGTTATTTAAGTACGAATTATTGCAGTACGAATATTTTCACATTTACAGTCTTATTGTTTGGATATAAATAAATCAATTTTCAGATGATCCAACTCGTGATTACGTGATGTGTCGATCGTATGAAAAACGTGATTCCTGTACGCTAAAGCTACAATATGGGTATGATTGACCTTGTGTTATATTAATGGTCATACTATAAATAAACTGTACTTGAAATTGCAATCGTTTAAAACTGAATCGTAACTCGATCGAAAATATTTCGTAGTATAAATCAAATTTTCCCTTTTTGTTTGCCAGTCAATTTACTGGCTTCGATGACTGATTATTCTGCAGTCGTTTAATACAGACCCTTGTGCCATTATATCATTTTGGCAAATTTAAATTCTGCAATGAAATAACTAGCAAATCAACCTTCAGTTTAAGGCAGTGTAGGGGAATTCCTGGAACATTCAATGAATTGAAAAATTCAGTAGCAAAATTTTTACTATTTTTTATCAATCATGTTATCAACTGAAATGTAAATTTTCTCTTCACCCGGAATTACCTTTTGGACAATATTAATCATATCGGTGGCAACCTCACTTTTTGTCGTTAGACTAGCTTGCTTATGTAATCATTTTGGGTTGACTTAATTTTCTAAAATATCCGGATATATTTCGTAAATGAGTTGTTGAAATATTTAACAATTTTAGATAACTTATTTGTAAATACAATTTCGGAATTTTCATCTGTTAGTTAGATACCTTCTTCTATTTGTAAGAGTTTTTCGGCAAATACTTGCGCTTTTTCATTTCGTGAGAGTCGCACTCTCATATTTGTTGTTAATTTGTTCATCTTCACGTGCTGTCCGATGAACGAATTTTTTAAGCAAGTATTTATTTCTTCATCTGGCGTCAATCTCGGAATGATAAGCCGTGATTAACGGAAATTGTCAGATAATATCAGTAATGCACACCTCATTAAATTAATGTTGTCTTGTAAGTCTTAAAGCGTTCTATTCAATTAATTGAAAGACTTTTTATTAGTCATTGTACATTCATCCCACACAATGCACTGTTTCATTATTGGCTCATATATTCTAACTGAATAATGGTAATTTTAATGGTAATTTTAATGCAGAATATGTTGTTTGTTCGCCATTCATCAATGTAGTCGCTATTTCCCATAATGCCAGTATAAGAGCTATTTATTTCTATTAGCATATTTCAACTAGTATTAAGTTAATTAAAAACATTTTTCTTATACCGTAAACTGCATCCAAGTATATCAAAGCACGTACTTATTTTCTTGTAATAAATGTTTTTAGCGCTTTTATTTATCTACTAACGGCATTAAATATTATTAAGTTAATTGTAAAATAAATGCAAGTAATAGCACCTGGCATAAAAATCATAAAAGCAAACTTTTTAAAATAACAAATCTTTTCAAATCACTATATCTTGTTTTCAGTTATTGCGATAAAATATTGTGTGTATATTACTCCAAACTCAATTGAGTCAAAATTTTATTAAAATGCTTAGTATTATTTCTATTTTATATACAGTTAAATAATCAGGCTCACAGATAAACGGGCAAGTATTTCAAAAACAATATTTTCTTACTCCACAACTTTTGTAATAATTCCTCATAAATTGATTTTTTTAAATAGCATCAATATACAAGTTTACTTTATAGCTTTATTCTATATATAGTTAGCAAAATACGCAACAAGCAATTTAAAAGCCTAATACTAAAGACAGAAAATATTTGAATTAAAACTATTGAAAAAAGGTTTAAAATAATAATCTAATGTCGGAAAGAAAAGAACTTTATATCGTATAAATATAAAATCGAAAAATTAACAACGACGTCGGCTTTTTGCATTTGCTCGCATTCAGATCGATTCTTAAACATCTATTCATCTTGCATTACTCCACACTTCACATTACGACAATGTAGGTCAGGACGGAAAATTTCCTTCTATGGTTTAAAATATACTTCGCACCATTTTCTGATATACATATATAATACATGTTTGTGTAATTCTACGCATTGAGTAAACAGAACTCCTTTGTGCCACTGTAGTACTAATGCAAAGTAGATGAGTTTTTGAAAAAAATGGTATTCGTATGTCTCTGATTGATACAAGTAATTCCGACGAAACATAACGAAATAATGCTTCAAACGAAACATTATATTAAAAAAAAACTACATCTAAATAGAATAAGTAATATTCACGCAATGCTTGTTCAAACAACCTCTTTTTTGGGGTGGCCGCCAAATCCCGAGAAGTCCCATTTAGTCAAACTTCAAATAAAGCCAGAATTACGATAAAGTATATTATGCATATTACTCCAAACTCAATTGAATTGATGAGTCAAAATTTTATCAAAATGCTTAATATTATTCCTATGTTATATGCAATTTAATAATCAGGCTCACAGACAAACGAGCAAATATTGCAAAAACAACATATAGTAATTGTAGACTTTCTATTGCTGTCACGTTCCAAATTTTTACGTAATAATCTTATCATATACTCTATCATATAATACTCAATTATTTAGCAAACACACACAATATTTGATTTAATGATGTTCTGATATTTGGTAATTAGATATTTTTCTTTGCAAAAAAGAATTTTTCAGACTATGATCACATTTAAAATAGTATTATGTTTTTCTGGTAACAATTTTGGTTTTAAATCACTTTTTATTTTTCAATATTTTTCATTGTACTGACTTTAAAGGTTATTGGTTCTTTTCAAAATATAATGGAAACGAAAGAATGACGCGTAGTAGTTAAAATGTGCCGCAAATTTATAAAAAAAATATTATTTGTTCTTGTCTTACATTTCTTTCAAAATACCCTTTTACTAGGTACTTTATTAAACTAATAGGGAGTCATAACTTAGCGTTTGGTTATAGTACGCAGATGTTGTCTTATATAACTACCAATATTTCCAAGACGAGCAATGACCTTACTTATGACCACCAGAGCAATGTAGCCGCATGTCAGAGTGGTGCATGGTTTCTATATGTATTTATTCAACCTGTGCCAAGAAATAAAATGTTCTGTGAGTAAAATAACACACACACACACGTGTGTGTGTGTGCTTGCCAATTTACTCTTCAAATTTATCAATTTCCACAAGTTCCTAGAAGTTTCACTTATTGATATTAAATATCTTGACGAAAAGTAACATTTATTTAGAAACTTATTCTCATAAGTTTCCTTGTTGCATCATTTGTTATTAATTTTGTTATTATTTAAATAAAATTTAATTGTTTATAAGAACTTCCCATCATCTTGAGTATTTTTACATAGTCTATATATCAGGCAAAATTTAGCTATTTTTTCGATAAGACTTTATTGAACTTATCCTTGACATATACTATATTATATTAACTGAAACTAAATATTTAAAGATTTATTTTAATTTCCATTTCTGTTATATAACAGTTTTTGATGTTACAATAAATTAATAGTACAAGTTTTTACCACAAATATTACAAAATTCCTTTTGTTGGTATTTACCAAATTTTAGCTAAACTAAACACAATTTTTTTCAGTAAACTATAAGTGGTCTAAAAATAGCAATGTTTTATTTTCAATTCCAATTTTATAAAGAGCAAATTATAATTTCCATTTCATTCTAAATCATGAATAAGGTATCCCTTAAGGTATCACCAATACCTTCCGTAAGAAAGAACGCAAGCTTATTTTTACTATAGCATTTTCTGATAGCGAGATACGCTACGAGATACGATACGCGATATGTATAAACTTGTTATTTCGCACAAGGTGTTAACAAAATTTTAATCTTGCTTTTGAAATGTGCGAAGAAAAAATAATTTGCGCTACAATAAAACCTGCATTTTCACTACCGGGCGATAAGTTCGGCCAATTTTCGAGATCACTGAATTTAATAGGAAATACTTGCATGAGCGCCACCAAGCTCGCCACCTTTTCTCTTCTACCCTGTTTATAAGATACGTATTATGATTGGAGAAGTAGGTGGAAATACTAATTGTATGCAAAAATTTATTTGGAATTTTTATTACCGAAAACCAATGCATCAACGAGAAAAGGAAGTAAAATTATCAATGAATGTCAATTAAGAAAGTTTTAAACCTAGATATTTTAAGAAAATTTGTTACAAACGTATGCTTTTAAATGCTCTTCAAAACTGTTCCACTTAATTAATTATACGAGATGTTTAGTACATAATATATATATATATATATATATATATATATACATATATATATATATATATATATATATACATATATATATATATATATATATATATATATATATACATATATATATATATATATATATAAATATATATATATATATATATATATACACATATATATAAATATAATGTTGAGGTTAATTGTTAATACAATTACCAATAAGAATTTTTTAAAAATAAGGAATCCATAGATTTAGGAAATTCATTAACTATGCAATTCATTTTACTGGAGTAGGTAGACACGCGCTCGGCTGTTATCGCAGGAAGCTTTAAATTTGAAGTATCGAAGTAGTGGAACATAATTATTTATTTCTTGTGAAGGAATTCGGAAGCAGCGCGTTTTTTCGTTCAAACAGAGTAATTGATTTAAATATGAAAGACAACTTAGTAATTTTATTATATAATCCTACTTTTTGATAGAACAATGAAAAAATAGATTTTGAATTCCTTCAAATTGATCAGTTTATTTCATAAATATTGAATACTGTGCTATACTTCCATGATCGGTAACAGTCGTTTTTCTTTTAGAAACTGCTCTACGTAGAAATTTTAAATTTGGAACTCCAAATTTTAATTTCCAACTCAAAAAAATTAATTTGCAAAATTTTAGGGAGGGTTCAAATTACATAATCAACAGATTAGTTTTTCAGTTCCATAAATAGTGTGGGTTATTATTTGCAACGGTTATTCATAAACTTCTTACATATTTTTTTAATAATTTTATTTATTACACCTTCAGAGATATATTAAAATAAGCAAGAAAAGTTAACTAGTTAACTATTTTAAATAGTCATGTAATTAAAGATTATCCCCTTAAGGTCTTAATTTTTATTTTTTTATTTTATATCACAATTTCTATATTTTATTTAGTTTGTGGAGCATAATTTAAAAGGACTGATTATTAGAAATATGACTATATTTAGGTTTGAAAGATGTAGCAGTCAGCATATTTACGTTATTTAGTTGGTTTAATCCTTTTATATCTGTTTGAATGTTACCAAAGTAACAACTAATAGTAGCAAATATCTTTATCACTGTTGATTTGCCAATATTCGTTAAGCAGTACCATTGTTCATATTTAGGACTTATCATGAGACCCTGGCCTGGTAAATGTTATAGTTATATTGCAAAATAACAATTATCCGTAGCAAACGTCATGAATCATAGTTGATATATTTCCATTCGTTAAGGAGTTCTATCGTTCATTTCCGGACCTCACCATCTGATTTTCTTTTCATTTATATGCGATCACGCCTATAGCACCCTCAAAGTTTAAGTAAGAACTTCTTTTTATTTTATTCTTTCAACTACCTTCTTGAGTTTAATGCTATTTACAGAAGTAATGTTATAATGAATATTGCTATTGCTTGTATAATGTAGAAAGTAATTTTTGTACTCTAAAATTTATAGCTGTTCAATTGTTTCTGTTATAAATATCTACCCATTTGTAGCCGACAGGCGACCGGGTTTACTGCGGTCTGGATAAAACTTACGTAGGGCGCAGGCCTCCTGTTGCCTGCGGGTTATGCGTGCTACGGAGCACCGGTTCGCCTTGCGCCAACACGCCTCGCGGAACGATAAGATGAGGAGTGCGCGCCCGGAGGTTTCTTATGAGCGACCGGGGTGTTCTGTACCTTGGGGTTTCGGCGAAAAATAAAACTAGAAATTTCCGCTCCCGAGACGGCGCCACGGCGTACATTCCACTACCCGGCTTTGATTGCGGGAGAGAAACGTAAAGAGAGAGGCGATCCCACGACCAGACCATAGACATGACTTACTTTCAGTTCGGTTCTGTTCTGTTTGGCTGCTGAAGATATTGTTCTGGCTGCCCTGTTCCTTCTTGCTTCTTCTTTTTCTTGTTCTAATGATCACTTGAAGCTGGCTAATGTCACACTGATCACTGCGCCGGGCATGGGCTCCTTTAATTTGCTCCATCTCGAACCGTTGTGGCTTCCGTTTCCCCCTCTGTTCGCCCTAGTCGCTTTTGTCTCTCTCTATCCCTTTCTCTCTCTAACCCGGCTCCTTCGTACGTCACATGCGTTGCGATTCATTTATTTTAAAATAATACATAACGTATGCTATAAAACGCAAAAATATGAAAGATAATCACAATACATAAAACATTAATTAATGTAAATTTGTCTTGTATATTGTACTCTCAGTGTCGTCCGGCTCCGAGTAGTGGACCTCGGCCGGACTCGAGGCGACACGCCATCACGGTCGCGTTGTGTTGCCAACACCGTTCAAGAAGACATTTTAAAGCAAGAAAATCTTTCTTGGGTAATTTAAATTCATTCAATCGATATGTCTGAAAAATAAAACGGTGTTGAAAGTAGGAGTATTTTAATGATTTTCCATCATTTTAACTGGCCCAAGCTTACGAAAGATACATATAAGCAACAAGTATCATACAAGTTGCTAACCTCGAAACAATATTTTTTTGCTTTATTTTAAATTATCATCTGCAAGTAAAATGTTGATCATTTTGAAGTTTTGCAATTTTCAACTCAAGCTGAAAATACTAAATTGAATTTAAATTAATTTTGTAACACAAAATATATCATAGTACAAAATTAATATTGTAAGTGTGAAAAGTTAGCACTGGGACTTAAAAAATACGGGGCGGGAAATAATACTGATATTTATTTTATGTTTCGAGAGGGTGGTGGGTAAGCGAGGTGATGGAAATTTACATTCAACTTTATAGTTAGTTTATTAAAAACGATAGCTTACACGAAAAAAGAAGACTAAGCCACATAAACTTACCAGATCAGCATATTTTTATCCTTCTTATCAAGAAGAAAATGCAAACGAATTGGGTATTCATTAGTTTTAACTAAAAAATAACCTCTTCTTTGGGAAAACTTTGAGTATTTACACGTATATAAATGAGATATTCATCCTTAACTACTAAATTTTCGCATTATGAACAGAAAAAGCTATCTTCAATTAATATTGTACTATGTACGATTGCACCGAAGAACATACACAATTGCTTTCCTAAATTTATATGTTACCATATTCACACCTATGGTTCATCTCTCAGAGAAGCAGGATTCAAAGCTTTATGAGAACATCATTAAGCAATTTTGGTAGAGAAGTAGCTGCAAAACAACTAGCAACTGAAAGATAATAGAAATACAAAATTATCGTAAAAGTGTTTTGTTAATATACTCGCAAGCAGCAATACAGGCACTGGATATAGATGGCTCCACTGATTGTATTGGCACTGTTAAATACAAAGTTGTTTTTGAACATGGATTCTAGGGTTAGGGAGTAGACGGAAAAGCAAAATTGACTTTATAACTAGAACAAAGACTCGGCGACCATAATCAGTAACTTTGAATCTTAAATACATAATTAGTACATCTACAAAAATACGGTAAAAGAAAAAAAAGGGAGATCCTAACTTTAACAGTCCCCATACTGAGAAACCTATTTTGTAAAGTTGCTTTCAGAACAACAAATAAATGTGATTGTCTGCCTGCCCACTTTCACCAATTTCCATTTTACCATCCTGTGGTTGTTTTTGTGTAGATAAGAGTTAAAGGATGAAATATTACCAAAGATATTACCAATTGTTCCACTCTTGAGAATATTAGTTTTAACACGAATGGTAGTTTTTACATCAAGCCTCAATTCCCCGTTGGTTAGGCTAAAGGTAGGCATTGTACAATAGCAATAATTTAAGCAAGTTAATTGAGATAAAATAATTATTGAATTGACAAACCTTTATTTCCGAAAAGCCTGTACATTCTGTTGTATGGAAGAGCAAATGCATCAGGCAATTACATCTCTCAAAAACCTCTCAACTGTAATTTCCTTATTATTATTACCTTATTTATTAGCGTAAGATGTATAATTTCTAGTCTACATATTAAAAATATAAAATGCTTAGCTTATGCGAACCATTTTAACCAACACAATTTTAAACACAGATGACATGAAATGGCAAGCCCTCTCAATTACAGTTATCCTATATTGTTAATTAAAAATAACATTTATTATTGCTAAGCTTTTAATAAGGGTCTGAAATAGAAAGAAATAATTTTTTTTTATTAAATTGATGTATCGCATTTGTTAACATCAATAATAAGTTAAAAAAATATGTAAATAGTGCAGTTTTGATTTTGGATTATTGCTTAGAGTATCGTTATAATATAATCATAAAACAGATTTCCGCTATAACCGCTATTTGTAATAAGAAGTAAATCTGGAAGTTTTTAATAAAGATATATATATTTTAATAAATAATTAATTTTTCTACAATTTTTATCTAAAATTAATGTTTCATACAATCAATATTTTCTATACTTCGGCGTTAAAAGCTTTAAAAAAAATTCGTAAATACCTATAGGTATACCTAACAACGAAATAGTTGTCAAAATTTATTCGTAATTAATGTTTAATGCAAATGGGAATTAATTTCCATACAAATCATCATTGTTTTTGTAAATCAATAATTCTTAAACTTCGAAACCTCAAAATTTCTCATGATATTGAATTTTTATGAATTTGTACATGATATTAAACACAAAAGACCTTGTGCGGTTTGCCTTTCTACAATGGTAATATTTGACAATAATAGAAATACGAACTCCACAATAATTTTTGTTTAAAATCGAGTTTCCCTTAAAATTTATTTCTTCAAAAATCCTTGGTAAATAGAGATATTTAACTTCTTAGGTGTTACCTTCTTCTTAGGTTAATTAAAGTTAGTGCGGATAAGACTTTAAAAAAAAAATTAATTTTGTTTACGAACATGTATTAGACTGTAATGTCAAAAATTGTTATTGCATGAAAGTATATTTTAATCAAAGCTTACAGAAAATAAAATTAAAAACCTGAATTTTTCTGAGAAAATAAGATAATTGCATGTATTTTTAAAACTGGAATGAAAATTATATATATATATATATATATATATATATATATATATATATGGCTATGCCAAGAAGGAAACATTTCACAAAATTATTCATTTAACCTATTCCTTCTTTCCGCTACTCCGTCATTGTCGATTTTTCATCCAGGTGACAAGATTTATCCCTGATCTACAGAACATTTTTTTTATAAAGATTTCATAGATTTCAGAAAACAACATGCAAGTTTTGAGCTCTCTAAATACACGTCATATTTGATACACATTTTACGCCTTCTGTTAAAACAATCCTCATGCATAAGTTTTCTATTATAATGTAAGGTACATTAAACGTTAAATAAAATCAACAATGATAATAAGAATGAATGATATTTTTGCAAAATACCTTTTATACAACGTAAAGATGCAAATTATACCTGATATGAAAAATATCAACAAATATTTACGTCGTGATTTTGGTACCAAAATTTAGACCAGTTTCGAAAAGTGTTAGCACATTTTTCGTATCATACACAGTTCTATATCGATGGTAGAAATAATCAAAACTTACGTGCATTTCAACGGTTCATGCTATATCGATAATATAAATTCAAAGGATAAAGAAACATTTACCAACGAATTTAAAAGAAAATTTTAAAATATTTTGTAATGCACGATGCAACACCATTGCCCAAAAAAAATCTTCACAATCGTATTTACAGATGTTTATTTGCAATTTTCAAGCACAAATTTTGTTATAATAGTAAATATTTTACAATCGTATTTATTACATAACTTATTTTAAATATTTTAACTTTAATATTTAAAATATTCAAAGTACGTGATTGGAAAAAGGAAATAATTTTATTAAAAATATAAAAAGGGGATTGCAATGTTTAGTCCACAAAGTAAAATTATTTTTTTGGACAATCTTGTTCTCCTGGACCTTCTCTACAATATTAAAGATATTAAAAATATTAGATTTATTGTTTCGCTAAGTTTTTAAAAACGTAGTTCTTGAATGTTAATGACTCGCCGTTTCTTTTGATACTCAACATAATTACAAGCAAACATTTTTTTTATATCCCACTTACCCCCTCTATAATTTTCAAAGAAACTTTATCCTATATTTTGCATAATATAACTATAAGGCCCATATGTTTTATCTATGGCATTATAAAAAAATATCCGTTAGTTAACAAAGAATTACATTATTACACAAATGTGGGAGACATGAAATTTTCGCCGATAAACCAAAAGTTTTTACAATTTGTTTTGCATATGTAGTGGGAATATACTTAGAATACGCTGTGAATCTTATTGGAAGAGACGCAAATTATTCTCGAGCTAATTATTTAAAACGATGATATATTAGAATATGCTATATATGATAAAACACAGTGTGGTTTTGGCAATCAACTAATTTTAATTCCTTTTCTTATATTCGGTGTTGCCAAATAGAATAATACCAATTCTGCAGAGGGCGCAAGTTGTCATATTAGTTTAATTATTTTGTTATATCTATATAATATCCTATTCTAACAAAATAATGCACACGCCATAAACATGAAACTTCAAATATAATTTAAAATTTTAACATTTTTTGTTTTTGCACATTAAGTACAAAAACTTTTATCTCTTCACACTAACAAAATGATGCCTTATGTCAATATATTTATAATGAAAATATGGATTTTATGAATTGGAAAGATCACTATACAAACTTACTGACACACATAAATTTGATAAAATTAACTCAATATTCTTACATTAAACAAATGGCTTCTTTACAGCACTCGACTAAGGTCATAAACTCGGCCTCCACGCTAGCTAGTACTACTGTGTTCTGTTTTTGTTATTCATGATAAATTATTGATACTGATATGATAAAACAAAACCTGGTGTGTGACCTTCAGATGAAATTATAAATAAAATACAAGCTTAAATAAATTAAAACTATTTATATATTGAAGAGCACATATAACACTTACAAAGCTTTTCGCCGTGACACCCGAGAGAGAGAGTATAAAAGTAAGACCAATTAAGAAATATATTACCTAGCTTTCTTATACACTTGACACCTTTTATATAAAGAACAAAATGCCCAATCAGCATCAACAAAACCATACAAATTACATGCAATATTCATATAAACTAAACCATAATTTTTAATTTTCTTTAAGTATCTTAACAAACGTTTCAAATGTTTCCAAGAAGTTTCATTGAGACAATTATCATATTTATTTAGAAAATTTACACTAAAAGAAATATCTGGCCTGGTAACTAAAGACAAATACATCAAATCTCCAATTAATTGCTGATAAAGATATTTTATAATAAATTTATTGTTTCCACCTTTTTCTAATTTCAAATTAATTTTCATATATGTATCGGAATATAAACAGTCTGACACATTGAATTCTTTTTAGAAATGGACCTACAAATTGCTTTTGATCAACATCAATACAACCTTTATAAATATTCACACGCATACCCAGATACTTTAGATCTAACGTAAGTCCTTTACTGTATATTTTGCTACTACCTCATTTTACAATTCTTTATATATGCTCTGACAATTATAAAAAAATAAAGAAATTATCTACAAATAAAGCAATATGAACTTTTACATTATTATCACCTTTTACAAAAATACAAGGTTCATAGTTTGATTTTTTGAAGTTTAACTTTAATAAACATTTCTCTACTCTAGTGTACCAAGCTCTAGCTGATTCTTGAGTCCATAAATTTATATTTTTGTTTTAGAACTTTGTTTTTGCAATCATCAAACTCTAAGCATGCTGGTATTTCCACATACATTGTTTCGTCAAGAAAACTATTCAGAAATTTAATAGGAACATTATAATAATGTAATCTGCTCACCTGATACTTATGGTGATTAATAGTTAGGCCTAGTTTAACACTTAAAGCTATCAATAGTCTTAAAGTGAACTTGAATATCTTAAAACTGGTGAGAATGTTTCATTAAAGTCTTTCTCTTTCTTTTGGATACCCGATCCTTTGCCGATAAGCCTTACTTTATAACGCACATCAAATTCACTATTATATTTTTTTAAACACCCATTTATTTTTCACTGCGGTACCGTCTTTCGGTCTATCAACTAGCTCTTACGTGTAATTTTTACGAAAAGATTTTAATTCTTCCGTCATCGCGTACTACCACTGCACTTTTTCAGATCCAGTTATAGCAACACGAAGAGTAATCTGCTCACTTGATACTTCTACACAAATGTTCACAATGCCATAATAGTCCAGTTGGCGTCTAACACGCTTCTCTGGCAGATTGTCGTCACACTGCCTAGAGTTAAGATTCTTGTCGTCTGGCCACAAGGAATAGAAAAAACTATCATCGCTGTCCTTGATAACTGATCAGAAATACATGTCTCACTTTTTTGATTTCCTCATTCTGCATCTATGCTGCTCTTGCTCACAGGCATCACCTCTTCAGCTGCGCCTTCATGTCCCTGTTGTGTCTCTTTCACTGACATTGACAGATAGCTGATGTTTCCATTTCTTTCATACCGTCATGTTGAGAATTCACTTCGTTACTACCAGTGCTACCACGCTTATGAACATTTTTATCGACTAATGCACCTTCAGACTTAACCTCAAAATCAGCACTCATGTCCAACAAATTTGTTTTTGTAGCGTCTGCGCTGATGTTTATGCCCGAATGCACAATGTAAATAATCATTGCCCCAAACGTTTCTAGAAGTCCTGCTAACCTAAACGACCCGATCTACTAATAAAACCAGTTCCTTTCAGTTTCTACGCCATTTTTATTAGCTGGCTGACGTAGCTGGTTATGGATTCGCAGTTGCGAGTCATATACTTATGAGGTTTTTCAACTAATTAATTTTTCGTGAATAACGGGAATCGACAAACATATACTTCAACGTTTTCCATAAATCTTACGACGTAACTGTTTGTTTAATATGCGCTTAAATCAAAGTGTCATTTGTCAAAATTAGTTTTACGTTAGCTTTCAAATTCACTGTTTTCTGTACTGCAGTAGCTATCGCCGATAATTATTGCTTAATGTCGTCTGCCATTCCACCCAACACGAACACATTTTCCGCCGCAAAACACCATTAGTAATTCTCACAGCATTTCAATTTTGGGATGTTAGTTAGGTAGTTTGTTGACAAATTAAACCAAAATGGACTGTGTGCCAATTAAACTAATAATTGAGGCAGAACTGGACACATAACCTGATAAAACACAGTGTGGTTATTGCAATCAACTAATTTTATTACCTTTTTATTATATTCGATGTTGCCAAATAGAATAATATAAATTCAACAGATGGCGCAAATCGTCATGTTAGTCTTATAATTTTGTCAATAATATATATATATATATATATATATATATATATATATATTTGTTAATTTCCTAAAAAAATCATTCATAATTTTTTGCTCGGTATTGGCCTCGTAATGTGATTATGCCAATGAAGTTGTTTTAAATTTACACGGGTAAGTTTGGGTTACCAATAAAATTATAAGAAATCAGCATATTTTCCTTGAGTCCTTTTCCTAATGTGGATGAAGTAAAAATCAATAAATATATTTACTTGACTCATTTTAAAACAAAAAAGGTTTATTTTCTTTACTGCCAATTTTCAAAGTGTTTGTCTGCCTATTATTTCGAGAAAAATTTAATTTGCTTTATTGGCGAAACAAATTTTTAGTTTCATTGCGCTTGTAATAAAAATAATAGTTGAGTTACTTGCAAAAGAGTATATTAAATGAGTACTATTTTCTTTCAGATAAGAATTACTTATAAATGATTGATGTGATAGGTATATAATTTAATTTTCTAATAAATTTCCCGGTTTCTATACTGTATATTTGTAGATGCAGATCAATTTATATATAGCATCAATACTATTAATAAACTTGTAACAGAGTAAGTCCTGTACATAAAAATTATTTTAAAGGGAGTGTTTGATTTAGCATATAGATGATAATTGAACCCAGAAAATCTGTTTTATAATTGTTGTCCGTCTGTCTCTGTGTTAATTTATTCGTTAATCACACGTAATCTACTAGACGGATTTTGATGAAATTTGGTACGTTAATATTTTACATACACATTGGTCTTTGATATAAATTATTAGGAGAGAAAAAAATTTTGATAATTTTTCTTATTCCGAATTTCACGCAAATTATTTTTTTTCTTAAAATAAGTTAATACTTCGTATTAGCCGAAGCTATAGAAAAATAATATAGACAAAATTTAATCATAAGAGAACTATTTATAAGAGCATTTTTAAAATTTTAAACATCCATGGTAGACTTCAATCAATTATTCATTATTATTTAATATAAAATAAATTTAAGCAATTACCTTATTTAAGACTGTGAAATAAGCATATGTGTGCAATGAAGATATTTACAAGACATAATATAATGAACACAAAACTATTCTAGTTCGAATTTTCGTCTTTTACTTTTATTTGAAAATGCATCACCAGAAAAACTACTTATTCAGTTCTCATGGACTATTTAGAAAGGCATAAAAGTCTACTTAGAATGACTTTTTTATTTAGACCAATTTGGGTTGTGCTTTTAAAGAATTATAGGGATTAGTGAAAACATAGTGAAAGAGCCGAGAGACATAATATTTCATTCTTATTTCATCTCAATTTGTTCACATAAAAGAAGACGTAATTTTAAAAATTTATAGAGATTGCATTAGATCAACGTTTTCTAGCTACACTACGCGTAGTAAATATGTGTATATTGTACCTATTTACATCGATACATGGCTCCACATCTATTTTTAATTGTGACACTAATTTTCCACCGGAATATACATTGGTTAAATGACCGTTGTGATAGATGAACTTTGGAGTAGTGTGGGAGGGGTAGGTGCCTGAGTACTCGAAAGCGAGCAGATGTATAATGGAAGATATGTTTTTGGGAGTGTACCGCGCAAATTTTTTTCTCAATTTATTTACCATTTGAATCTTTATCAATATTTATAATTTAATTACTTCGGTGATTTTAGGCTTATGCTGTATAAATTTGAATGTAATTATTTTTTTATAATGAAATTACAGGATTTATTTGCTTGCACGTTGAAGATATTTTCAATAATATTATTTTGGAAAAAATACCAAGAGCAACATGATGAACTGTTTCTCCGTTTATCCGTTAAATTTTTACTGATGGGCTCTCTTTTATCTTGGATTAGGCATACGTAAAATGTTATCCCTATCGACCAATAAAAAGAACGTCTTAATATAAAGTGCATTTAATTAATTAATTTTACTTTGAAAATTATTTTATTAGATAGCGTAAAGTGTTAATCTTATAATTAACTTAATAATATTTTGGAAACGTCGTAAGTATGAATGAAATTGAGGGCCAATTAGTACTTAATAAAACTTCACGTTGAGATAATAAATAATTTATAAAAATAATTACTATTAATTATTTATAAAAATGATAACATAAAGGAATGCAAATATAAAAATGTAATATAATTTTATTTTTCAACTTACTTTTTTTTTAAACTTTATGTAATATAATTTCTTTTAACACAATAATATTGATTATCGTAACTCCAAGAATTGTACTCACATTGACCAATATCTGTAGTTTGTTAGATGTTAAGATTAAATTTGGGAGCCACCAAGGTAAGGCAAGATTATTAATATTTTACAGCAACTTATTTATGTAAAATTTAGAAATTGCGCAAAAATCCAAAAATTGTTTTGAAATTATTATTAAATAAATATTTTCACGATTTCTATGTAGAAAATATTTACTTTACGTTACGGTTTATTTTGAATACTAAATATTAAACTTAAGTATTAAGTGTTTACTTATTAAATAATAAAGATTCTAATAAATAAATGGAAGATTTAATAACAAATATTAATTATGTTTGTGTATCAAAAATTGTACTCTACATTAAATATTTTATATGATTATATGCACATTAAGTTTTTATGTGACTATATGGGTATGCAGAGGAATTACTAAAATTTCTAGTGAAAATTTAAAGCTTTAAAATTTTAAAGCAGTCCGATATAATAGTGAACATAAATATTTTATGGCAAAATATTGTGAAGAATATCTCAAAGTTTTGATATATATGACAAGCTTCCTTTATAAATTAAAGTATAGTTAAATTTTAGAAACGAATGCATTCAAAAGGAAAAGGTTACAAGAATATTAACTACGAGTACCTTTTATTCAATCCATTATTTTGTATATCAACGACGTTGACTATATGTATATATATGTATATATATATATATATATATATATATATATATATATATATATATATATATATATATATATATATATACATAATATCAAAAGAAACAAAAGATTATTACTAAATAAATAAAATAAAGATATACAAATTTAAGTCCAGGAAAAGATTATTTGTTCACTAAACCAAAACAGGCAACGCGTCAAAGACGAAATGCCATTATGCAAAATAAGTTTTCTGTAAATTATTCAATGGTTTATATGATAATAGATTATTTTAAAATAAAAATGCTATAAAGTAGTGAAGCATTATTCTGTACTATGGTACTATTTATTATTTGTAAAAACATTCATATTTCTGTCCTCTGTACGCCACAACTGCTTTTTCCAGTAACAGATTGACATGGAAACTTGAAATTTAGCAAAGCAAAATAAAATTTTAACCGGCATAAGTGCCGGTTATTATTTTGATTGCTCGTTAATTACTATATAATACGTTAACAGAAAAAATTGGAGGAAGAGCAAATTAAGTACTCGAAATATATTTTTTATTTTATACATGGCGTATAAAACTATTTTCTTTACAATTTTTTTTGTATATATTTAGGTATATGCTAAAATATATGCTAAAATATATGCAAAAATATAAGTCCCTCTGCCATCTTTATTTCTGAAACTATTCAGCCTAAAATAACGAAAAAAGTAGGGTTTTTAAAAGTCTACGTAAAGGTTGTAGGAACCTTCTTCTAGATTTTTTAATTCTTCAAATATGCGCCATGTTTCTTCTGTTAATGACGCAATAGGCATTATATTTGTGTTGTCAAAAACTAATTTTTGTAGAGAGTTTAATAAAATTACTGTGTACACTTTAATTTATATAAATATGTACGGAACCCTCAAATGCGACATCTATTGGTGGTTGACAGATTTATTTGAAATATTGTTTAACTTCGTTTAAAAAATAAAATTTACATAAGAAGGCCATATATACCTACTAGTCATTATTCCGAATTGCCAAACCTTTTGCAAAACCCTGTACAAAATGTTAGTAAGTAGGGTTTTAAACACTTACTGAAATGGAAGGATTTACGATTAAAGTAGTGGCAATTTTTTTGTGCACATACAAAATATAAGTTCGATGAATCGTACCACAAAATTCACTATTACTACGAACTTTCGCCACTAATTTTAATATGAAATTCATTTCATTTCAATATCTAGTTTGCTAAAGAAGCTATGTCGACCTCCCGTAACTGAAGTTGAATTATTTGAGATAGCATTTAATGATTCCGCGAATTCACAAACAGAACTTTGAACATAAAATTTTATTATAAGTAGCTCGTCGTAATGACTGTCATGTGATTAGCAAATTCAAAGAATTATTTTTCTTTTATGTATATAATTTTATAAATACTTTGTTATTTTTCTAAATAATAATAATAAATAATAATACTTCGATAGAAATTGAAAGGTAATTTCTGAACAATATTTTTAAAATTTAGGAACACTAAAATTTAAAAAATAGGTATTCGCAAATTATAGTACGATTAAACTTCTTGAAGATTTTTTTTTTCTTCAATGGCTTTAATGATAAGATACTTTATTTTACTTGTTGAAGAGTAAAGCCTCTTTCATTATTTGTTCTTGTTAAATTATTATTTTTCCACCAAATGGAAAAATAATCTGCTAAGTAGAAAACGAACTAGCCCTACGAGTGTCGCGTACACATTTATTTACACGAATATAATTGTATAAAAATATTTAAATATTAAAGTGCGAGTTGTATTTCAACTAAATTATTTACAAATATTAATATAATTGTATACTACATTAATATTTTGCACAATGTATCTTATCCAGGTTTAAAACTATTATAAAATTCTCCATATTTTTTTGTCTGAATAACTTTATTTACGAAAATCCGTATACTTAAATCTTTTTATTATTTCTTATTTTAGCACAGTATTTTATAAAAATACTGTGCTAAAATAAGAAATAGAGATATATAGAATAGATCAGGCTACACAAACGAGCTAAAACTGTAATTTTTAATGGCTTATCACACTTTTGCTTTTTGTTGACAAAAGTAAGAGATTTGTGCTACACCGAGATGTTTTTTCCAACTTTAACCCACATAATTATGCAAAAAAAAACAAATATTCAGCCCCTTTTAGGTTTACAAGTGCCCTTCGAAATATAATTTTAAACACCATTACTCGATTTGGGCCATTGACCTGCAGTAAATACGTGAGTTTCTAAACTCTATCGTATTTCATCTAGAATTAAAAGTTTAAGAAATATAGATATAAGTCATGGAAAATTTAGATCTTTAAAACACAGCACATGACAGGACATTTAGGTCTTCGAATCACAGCGCCCCCTATCGGGTCCAGATTTTGTTTTTTTTTACACTAAAATAACTTGTATTGTGGAATGAGTCATTCTGGTTCCTAAATAATAAATTTGTTAATAATTTGACTACATTATCGCCGATGAAACCCTACCATAGCTATAAACCACCGTCTTGACAAAAAAAATATTTTGTGTGAATATGACCTCAAGATGTCAAGTCTTAATAACAATTATATATAATAACATTAATTATAAAGATTAACCATGCCATGAAAATAAAACCAATGAAAATAAAAGAAGTAATATAAATTTTGTAACTAATTTCAGATGTAATCAGCTAGGTAAACTTCGTATATATATATAACAATAAAAATATTTTTAGCTGTGCCTAAAATTCTTATTATTTACTATAGATATACCCAAAAATGAGTTCCATTAGAAGCGACTATTAAATCGTTTTACAAGGGAAACGTAAATTATAATTAGAAAAGTATATTATTTTAAGGCAGAATTCTGTGCCTTTTACTATATTTATGATAGCAAAGAGTCCTTATCCTGGATGACGAGTTATAAAATAATTATTGACGGATTCTTAAACTTTTCTTATCTTAAAGAGGTATTTGAATATGGCAATGTGTTATTACAATTAACGATATAGTATTCAAGTATAATATTTCATTTAAGTCGCACTTTTCTTGTAAATTGTAAAAATAAAAATCAAAGACGCGACGCCCTGCTATCTAGAACATGAAATTATTTTTTTTTATATTACCTAACCATAGTTTGTTTATATTTGTAATTCCAACATGCTTGTTTCGTCAAAGACTAATTTATCAATTTAATTAAATGTAAGTAGTAAGTATAGCATTACTTCAAATATTAGCTTAGAACATAAAAGAAATTTATATTTCAAAACATAAAAAATAAAATGGATATATATTTGAAGATAATTTGACTAATGTTTTCTGTATCACATAATAAAGAAATTAATCTAGAAGAACCATACAAATACAGCAGGTGTCACTGAGAGTGCCACTAATTTAATTACAATTTGAAGTTCGTTTAATTTAAATTTGGCTGAGAAACTACCTAGGCTAATCCCTTGTTAATGAAAACATAAATGTTATTAAGAAAATGAAAAATATAGCTAATTGCGGTTCTGTTAAATGGTTACCAAACTATGTTAGAACGTGGTAATTATTTTATTATATAGTCAGAATCG
This sequence comes from Druceiella hillmani, assembly GCA_039881145.1. Classification (NCBI taxonomy): domain Eukaryota; kingdom Metazoa; phylum Arthropoda; class Insecta; order Lepidoptera; family Hepialidae; genus Druceiella; species Druceiella hillmani. The sequence goes on from JAYKKI010000048.1 coordinate 15,189,901, forward strand.
TGGGTTAAGTATTACAATAAAATATATACTTGGGCTTTATTAGATGATAATGACCTATGAAATGGCTTTCCTAACAACCTATCACCTCTACAAAATCCATACCTCTATACCGCAAAAAATCCCATATTCCGAAAATGAATAACATATATATATATATATATATATATATATATATATATATATATACATATATATATATATATATATATATATATATAAATATGTATATGTATATATATATATATATATATATATTTATATATATATATATATATATATATATATATGTATGTATGTATGTATATGTATGTTATTCATTTTCGGAATGTGGGATTTTTTGCTAATAGTTTATCAAATAATACATGGTTAAGTATTATATTGTTAATCTTCATAAATATTCATTCAAATTGTCTGGTATAGTAAATGGCTCGTGTACTTGCCAAGTTGACTACGAAGCTGACCTGAGTGGTATGACCGATTGTGGTATACCGCCGAATATAATATTTAACTATTTTTCCAAAGACTTCTTAAAGGAAACTAATTCTTTACTTCTTAATAAAGATGCTTCCTTCAATGATTTTTGTTTCATGGTGTGTTGATGAAAATCAGTGGCCAAGCCCTATTTATTTTAACGAATCGTGTGAACTCTTTAACCCACTTTTATTGAAAAATCCTGTTATAGGGGGTTATATTTATGCAAGTAGGTATAAAAATGGTGATTTTGTATAAAATGTGGCAGAACAATTTTAAAACAATTTATTTTTAGTTAGTATTACCCTAGTGTTATCAAAGAACTTCATGAGTTTACTTAGTAATTTTTCCTTAGACCCTTTTCCTCAGGAACTATGTTAAGTTGAAATTAATATAAAATGTTGGGCTACAGCTCTTAAGTCTATGGCCCAGTAGCCCTTATAAATTTAAGTTTCTAACTCTGTACAAAAGAGATCAATCAAATTCAAAGAAATCTTTCAAATATTACTTGATTTGATACTGATTCAATCACAAACACTACTGAGGGCACTTCTCGCTGAATTAAAATATTGAAATTTAGTACGAAGCATAATCTCATAAACCAATTAAAGCCAAAAAAAATGAGATTAAAATCTTTCATTTGATATTATAATGGTATTATTGACAACCAATTTTTTTTGTTTTTCGTTTGTTGAATATTTATAAAATAGTTTTAAAATATTTACATAGTAACTCTAGTTTTTAAATAATTATCGTTATAAAATACTCTCTTAGTTACTAAACTATACGATTATATGATTTAACAGTACGGATATTAAATCCTACTCACAATTGGCTGTCCTTTTTTGAGTAAACGTATTTAATTGTTAAACTTGAATTAATTATTTTGATCTTTCCATTAAGGTTAAGGAAAAAATAACATAAAAAGCTATTGAACGTAACGTGAATAAATATCACCGTATAACGATAAAATGCCATCCTTTAATAATATTTTTATTATCTTATAGATTTTTTACATATATTTGAATTTGGAAAGCATTGCTTTCACTTATAAATCGAAATGGGTACTTTTGTTCTTTTAAAGTAACTCTGGTTAGAATTGATGCGATATTCTTAATGCTGCAACATAATAATAACTACAATTTATATGGCTACTTAATTTGTTTAAACAGAGACTGGTTGTTGGAAATACATATTCAAGGATTACTTAAAAAAATAGAAACAAAAACGTTGTTATTTCTCTGCTTTCTTTTTTTAAATAATGTAAAGCCATAAAATCATCAAAACATGGCAATGAAAAACCAAACTTGTTAAACAATTCCACTACGCAGCTTTTATACTCAATTATTCATATAATTTTTTTAATCTTTAAGAAAATATTTTATCTATAACACTACGTACAAGCGCAATTAAAATTTGTTAGCTAAAGAAAAATTGAAAAATTGAAAAGTTTATAATGTACAATCAAAAGAAATGTACTAATTTTACGTTAAAGGACTATATCAGTTTTTCTTTATTTTTTCAATCATTTTTGATATACTTAGTTAAATAGCTAGAGGGAAGGAACAAACATTGCAAAATTATAGCCTAGAAGAGGACACGTGAAATGTATTACTAGACTTTTTCAACTGTGTTTCAAAAGAACATTTCTATGATACTGCTTTCGTTGGATCCCGTGAGAAATAAAACTCTCATATTGCCCATACGTAATACTTTAAACAAATATTCAGAACACATTTTCTTTAGTTCCATATGTTTAGATAATAAACTATAGGTTCCTCCAAAATGTTACCATAATTGATCTTCAAATGAAAGATATATATTACTACAATATGCGGTCTGACAGACGGAATTATATTTTTTAAATTGACTATTCGGCTACCAAAGCTTACAAATTTTTTATTATTTTGTTTTCTTTACATAGGAAATATTTTCACCTGATTTTTAATACTGCTTAACAATATAGAAATATAGGGATGTAAAACTCGTATATTTGCTTTTGATACATATAAGAAGCTTTAAATTCGATATGGAAAAAAATTGTATTATTCAGATTTCATAAAAACTGACTTTTTTGGTTCCTTAGAGAGGTATCAATTAAATTCGTGATAAAATATTCGGGTCCATTTATTACATATGTACCTTTACATATGGTGTACAATGGTTTTAAACCATTGAAGCTAAGTCTAGTGAATAGGTTTACTTGGCCCAGATATATTACTAGTGTTCAAATAACTTGTTATGAAAAGCAGTTAACTTCTGTTCATTTTTTGCTGTAATCAATCGCAATAGGTGACACAAATTGAACAATAGATTATAGGACGATGATGGGCTGTAGAACTTGGGCTACAGAAATAATTCTATCACGCTAAAGTTTTTACTAAGATATATTTTTAATATTACTATCTTATTAGCCATTGGGCTACTTACTTATTACCATACTTTCAATATATATTATATTAATGATAATAGATTATTATTAAGTTACTTCTGTTCAAGGTTAAGACCTTGAATTTTTCCTTCTATACTTTTTCTACTCACAAAGCCATAAAATCCGAAGTTTATGTATATTTCGCTAAGGGAAAAGAGTTTTGAAGAGTATTCACTGGAATCTGCGCACAACAAATTTTCTTAACATAAATGGGTAAAGGCCATCACTTATGAATAATTTCCTCATCCAAGAATTTATCGCGGACGATAAAAGATTCCAAATAAGTCCTTGCATGTAATCGGTATTCGGGCCTCGTTCATCGAACATGTTACCTCCCGGTCACACTAGGTAGCTAAATATCTCACGGCGAGGCCGAATATATGAGATTTCCTTTGCGGAACGCAATATTTTGAAATATTGCTGTGAATTGTTCGAATATATTTAGTTTGACGGAGAAAATGTACTCTATAAGGAATATGGCATATTTTCTTTATTTTATCCCTAAGTCTTACAAATATTTACAGAAAATGTTTCAATAAATAGTATTATTAATAGAAATGCTATATAATATGATTTAATGTTATTTTCTAATGATATATAGCTAAACACAATTGATTAACTTAAGTGGTACTTAATTTAGCTTTGGATCTGTTTTTTATAGATGGTAAATATGCTAATATTCGCACAAATTTACATTTTTCCAGCTCTTGCAAAGCCTTTCTGTAATATAAAGACGTCATTTGATTTAAAAAACCAGGTGAGTAAATGGTGATAATTTAGCTCATTATAGTTGCTAAGATACTGCGGTTGAATAATGCTCTGCAACATCTACAATATATCCATCTGTGCAAACAATAAAAATTGTTTAAATATACCGGTTATTTGTGGAAACTTAGATTTTTTTCTGAAAATATTGATTTAATGTAATGTAATAAGATTTGATTTAAAATCTAATCGTAAAAATATTTATTATTTCTATTGGTTTCGCAATATACTATGTTTTATGTATTGACATTAGATTTTTATTGTAAATAATGAAAAAGAAATTTGAAAATAACGCGTACTTAATCATAATAATTATTTACTTGTAATAACTAAAAAGTTAATTATTTAGGAAAATATAGGAATTCAGAATCAAGTAATGGGTCGTATTTAGGACAATACTCCAAAAGGGCTTCTTAAATAGATCTTCCCACTTGCGTACATTATTTAACTAGTGGAGCAAGTTCCCATATAATTACACCCATTCTCTTTTCAGAATGTTTTTAGTTTTAGGTACAAGAGAAGAAGTTATGAGTCCAGATATATTAAAAATGTGAATATTCTGAAAATAATGAGTAACTTCTAAACTTTGTAATTCTGTGTAATCTATATTGCTTTAGATAGATTACATAGACAGTGGTGGATAACAACCGGCATCACTTAATTTCTTTATGGTATTATATAGGGACTTATAAACTTGACGCTTAACGTGACCTCATATGAAAAAATCCAACGGCATAATGTCGAATGAATTTGGCAGTCATTTTTTGGAATCAGGTTTACCCATCCAATACCCAAGAAAATGTTCATCTAAAAGCCGTTTACTTACTGTGCTATAGCCAGACCATCTTATTGGAATATTATGTTATCACTTCGCTTAGGAAAACTATATTATTCATCTGATCCTTGCCCATATTGAAAATTTCTTCGTTTTTTTCGACATTTAATGTTTTATGGTAAATTTTAATTGCGACGACTTTATTATATAATATCACACACCAGCAACTAAAGAAAAAACAGACTTGATTATGCATCTATGTAATTCTTAACTGATTAGTACGTCACTAATAGTGATTATTTATCTCGTTGTTCATGACATTATCAAAAAAATTGCATTGATCAGTCCAAAAAATCAAATTAGCAAAAGAACAATCTCTTACAGCTCGTGGGACAACCCAACGACAAAATGATAATCTGCAGTCTTCAGCCCCTGGAAATAATGCTAATACAGGTCTACCTTCTATGTAACCCTTGTAATTATATTTCTTCAGTATTTTACTCGCAGTTAATTTATGCACATCAATATTTTAATCCGATTCTCGCAACAAAGCTTTTGAGAAGGCTTCAAAGCGTACTAATAAGGAGGTGATTATTATTCATTTATGACTGTTATTGACCTCTTGAATATAGGTTGAAAACGACTTTATTGTTTAAAAATGTTTATCAAAATATAAAATATCTTACGATTAAGTAGCTCACTGTGGGTAAATTTGGCCTTTGGTAGTTACAAAAATACAATTCAATTAAATCAATTTTACGCGGATTTTTTTAACGTAGTGATGAATCATAGGTATTAAATTATTTATGACAAATGAAACTCATAATTAAAACTATGTAAGTTCTTTTTTAACTTTTATTAAAAGCGTTTACCGTAAATTTGTAGACAAATTTCTTATATTACAATAAAGTGTTTGTTATTTGACTTTCTTGTACTATCAACAAATTATATTTTTGATGTTGATACTTTATCTGTTGATACTTTATACTTACAATTTAACTTAAAATTTAAATAAAGATGTAGTCCTCTGCACAACAAAATATTGATGTGTTATATATTTTGACTAAATTTTTGTTATAACAATAGAATTTACGGCAATTATGATAAAATCACTTCTGCTGTCCAGATTGTTTGCACCCATAAAATAAAATGATACTGTCATAAAACTGAGTCGATTCATACAAAAATATATAAGTTCACTACTGTACATCTAATAGTACAAATAAGATGAAGGAACTGCATATTAAAAATTCATATTTACACTTTTTCACCAGTCACAAGTAAGGTAAGTGAAATATTGCAAGCACACTCGTTAGTAACCAGTTTTTAGTATTACATCTCAAAATTTTATTCTTGTTTATTTTTTGGGAATATGTGAATAAAAACTTATAAATTCTACAGAAGCTAATAAATAGAAGGATGATGAAATTCATGCAAATAAAATGGTTAAAAAATATCGCTTCCAGAAAAAACTTGAAATATCAATATAATTGATGTGATTTAAGAAAAAATAATTCTGAATTTCTACTGCAATATGAAAAAGCTAAAAATTATCTTAAAATCAAATATTGACGGCATGGTATAAAGATCTCTCCTTATGCCATGCCATCAATGTGGTACATTTTCAATTAATATTTTTCTTATCAAAATTTTACACTATTTGATAATATAATATGGTCCTTGAAATATATTTCCATTGACAATTTAAGTCAATGGTGTAGAATAATTTAAGTTCCTGCCATTTATGTTACATCAGCATTGAACTGGGTAGATTCCATCAATTTAATCAAAACCATTAAAAAAAATTTCAGTATGTTGAATAAAACCAACATCAAATTTTGCTGTTGTCATATTATTGTATAAACCGATAAACTTATTATTTGGATATAATGTAATAGAGTATTTGTGTTATCAAAATATGAAATACAGAATATTTAACTATATCATATTTTAAATTGACTTCAAAAAAGGAACGAGGAGGTTCTCAATTCAACTATGTGATTTTTCTTCTAAAATTGCTTTTCCACAAAATCAGGGTACAATAATGGAGCTGGACGGCGATGATTGGAATATTTAATGACGAGGAATAATCTTATTATGTTTGGTCTCTTTTCACTGGTTTTGTATTTTAAGTCGAATGGAATTTTTCTTTAGGATATATATTGGCGAAAAGGGCGTAGCCAGCGGTGAAGTAAGAAATACGGTTGGAGAAATAAATGCTTGAGTAAGCAACCCGAACGTTAAAGACGTATCAGGGTAGACATGGTCGTTGGTCGTCTTCCGAAATTATTTTTTTCGATTATGTTTGTGTTAAATTAAGCTTAATTGGTTCCTTAAGTTTTGAAAAATTTCAAACTATTGTCAATATGTACAATTTAATTACTTTGGTTGGTTTAAAATTAGGCTGTATAAATGTGTAGTTTTGTATTTGTAGTTTCGTACTTTATTGTTCAAACATACAATAAAATTCTTGCTTGTAAATTAAAGTATTTACAAAGAAAATGGTTTAGAGAAGATAGCAAAAACAATAGAATTTAAAAAAAAATTCTTTGAATTTTAGTCAATTTACGCTTTTTTTTATTTATGTTCTGAAGATAATCTCTTATAGTCAATCAGAATAACAATCCAGTCGTGGTCGACGAGCGGCCGGTAAAATCAAGTCCGCCAAAGACTGTAAGCCTTGTGATCAATCCAACATACCATGGCAACGACATATTTTAGCTTTTCGGCTAAAATATGAGTATCTCTTTTTTTATTTGATCAGGTATCATCCAAGAGAAGCAAATTTTCATAAAATTTTACGCAAACTCAGTTCATCTGCAAACATTGCAAGTGTTCGATATCATTAAGACGATTATGGAGTACTAATACAATGAGATAAGACCGTTTCTCCAATTTTATCTATTTGCTTATTTCCTTGTTCGCGCATTAAATTTTCACTGGTGGATTCTCTGAGGTCTGGGATAACATATCGTTATTGATCAACTAAAAGGAAGAAATGGTAATTCGACAATTCATCACGAATTGTAATGACTGAAAAAAGTTTTCTTTTATAATTTTTGTAACATTGTTATGTATTTTATTTTTCCAGTTAATGATATTTAAAAAGCCGACACGAATGAAATAGCGAACGTAGCCAGTGACTATTACTTTAATAAAAAGCGAATGGAGCTATCAATTTAAAAGGACGATCATAAATTATTAGGCTGTCCTTTAAGAGACAACGTTATATGGTTAAATCCTATATTTCAATATATGAATTATTATTCAAGCAATAAATATATTTCGTAGCAATTTTATATTTCACTTATTCTGCAATGATTTTCATATGATTTCCTTCCCTACTAACTTTTTTTGTGACCTAACTTAAAATATATAGATATATTTAAAGCCTTATATTTTACATAACTAAATTTAAAATGGTGGTTGTAAATTATATGTAAGTGGTAGTTATAATGTAAATCTGAAACGATTGAAATAATAAAAATATTCATGAAATCTTTGTGAATGGTATAGTGTTAGAATTCAGACGAATAAAACCTAATAAAAACCTCTGTATATTTTATAAGCAATCTTGAAATATATACTACTTGCAAACATTGACTTTATAATATGTATACGTGTCATTAGTATTCTGAAAGTAGTCCTCAAATTTTTAAATAATTTTAGATCTCAAAATTTGCGAGCTATCGTGGTTCTATACACCTTTCATCATAGTTCGTGTGTAACGCTATTTGGGGCCATATTTTCTGTTCATTTTATATGGGTACAAAGCGTGTATTGAATATTTGGGTATACTGTCATTTTGTGGAAAATGTTTTGTCAAATATATTAAAATGATGCTTTCCGGAATTCGGAATGCGGCATTATTTCTTCTTGGGTCGGTGGCCTGAAACGACATTCCGAAGTTAGATATTTTGCCTATTTATCAATGTCAAAAGACGCACGATTCTGTTTCAACTTTTCAGTTAGAATACGAGCCTAAGAAAATATTGCTTATAGGCATAGCCATCTTGCTTATTTAATTTATTTTGACTAACATCTTGCCTTTTTTTATTTTTCTTTTAAGTGACATAAGTTTCAGTCATGTTACTATATTAAACTAGCGTAAAATTTGTTACTGTTACAGTATTTAGGAAGTAAATGCTGTTTTTGGGAACAGATAATGCAAAAAATAGTGTTGTAATTCGACATATGTTATTCTGGCAACATCAATAACTTATTCCTTGAATTAAATTTGTATACCTCTTAATAATGGACAAAATTTTCTATGAACCCTTGACAACATAACTTACACAATTCTTTATAACATAACCAAATATAATATCGACGGCGAATAATCAATGTTTACTTTTAAGGAGTATTTATTTAGGGGGAAAAATATAATAATATACCGTCAAGATTTGAAAATAATCAGGGACAGAGACAAAAATATAAAAATTAAAAATTTTAATTAAGAACAAGTTAATTCATCAATTCTCTTAATATCGAGGCAAAAAAAATATGGAACTATTTAAAAAATGTCTCGCCCATGAAATGTTACAAAATTTAAATCGTAAAATATTACCGTCGCTTAAACTTGGCTCGAAATTTTTATTGAAATTGTTTTAATTACGCCAAATATAATGAAAGGAAGCATATGATACATCCCCCTATTTTCGCAAATGTGCTCACTCAATTTAACACACATTTTTCACAATTAAATCTACTGTCCATGTAATTTATATTTGCAATTTCCTATTCTTTAAGTGAAATTAATTAAACGGTGGTAAACTTTGTTAAAAAAAATAGGATATATTTAAATTAAAATAAAAGTAAACAACAGTTAATGAACTAAGCAACCACTAGCTAATTAATGTTATAATTTTATCGTTACTCGTTTATATGTAAAATTGAACCTCGGATTCAAAAATAAAGATAATTGCTGAAAATGTACTAAATTACCAAGAAAATACTGAAACGCGATTGACAGAATTTTTGTAAGTTCAAAACTATATAATTTTTTTTTTAATATTTTTGAATAAGAAAACAAAAATTCAAGAGGAAACAAAAATAGTTTTATATGGAATCTCCAGGGATAGACGGAAGCACAGGATCTAGAAGAAAAATTCAGGGTTTGTCTTTAAACTAACTTTGAAAAAGTTTAATTTCCAGCCAAGCATACGGAACACCGTGGATTACTTCAAGTAGTAATGTGCCATACATTTTGTCGGTGATGTAACACTTATTTAAATTTAATATAATTCGTGGTACAAGTGATTTTGTGATCATTATTCTATGTTAGTTTACGGTAACGTTGTGTTTTTCTTCATCCCTAATACAGTAAATACGTAACCTAACAATTATTTAAACGTGTGATACTTATGCTTTTTTTGCTGGAATTTTTATTATCTAAAATTATACTGACGGCGTTATAATCAATTAACTTATGAAACTAATATATTTTATAGTACTTCAGATACATTATTTTATTTTCTTGAACATATAATATAAAGTAAACATTTTTAAAAATTTCTTTGCTAGTTTACAACTCATTTTTAGATCATAATTAGTACAAAATGTTGGTATTTATATGTATCGACCTTAAGAGCAAATATATTTAACCAATTGTCATCTTAAAATATGTGTATAATCTATCTTCACTGAAATCTCAATAGGAGAAATCTAGAAATTAATTTTTTAAGGATTTTGAAAACGGAATTTGCTTACACTTTGTCAAATACGATAATTTAGCAAGGATTTATAATAATCATATTTATTCCTAGGTCATTTTTTCAACTACCTTTTGTAATTTACACAATTTTTATAATGAATAAATAACATGTTTCTAAACTTTTTCTTATTATGTTGTCCAGAATTTTTGTCATCAAAGAGGTTTAATAATCTACAGTTAATACTCTCATTTAACTAATTCATCTTCATCCTTAAAGAAGCCTTATTCATCCGCACATACGCGCTAGGTTTCAAAAGGAAACGAACTTTTCATTTGCATTATTGTTCAAACTAATAATTTTAATCAATATATTATTCTTTACAATATTATATTTGACATAATTGATTAAATCACTCAAATATTAATTTATATTGGTTTTTGGAACAGCGTTAAAAATTGTGGTCACACCCGATTAAAATCTTTAAAGAGAATCTAATGCTTTATTTTAAATCACAAATGAAATCGAATAAAAATAAATATTTTCCACGGTGACAAATCCAAGTTAATACGAACTTACTCAAAAATCTTTTCACAATTATAACCATATTAGACTACACCAACCCCACACCCATAACGAATTTTCGCAAAGAATCTCAAAGTTTTTGAAAACTTCTATGCAAAACCGCATGGCTAAATTTAACGTCTTCTCATTTTATTAAAATTTATTTTATTTGCAGGTAATGTATTTAGATTACAGATATTGTAGAATCAATTGAATACTATCTTAACTTTAAATATTTTCAAACTATATTTTTGGAATACCATTCACAAGCGTTATGTTGCAACCACATTATACCGATACTTACAGTACACGACTTAGTGGACTTTCTGATCGCCGATCGACTTTTGGGTAAATACTTGCTTGCATGCGTAAAACTAAATTTGGGATCAAAATACAGTACATAATTTATTTTGGAATTACTAATTCATCTTTAACTAACTTCAAGGAATCACTGATAACTAATCTCATGGAAGATTTTTCCTTTAACTTTGTGAATTCATACACTTTTTGAATATTAACTTCAATCAGAGAAATTCGTTAAGAGACAAGCTTATGTAGGAGATAAATACTTATCAATGTAGTTCATTTCAATCGTTTTATGGTATATTTGCAGACTACTGAACAGATGTGAACATAATTGGATGTACACCAAAGTACGATGAAAACTTTTGACTGCTTCTTGTTTTTAGAAAAGTGCCCAATTAACCACCTATGATTAGTTGTGTGCTCACTAGAAGCGTACTGTAAGATTCTCGGTTGGAGAACATAAATTTTATAAAATATGTCCAGTAATATTGAAGAAATAACAAAAATTGTATCACAAATTGGGCGTCCACTGATCGGGTTTATTTTTATTTGGCATATAAATGATAATAGCTATGATGGAAAAGACCAATAATATCGCAAGTCTACCTGGAAAGAAACTGGTTAATTTATTATAATTTATAGATAATTTGCTTCTAGTGTTGATTGATCCACGGAATTCAAGGTGAATGAAAATAAGAAATCGACAATTCATTCTGGATTCTATGAAAAATGAGAATGTGCAATTTTACAAGTGATATTAGGGAGAATCGCGTTACAACTTATAACCATTCTTATGTTTTCTAGGGACAAATCATTTGCCAATAAAATTTAATATATAAACAGAAGAAATATAGTATTTTTTATGGAACTTGTGAAAAATCAGTACAGTAGTTTTGTTTGGCTATTAACCTTTTATACTAATAAACAATTGAAATATCAAGGCAAAAAACATATTAAACTGTTATAATACTGATAAGTTACTTGAAATATACTTTTTAACCCCCAACCAAAATATACTGTCCCTGTTGATGCATCAACTCGGTTGAAAACAAATGAATCTCCGATACTAACAGATTTCCAATATTGACATATAGGTTCGATACCGCCTCTTATTTCAGTAAAAGGTATAGACAGTACTTATTAAATTGGGTCTATTTTTGAAGTTTACTCCTTAAGAATCGATTTTCATATACAGCGCCCGGTATGAAGTTTTATGCGGAGTAAAATCAGAAATTCAGAGCGTGAAAAAAGTGTAACAGTTTGTAAGTTTGGATGTAGAAGGTAATTTCTGAAACTACTAATCCGATTTAAAAAATTATTTTGCCAATATTTAGAAATAACCTTCAGGATAGTCGCAGGTTGTATATCATCAGGTTAAAAAAATCATATATAATAAAAAAGTTGAATCTCATAAGTTTGAATGTAGGAGGTAATCTCCGAAACTACTAATCCGATTTCAAAAATTCTTTCACCAATATTTAGAAATAACCTTTAGAATGGTCGTAGGTTGTATATTATTCCGTTAAAAAAATCATGTATTATAAAAAAGTTGAATTTTGTAAGTTTGGATGTAAGAGGTAATCTCCGAAACTACTTATCTGATTTAAAAAATTCTTTCACCAATATTAAGAAACAAACTTCAGCGTGTTCATAGACTGTTTATTATCTAGTTAAAAATAAAATTTTCGTATAATATAGAAAGTAAAATTTTGTAAGTTTGGATGTAGAAGGTTATCTACGAAACTATTCATCCGATTACCAAAATTATTTCACCAATAATAAGACAGGACCTTCACGATGTACACAGGCTTTATATTATCGCGTTACAAAATATTTTCATGGAGACCAGTTTTGCAACGCAAGTCGACGAAAACACAGTCGAGCGAATGCGTTTCTAATAAAGGCTGCCTTAATGGTAAGATATATTGGTAAATGATATTGATATTTACATTTATATACAGTGTTACCTGTTTTACACATTCCAAGGCAATCGTAATTAAGGAGTAATCTCCAGTGTCGCGTCGAAGCTGAAAGGCACAAATTTTTTTCAAATTTCTGTTTTTTGGACAAACTGTTGCTGTTTTATTTCTCTGCGATATGCGCCCACAAAACCCCTGGTTTCTAACCATTGCTATTATAATGAAAATTTGATTAAGCAATATGAAGTTATAAATTATAATCTATTCCTTTTCTCCTTCTTTCTACTATAGATTATAATATTGCGCTTCTTTTGCCATATTTACTCAAGTTAAGGGTTCATACGATTTTGCCATTAGATCATATTTTTATACAACGTTTCACTACCTGTATAACTAAATTCTAACAAAATATTACAAGACAGCATATAACCCTAAAGGTGTATTAGATACGATACTATATTGATTAGTCTCAACATGAATTTTGTATTTTACATATATTTTACGGTATGAGTATCATATTACCCTATTAAAAATCATTTCAGATGACCTTCATTGTTTGTACCAAATGTAAAGGTATTGTAAGACAAACGCGTTATTTCTATCGCCATGTTATGTAATTAGTAAACCTATGTCTTATTAAATAACATGTTCGTAATTATCTTGTTCGTTCATATCATTAAATTTAATATTTGTTTTCGTTTACTTTTTTCCGTTTTTAACATGTTTTACGGCGCTATAATATTTTCATTGTTGTTGTTCGTCGTAATTTTGTTAAATATATTAAAAATATAAAAATGTTAGCACCAAACTTTTTCTTGTTGATATTGCATTTGAAAAAAATGATGCAAATATAATTACACTAAACAAAACTTTATACGGAGATGGAAGAAAATAATATAGATGAAGAGGGAACTAAATACGATTGTCTGTTATATAGAGTAAAGTTATTTAATTCAAAATAAAAACAGAAAACATATGTATGAAAATTCCAGTCACTTTTATTCACAAACACAAATATAAACATTCCAATTATATTTATTACCATTACATCGAATATAATGTGTAAAAAGTTGTGGAATTAAAAATACTTTATAAGGTTGCTCAAAGCTTTAAATATTTAATAGGCTTTGATATTTAATAACAGCTGAAAAATAAAAAAAAAATTTACAAATAAAATCCTATCAATGTTTTTTTTTTATTTTTTACTATTTTTAAACTATTAGTCAGATTTCGACAGTCAATTAAATAAAAATTTAAACCGGTTTCAAAATTAAATTACTTCATTTTGAAGAAGGTTTAAAAAGGTGAAATAAGTTCGGAGGAATACGATATTTTCTGTGTAACTCTACTAAAACGGCTGAAATGTGATGAGAAATTTCAAATTCCTTAACGTAGTCATATTAACTTTATTTTGCCCATAACTTTTAGTTACTAGTCAGAGGTGAAAATACAATTCAATTTCTATATATTTTGGAGTAATCCATCGAATCATTTTAATAAGATAATATTGAAACATATACTAAAAAATTACTTAAAAGTATCATATTAGTTCTTTATAGACTAAAGTAAGGCGTATATAACGTTATGCGGTTTCCTATTAGAAAAACGATGATTTTCTTATTTAATGGTTTCTAGAAAAAAAAGGAACTGTAATATTTTCATTACACTGGCTTTTCTCAATGAAATTGATAATTAAACGTCTACTTTTTAACAAAAATTAACGAAAATAGATATATTTAATACGTATATAAATGGGATTTTATGGAATAACAATTTTTATCGAATTATTTTTATGTTCGGACCCTTATTTCAACTTGCAAAATTAAAAAAAAATTTAAGTGAAAAAACGAAAAATATTTTGATAAAAATTAACATTATTAAACATAGTTACATTAGGCTTATCATTCAGTATTCTGCCTGTGTGGTTCGAATTCGTGGAATGGCTGCAGAAACGATAAAGTTGTTTGTTTCCTCCTTATCTGTATTTCCCTAATGCCGTTCTTTGACTCTCTCCTCTTAGTCTGTAGGTATCTCTGATTATTTTGGAGGTGAACTTTGAGACAATATACATGATCGTCAAAGATATTACGGATTCCGATATCCATATAGTTATTTCTTTTTGTGTTTTTATATCTAATACATGATTTTCCGAATGCATTATTAAGGGGTTGACAGTTCTGTCTCCTGATAATGAAGTACGTCAATATCCATCTTGTCTTCAGAATGATTACATTCTGATGTATCTCTAAGGATGCCTTTTATACTACTATTTCTTTAGGAATCCAAGGATCTTGAATTCTTCTTTCGTCTTGTTTGTACTAATACTTTTCTGGTTATTTTCTGTCCTAGCGGTCTTGAATATATTATTAACATTAAACCAAGTATTCCGCTTTTTGATGAAGCTCCCTTGTACACATATTTTTGTAGGTTCTGTAGTGCAAATCTTTTGGGTACATTCTTTTAACCTATCTTATTAAATAATTTCCTACATTAATATCGGGAAAAGTACATTTTCTACATTAAGAGATATTCCTGCTTCTAATCTTAACATATTATTTGGCAAATCAACATTTTTTTCGTATTCTAGAGATGCTTTGCTCTAAGTGTAGTTGAGATATAATTGATGTATTTAATATTCCATGTTATGAAGAAACATGTAAACTTCATTTAAGAATGACCAAATTAATTTAATTCTTCTTAAGCAAAAGCAAATTTGTAATCCTTTCTTTTTTTCTTCTATTTTATATATCAAGTTCAGAATTGTATTCGTCTATTGTAATATATTATATACTTTATCATGCATCATTTAAAGCTTATGATGTTATAATAAACATAATATTTGTCTTGACTAAATCGTCGTACTCTAGGTTACCTATTAAGACTTTAACTACATTTCCTAATCAATTAATCGATTCTCGTTTAGCGCGAGTTTTAAAGGTCAATCTATTTAAACAATTTTTAAATTTCTTATTGCGATAATTAATATACGGAAAACTTTCGTTTAATTCATTTATAATAATTTCCATTTTATGACGTTCTACATGCAACCGATTCATTTTTGTAGGGTAAACGATGTTCCATTCCCCTTCTTGTATTGGAACTTCCTCGATCATCATTTTTGATTGCCATGTCTCCATCAAGTCGGTGTATGCGGGGGCAACCCTGGAACACCGGTTTCATTTACATAAATTTACCTGCCTTTACCTTTCTCAGCACTGAGTGCAAACGTTCTTCATCTCTGTGAGATGTGTGATTCTGTGATGTTGGATATAACACTTCATTTATAATGTAGGTCAATATTCTTTCATTAATTCGCTAATAAATCCACTTTCATCATTTCTAGTTTACTGATCAATGCAAATATTTTATTAACTCGTTCATTATGGTTTAACTTGTGCTGTCGGAAAATGGAGGTACGAAAGCAAATTTTGAAATAAATATAATTCCCGTTAATTATCTATTTTCTTTTGGTAAACAAATGTGTCTAATTAACGTGGACTTTAATAGGGTGCCGAATATATTTCGTTTTATAATAGATATTGCAATATGTTAAGATACCAAATTCTTAAAATATTGCAATATCTGTATGTTTTCTGATATTTTCGATAAAGTATTATTTAATAAATTCATTAATATATACGGGGGGTTTCCAATATGCCTTTCTTATTTTTCGTGAGCCTCACGAATAACTTATAATATATCACGTTTTTCCGATAATTCCATGTCAATTTTAACTTTGTTGAAATATTTTCTATAAATTTTGAATATTTCTTAGCCTAATTTTTGGGGAGCTTTTATTGCATACCGTTTCATTCTAATATTTTCTATAATAAATCGCTTAAAGTCTATTGTTGTCTCTAACTTCACATAATAATCATATGATTCTCATGTTTTTTAATGATAATAACTTTGTAGGATCCTGTTTCTATGTACACACGGCTCATCCAGCGTTGTTTATGTTTTATCATGAATGAATTTCCGGCATTGATGAATTAACGCCATCCGGTCAGTTTGGTGATAGGTCCCTTTAATTTTCTTGATTTCATTTTAAATGATAAACAGTGTTATTAAAGGAGACAGCTCTAAGATCTAAGCTGTATATAAAATAAGCTATTTAGATAAAATAGACCCCTTATCTCTGAAACAGTTTCATAACAATCGAAAGTGTTTAAGATTCTAAAAGTTTTGAGATAGTAAAAAAGATATTGGTTAAAATACCACGATTTACTTATCTGAAGGTATTTGACGTAGAAACTTTAAAATGTAATAATAGAGAAAATTCATTCACATATACTTAAAAAATAATTAACGTAAATATTTGTACAGAAATTTTTGAGAGGTAAATGCGCTAATAAGTTCTCTTCCATTAATTTTTAATAATATAATATAAAATATATACCTAATATATATATATATATATATATATATATATATATATATATATATATTATATATATTTATATATATAAATATATATGTTATATATATATATATATATATATATATATACCTTAGTAATTTAAATTTAAGTCAGCAAATTTCCAAGTATAGGACACAGCAAGTTTTAGTCTCCAGAATATATCGAATGTTTACAATATGTACAATTTATATGAAAAATAAATGAAATTCAAATATTGGTTGAATTTGAAACTTGCTTTCTATCCTAAATTAATTTATTCCAAGTAAATATATTATTAAGTTACGTAAGTTCAATTTTATCAACTAAAATTAATTAAATGTATTAAACATTTAATTAATTTTTTATTTAACATTTGTTATTCATTTTCAGAATATAAACAACAGGACAAACATGTAAGTTTTTAATTTATTTTTCAAACCAGATAAATGTATATATATATATATATATATATATATATATATATATATATATACATAAACACTTATATATATATATATATATATATATATATATATATATATATATATGTATATGTATATATATATACTACTGATTGACTACCCAACTTTTAGTACTACAAATGTTGGTATTATGTATATTCTCAGCAGAATAGAACTAGTATAAAATATTCATACCACACGTATTTAGATAATAAATATAAAAGCAGAAAAGTTGTTTTATATTGTTGTTGTTTTGTAATATATATTTTAATTAATGAGAGTAAAGTACAAATAATAGGTAACGACTCTTATTTCATGTATGTTCAACGATTTTATTTTATATGAAATAATATTTAGCATATACAATTTCAGACTTCAAATATAAAGTAATTTAGTAAAACATTTTTAATTATTTTTTTTCTGTGTGTCGTTACTCTATCACATAATTTTTCTTTGTAGAGGTATAAGTCACTACTATAGGTATATGATTAAATTATTATTGAGATAAAATCTTAAAATAGCTCAAAACCACCTAAAATATTTAATAAGCGAGTAATTTGATGAATTTAGAATAAAACGCGACAGTTGCTACATGTTTCATCAATTATTTAAATGGAATTTGAAAGATTTCTCTACGAAATTAAGTCTACTCCAACAACTATGTCGATCAGGTACCGTCCGAGGTGAATGACAGTTGATGGTAATGCCACCGAACTTTCTTTATTAGAACGAACTTGTTTATAAATTTAAATTAATTTACTTTTTATGCGGGTACTATTAGCTATATGTAAAGTTTCGTAAATTCTTTAACTGTTCACATGATTATTATTATTATATAGCTAGTAGCAATCACATCAATAGTATAATTTTTTTCCTATTACATATTTTTAATCTACCTCTTATATTTTCGTGTTTTTCAAAAGTAATACCTGTATGACTGCAATTCATCCTTATTAATTTTAAGTAAAAGTGATTTCTTGAAGGTCTCTTCGTCTAGAATGTTAGCAAAACACGAATGTATTATGACGCGTGATCATGCTATGTTTCAAATTTAATTCCACTTTTTAAAAAGAAACTATGCTGGTTATTAATAAAATATACGTTATTGAGTATATTGACATATATTCAACCTACATGATATTACAAGAATTACATGTCAAACCCATAGTTCTGATAGGCAAAATTTATTACTAAATTACAAGTTAAAATCGAGTAATTTTCTCCAATTTTTCAACTAAATGAAAAATATTAGAATTTTAATTCAGATTCATACGTATGGATTTTAATTTGTTTTATTATCACTTTATATAATTTTAAATTTTAACAGATAAAACGTTTTAAATTATTTTTTTTTCTACATTTTACAAGTTTTAATCACTAGAAAAAGTCAAAGTTAACTTAATTCGCAAAATATGGAATAACACAAAAATCATGTAAATTTTATATATATATATATATATATATATATATATATATTAAAAATTGACGCATGAAGAAAAACTTCCATTATTCATAATCAAGATTTTAATCGTTTATTTAAAAAGCGTAAATCGAATTAGGAAAATGCGTTCCTCGTCTATTTTATTCCCCAATTTTCTCTAAAACCAATTGATCATGTTCTCTCAATGAATTCGCTTTTTAGTCCAAGAATTAAACTTGGTAACGCACTATATAAGTAAAAAAAACAAATAAAATTAAGTAAACATCAATATGGATTAACCAATTGAGCAACATCAATAAAAACCTAAATAATTTTTATAGAGTTTATTTTCATTATCCGGCGGTACATATTCAGCCGGATTGCATTTAGAATATTGGAATTTGGATTGGATTTATTGGATTTTTAAGAAATAAAAAATAATTCCTTAAACGTATACAAGGCAGAGAAATGCAAATATTTTCTGCACTGAATCATAGGTATACCAAATATATATGTAATCAAATACGACTAGAAACCTAAAAAAAAACAAGAGTCAACCATGCCTTGAACGGTATTAGGAGAAACTGGCACGAATGTCAATTTTTTGGAATATAAACATCGTAAAATTTTTCTTGAATTTTTTTAAATTTTAATGCACCGATATCGTATACAGAATTCCTACCACTACGTTTATTTTAAATATAGGAATATTTTCTACAGAGTTAAAAATATTTTCCAAAAATATTTTTTTCCGCATCAAAATACACATATAAGAGTAGAATGGACTAAATAATACTATGTGCGCATAAATGTCCATAAATACCTAAATATATACAGAATCCACGTAGTATGAATTCTCCTCGTGTTTTACGATTATTTCTTTAACGACAACTTTTACAACCCATCTATGTTATGTAAAACCTTATGTGTTATTAACACATCTATGTTATGTAAAACCATTGTTTATAAGTCTACAAAATTTCATCAAAATTTTGAAATTAAAGAGTGCGGCGGGATAAGAATAGGCAAATGGCACAGACGCATTTTGCGCTGACATTTCTGAAATCGTTACACTGCTGAGGTGTTGGTTTAAAAAAATAATATTTTTAAAAATACTTTCTTTCGTATTTAAAGTTTTATTTAAATTAATATAAGTGATATATAACATACCTTATAGAAAGTATTACCACATATATTTTTTACATGGCAACTGTCAAATCCAAAAAAATGAAATGTAATTTTTTTTAAATTGAGAAAAGTTACCAGTGAACCATTGGAATCCTCGTGCGTACGAGCTTTCGTCCGTGCGTGCATGCATGCAGAAAAACTCTAAAATCACTACTTATTTTTCTAATACATGAGCAAAACTATTACTTAAAATATATTAATATTCCAAAATGCCTGCAAAATACTTTTGTGTATATAACCATTTCGCAATTTGAAAACTTTGAGAATGCGTAAATTATCGTTTTCCCTTAGGTATCCGATTTTTTAATTAGGTTAACATATAATTATCAAATATTATACTGCTTAAATACCTACACAGAAATGGTTGTTGGCTCTCAAATCTTTTATTCTTGGAAAGAAAATGTACATAAGAAAAACATTCAAAAGCCACTGCATGCCTAATTAGCCATACTAGGTTGAAAGGTACTATAATTTCATTTATTTCTGGTAAAACAAGGGAAGCCTATTATAAGATTTTTTTAAACTCATTAGTGAACATAACATCTTAATTTTTCTTTTTACACGGGTTATAAAATATTATTTACTTATTAGATAATTTAATATTTCATATTATTTACTTATTAGATAATGTAGTATTTGATTATAATATATAAGAGATGCTTTAGCGATGCTATGAAGTAAAATTCATTTAATATAATATTTAACATTCATCTGCAGTCTTAATTGAAAATATTTAAATTATTTTAAAGTGAACAATAAGGAAATGAATGCAATTTTAATTTTGTGAACTGCATTTTGTTAAATATGTCATAAATTATTACTGTGCAGATTACATAAAAAGCCGCATATATAAATATACGGTAACGAATAATGCATTTCCACTGCCGAAAATGTTTTTGGGATCAACCATGCTATTGTTTATATATATATACATACAAATATATAAATATAAATATATATATACATATATATATATATATATATATATATATATATATATATATATATATATGTACATATATTTATATATTTGTATGTATGTATGTATTTATATATTTGTACATACACACATATATATATATATATATATATATATATATACGAGTACGATACGATACGAGTTAATTACATATTAAATGAAATAGTATTAAAATAATGTCTTAAATATAATTCGAAAGCTTTGAATAAGCACCATTTATTAAAGTTATAATACGAAAAGTAGAACTGTCACAATGGTAATAAATGTAATAAAAGAAGACACTATAAATGTTTTGTTATCTTCTGCTAAATGTTACGTACATAATATATCAACAAATTTCTGATTAAATCTAATAGTAAACAGTTAAAAATCTTAAGGTTTAACAAATATAATTAAATTGAATTTTAAATTTTAAGGACTTAAAAGCGATCAATCTACTTCACATTTTGGTAATACCGTATAATATTTAGTTTATCATCAAACGGAACTTCAATACTTACGAAAATAAATTACAGAAAAAGTAGAAGTGAAATCTTTCCTTTCTTCAAATATTAACTCTCTCTTGTTCCCAGCTATTCCAACCTTCCGACCAGATTATCAAAGGACCTCCAGGGACCCGTAACATATCCCTCATACAAAAGAAAGGACTTTTGAAGATCTCCTAATAAGATTAGAGACTGTCGCTACGCAAAAAGTCATTAAACACCTCCATTTTTTCTAGAATATATTTGGCAAACGCTTCAAATAACTTAAAGTCGAAGCGTGCCTTTGTCGAGTTCTCAAATAACAAAAAAGTAATAGCAGCTTTTACCTTTTAAGTTAACCACTTCAAGCCACTTAAATCAGCCCTATAAGTTGCTTTAAGTTCAAATAAATAAATAATTTAATTTCGTACGTAAAATGAATTCTGTTCCAGGAATGAATTTGAGACTAAACAAAGAAAAAAAACAAAGCTTTGATAAATTTTCCACGTAAAATGTAATGAAGTATTTCGTGAATCGGAAAATGACATAGCCTTGGGTACTTGGCTTTATTTTAGATATCATTATTTTTTTTGACTTAATAAATCCGATGGTTGTAAAAGAAAATTTTATTATTTATTTTTAATTAAAACTTCGGTGAAATATTTCTTTTATATAATGTCTTGCGATCAATATATAGCCCCTTTTAATGATCAACTTCACATTGTAATTAAATTCATCTCTGTGCTATAACAGCGCACAAGAATATTAATTTCCTTTTCAAAATTTGTCACATAAATATAAATATAACTTATATATAAGCATTTTATTTTAAGGTCGGGATCTACCTAACACACGTATATATTACGCTGAATTTTAAATAACAATCTGCCAATTATAAGCAGAACTCGTACTATGGTGTTACCCATTTATTTATGTACCGACGAAATATAATATTCCGACATAATATGCTTATCAAAATAATTATAAACCTATACTTCAATTGTTATCATGTGAAAATATTGTTTTCTATACTTAGTTTAGGTTATAGTTTTGATTGGCGCAGAAAAAGAAAGGAAGGCGACGAAATTTAAAAAAAATTTCTTTTTAATATACGGATCTTTGTATGGAAAATGGCTTAGTATTGATTATTCTACGTATTGAAAAATACTTTGCAATGCATAAAATTTAGGAAATAAAAAAGAAAAAAAATTGCATTCGGCAGTAAGCTGCCGTAGGTTGATACGCTGCTACTCTTGTATCCGAACATATGTAGGTTGTTGATCTGCATGTTTACTCTCTTAACTCCGACATAATATTTTTTAACTAACAAAATAAAATAAATTCTTTTGTGGGACAAACATGTTACTCTTTGTTTTTCATTATGACATGGGCTATACTTGAGCAAAGTTGTATGATGTTTGGTAGAGTGATTGAGATGTGAAAACCGAATATTTTATAGGGTATTGTAATTATCTAATATTTAATCATAATAAATGTATGTTCAAGGTTTTCAAATTCCAGTTTTTCAATGATATTTTCTATTAAAATGATTGGGAAAAAAACTTTGCAGTTATTATAAAACAAGTACCTTAAAGTTTGTCAAAACATATAACTCGAAATTTAATTTGATTACATGTATTCTTTGTGAATATTTAGAAGCATGTCTACTTTCATATTAATAAATAAAACGGAATTTTACGATTTTGTATATTTTTAATATATATAATTAATTCCTCTATTCATAATAATATTATATCCTTCTTCTAAGATAAAAATAAAACGAATAAATTTATTTTTGTATTAAGACTTACAGGAAATTTAACTGTTTGATATTAATATAATTTTAGTATTTAGTGATATAATTTGGTGACTGATTTTAATTTGTAATTTTATAATATTTGTATAATATATATATATATATATATATATATATATATATATATATATATATATATATATATGTGTATATATATACATATATATACATATATATATATATATATATATATATATATATATATATATATATATATATTCCTTAAGTTAGAATATCGTTTATTTCAGGTTCATTTAGGGCTATGACAAAATTATAAAATAATTCAAAATTAGTATTCAAAATAACTTGTAACATTTCTCAAGGTTTTCAATATTCGTGTTGCAGTAAAAGATATATTTAATTGAAGAAATTATTTGAATTATTATATTTAATGAAAATTTTTAATTTATAACAATCATTTTTCAAATTTTTAATTTACTTTTAACAGCTTACTTGTTTTTTAAACGTTGAACTATTTCTATGCTAAGACTACTGGGACCATATTCTGTTGAATTATATTTACGCCTGTGGAAACTTGCGGGTGATTGATGAAATCTCCCTTGATGGGGAATCCAGACAATAATCACCGTAACTCTTGTTGTCATCGAAAGAGAAATGGAAGTACGCTGATGGAATTCCACTTTGTATACTCTCCACCACAGATTGCATCAATAGAATAGGAAGGGGAAATATTATTATAAATTAAAATATTTAACATCAAACATGCAAGCAATATTACATTAATTATTTTTTTGTTCATTAACTTTGTAGCTGCACTAACTTCAACTAGCTAACGCTGATGATCATATATTATTAAAGCGCTGAAGATAATTTGAAATAACAAATCATAAGTTATCGCTTGGTAAGGAATGACTGCAGCATCGCGCGTTGCAACATTCATCCGGTGCAACGCGCGTTAGACCCTGCGTGCTTCGACAGTTGGGGGCGAAAAGTAAATTTACGAGCAAGCGGGGCTTTTTTGTTCAGCTTATGACACGAGGCAGGAGGCTTTCGAGGTGTACGCTGTTTACCTCAGGGATCGACCGCCTCTGTCGCGGAGCGCAATCTTCACTTTGGTGTATAGTCGTCTATGGTTTCGGCAAAAAATATTGTGTATAAAAAGGTGTGCCAAAACGAATTTCATCATATCATTTTACAATATCAAATTTGGAAAAAGAATTATATTACCTCTGAAGGCACATGCGAAATATTTCTCAAGACGTAGACAAAATATTTAAGCTGATAATTGAGAATTAAATATTGCTTAGATTATCAAATTGAAGCTTTTTATGTATTTAAGGTAAGGTTTATGTATTTAAGGTACTTACCTCTTTTGCATAATATTATAAAAATTCCATGTCCTTTTTCTTAAATTTATTTTTTTTATATTGTTCTTTTCTCTTTTCTTAAACCTCTAATTCTAAATATATTTCACAAAACATTATTTATATAATAGCATTTCTTACACAAAATCCTCATATGCCACAAAATTGTCAGTGCCAACCCTATTCTATTATGCTACCTACTATATGGATATTTGGATCAAAACTCGATTATTTTTTAATGTGTTTCATTGCCTTTCATTTATTTTATCTTATTTAAACAGACCTAATCGTCAGATCTCAACGGTCCCGTGAAATTTTTGAACAAATTTACTATCACTATCATTTTCTTTTCATTTGGAAAATCATCGTTTAATATTAGTCATTTTAAAATACTTTTCACAAATAACGTGGAAAAATGTGTAAGCACTAATTTCTGAAGAAAATTTCATCTAATCTTTATATAGTAATGTAAAATGAGTTTTTTTTGGAAATCCCGTTCTATGTTAAATTCATTTTCAACATTTGGTGTATTTTTATATTTTCTGCACTTTTCGTTTCACTGAACAATTTTACAAAATATGCTTTTTAACTTCACAATACGACCACTATTCATACCTGAGATATAATATTGCCCAAAATATAGAAAAGTTATTTTGTAATGAAAAAAAATAACTCACCTCCAGATTTCCTTGAATCTCCATAATATATGAGCATATGGAAGTGTCTCAAACTTGTCCAAGAGAAAAATTCCTCCCCTGAAATTTGAAATTCTGATATATTTATTTCAAAAAGTTTTTGGGACTTCACCGTCTGATAATTGATAATTTAACATCGAAATGCAGATTTACTTATCAAAAATCTAAAACATTTCTAGTTAACTTAGAAACGTGAGATTTAATAGAACGATATCACATGGAGGAAACTAGAAAATGGTCAATTATAAATGGGGATTGAATATAAATTTATACAGTGTTTTATTAATTACTAATAGAAAGCATATCATTAAAAAAAGTGGTAGACCATGAATGGATATAAATGGATATGTATAAGAAAATATAGAATATAGTAAAGAAAAAAGAGTTTTTTGTCAAAAAATTAATATGAAAAATCGCCCAAAGTTTGAAAAACTTAGTTTATTTGATAATCATAATAATAATTGAAATGATTGAGTCCTAAACAGATGCTAAAATTCTACTAATTTTTTTTTAAACTTAAGAAGTGGTATTGTTCTAATTAAAAAATATTACTTGCTTAGTGCTTATTCTTTAACTTGGTAAGTTGTCACGCTCGCGTCACTTAAAATCTAAGATTTAAAAATAACATGTTTGATTATATGACATATTAAATAAAGTACATGATAAAAGTTTATTTAGATTTAATTCGTTTTGTGATGTAATGTGTATGGGTGTACCTGTATTTTATAAATAATATTATATATAAAACATTGGAAATTGTATTGGGAAAATAAGTATATATTTATAAAAACATTGCAAAATCTATTATTCATGGAAGATTTTCTAATTAAAAAGTTTATTTTCTAATGGGCCGAGGTTAAATTTAAATGATTAGACACATTAGTAATTAAAATTTTTATAAATTTTTATAACAATTAAAATATGTTGGAATATATATAGCTTCGATAAAATGCGGTAAGTTGCAATGATATGATTAATATTTGCTATTTTATTTTAATTTTTTCGGCATTATTAAAGAAAGATTAATATAATAACACTTCTTAATAACACTCTTACTTGCATATTTATTTTAGTACTTATATTTTATTTGATTACTATTCCCACATAATTAATATTGAATTTAGTCAATATGGAATAAAACTCTCATTTAATATAATTTGAAACTATACATCATATAAGAGATAAACTAGAACAAGAGATGAAACTGTATAGTTTAAATATATTTTTAACTTTACGTAATTGCAATAAAATTGTTTTTATGGAACACTGATTCTTAAAGTTTAAACATAGCAAGTCATAATCCATATGACACCCTCGTATCATTTTACTGCAAGCAACTTTGAAATTTATCCAACTTGCCAAAATATGTTATACCTGTCAAAGAAGACATCAAAATGACGCATGCCGCCATTCAAAACACAGCGCTATTTCTATACAACGAAGCTACGTCTTTGCTATTCGTCAACACTAAGCAGATGTATTATTCGGTTCACGATTTCTCAGCGAAATTGAATACTTATGAAAATACGTATACTTTGAGGCAAAGAAATGTTTTATTTTTTTTATTTCCACAACTTACTTTGTCGATTAGTATTAATAATTTTGATGAATTTTTTGGCGAGGAGAAAATATTTAAAATATTTTGAAAAATCTTTAAACTGGCAAATCATGTACGGTTTCTCCAATTTAAAATTTGGAGTGTCTATAGATTTTGTAATTTTATAAGGATAATATTTAATTTGCGTTGATAATACATTTATAATATCATTTAATTATTTTTCTAAGCAAAATAACTGCAGCAGTTTAAAAACCATGACCTTGTTATTATAAAACCTTTAAATATTTCTCATTTTGTATTATACTGTAAAGATTTTGAGAAAATATAAAAATAATTAATTCTGCCAAATAATGAATTCTATAAAGAAACCCAAGAAAGCGTACTCAAAAACTATGAGTATAAATTTTAAGAAGAAAAAAATAGATGATTGGAACGTAGATTACAATTAAGTTAATGAAGTACTGAATTTAACAAAGTTTGAATTTTATTGAAATTGAATTTGTATTTGAAATTTCATATCGAAGTATATATAAAGAATAAAAAACAAAAGAAATTAAAATGAATATAATAGAAGATAACAACATATTTTTAGCATTTATTTCTTCAAGTCATCTTCTAGGAATTATTAAAAAGTGTATAGTTAGTGTTTTGTCAAAGTATGTGTTGATTGTTTCCCATAGTTTCTGTGGATTTTTCTTGACTGGGCATTGTGTTTATGTGCGACCAAAATATGCTTTAATGTCACATTTTCAGACTACGCTTTGTTTTATGACTTTTTATGGATTTTAAATTAAATAGGTATAAAATAATATGATGTATTAAAAGTTGCTTCCAGAATATTATCAGCGTATTACCTAGTCAACAATAGAGTTACATAATGGGTGAAAAAATTTGGTCACGTAATAACCAAGAGTTACTTTTTCTTTCATTCTAAATACTGTACTTTGCTCTGAACGTTGTTTGGTAAACAACTGGAAATTTTTTTGTTTTTAAATATTGTAAAATTCTGCGTTAATTTTTTTCCCAATGAAGTCTGTGCCAATACCAAGCTTATATTGAAAAAATCTGTTATTACTTTGCTTTCAGCTATAAGCATAGATTCTTTCAGCCGAAATGCAAAAATGTTAGTACAATTTAGAATTTTTATTTCTCTTCTGGTTGACTTCCGAAGCATATTTGCAAAAATCCAACATCGAGTTATACATTCTCTCCTTAAATTCAGTACGTATTGTATTTATCAAGAGTGTACAAATCCATAGAAAACCTCCTTCAAAAATCCAAAGTGTATAAAGTATTTCTTTGCAGCTTAAAGTGGTCACCAAATTATCTTATGGAAACCAATTTGTCTTTCGCAAGCATCTCTACTCTGGCCAGTCAATTATCAAATCCAAAGTAGAGTAATATAAAGAAGAACCTATCAGATCACATAGTATTGTAGCAAATTCTACTTTAGTATTCTGCTATGCCCAAATGTGTTTATACTCCATATAAAAGAATGTAATACACCAGCCATTATAACGAAATTAAAAAAAGCTAGAAGTTTATTTCATGTTACTAATTTTTTAATTCTTTTCAGTTGAAACCATTTTCTGATATATTCTGTATAATTGCAAGATAACTAATAGTATAACTGTATAGTTGAACTAATGTAATTAATTTCCTTATGCTCTCCAAATATTATATTACAAGCATAGATTCGCATATTTAAATGCATAAATTTTATTAACAATATCATACTTTTTACTTAATCAAGGAAGGAATCAAATGAACTTTTTTTCTCTTTAACACTGCTTGCGTCAGATAGATCTTCACTGCTACTTCAATCATAAGTGTTTTATTCTTCAATTTGCTATACGATTGTCTTTTCACAGAGTAATTGCAACTCACAGAGTTACCATTTAATTCATCTTGAAAACCTCACAGAACTTCGCCATCTTCAAAATGTCGTCCATTCATTGCTTATAGAAAGTAGTAAATCCCAGTGATACTAGCAAAACATTTTAAACATAAATATATATCAAAAGAACAAAATAAATATGCACACCTATATATCAAATTTTACAATAAAATAGATTGAACCTGCATTAATACTTGTATATTAGTATTTTTAAAAAGAATTTAACAATTCTGAAATAAATTGTAATAAAATATATTAATACTCGCCTGGCGTCAACTTGCTCTCCAACTCTTTACGGAGGCGCGATCGCTTTACACCGCTGTTCGCAGGCCACCGAAGTGGAACGGAGTCAACGAGCTAGGAAACTTCTTGAAACGCCTTTTTTGTGTCCTAATAAATATAATGCTTATAAAGATGCTGTGAGATGAGTTTGACTCCATTCTGGTTGACAATAAAATGAAACTACGTGATGTAGTATTATCTCTACTTCATTTAAGTTCGTTACCACGACCTAGGTTTCGTTGTATCACAACGTCTTCAGGTGGGCTAATGGCAAAGATTCCAATTCCATTCTGGTTATTTAAAGATGCTGTGAGATGAGTTTGACCCCATTCTGCCAAAATACTTACAAAACCTATCATAATTCATGCTTAAAATACTTGTGTTTAAATATTTATATAAAATGTAAGAAGATATTCAAAAATTGATCATTTTCCAACAAGAACAATGAACCTAATAATACATGAATGAAATAAATAGATAAGAACGAAATACAGGAAACTTTAAAGAAACATAAAATAATTTTCAAAATATTATTATACCCAGGCCATCAATTATAATTACTTCGAGAAGTCCATAGGGTGATGTAATACATCTCATTTCTTCTTTTAATTTAAGCGATTAAAAAAAGTTTTTATATTTGTTTGTATTTATATTCGCACATTTATCAATTTTTACCAAGACTGGATAGATTTTAAAGTTTTCATACTTATAGAATTTCAATGAATCAAGAAAAATAAATTTTTATACTCAAGTAATGTTCCCCCAAGCTTTTGGATAATTACTAATTCAATGTCCTTTTTTGAGAGAAATTTATCCGATGAACTTTTATGTTCCACACAATGTCTATGTTTATTGGTAGACACTAAAGTAGAAAGGAAATTGAAAATGTTCAAAATTCTAAATGTTTTGTATAGAGATCGTTACACCCTATAATAATGGTTTCTAACTAAGATCAACTGAAACAATCGACTAGAATTTTAATTCGCTATATAAAACTCGCCTTAGACATTATCTAAACCAAATAGCGGGAACGAAATTGCGTCTTTCTATTATCGTTTTTCTTTAATTGAATATATTTTTTTTAAATTTATTGTTTTTAAATATGCATGTATTTACGCTTTTAGGTACCATATTCACTACAAAATCTTTTTGATAATACCTATCGAAACATGGTACTACTTATAATGAAGTGTTGCAATTAGGAGAGATATAACGCATCAGATATAAGGTTTTATGTAATGAACCTCCAATGTTTCATGGCTTTTACCCACTGTTCTGGAAGAAAGCTGAATTAGCAGATGAGATTGTTGAGAATATTTTGGTTTAAAAAGATGAAAGTAACCTCAGTTTTGTCAAGATTCGACAAAGGTCCGAAGAATTGTGTGCGAAATTCGGTAAAGGTTATATGTTCATTTTTTAATCCATTTTTCATAAGAACATCTAAATGGAAAAATAATTTTCCTTACTTCATTTTTTTTGACACCATTTCAGTCGCAAATAACCGTCGCCTGATGATATTAAAACCATCCAAATTTGAATTGTAATCATTGGGGCATATCCGCATTTTCACATTTTGTTATGTTGTATAATTCTTTTTTCCGTAGGATGGAACGTAAGTTCGTAAACAGTAAGAATGTAAACATATTTTTTGAGTTGCATTATATCGTTAGACATACCAGATTATGGGCATTTTCTAATTCACCGCGATCAAATTTCAAATCCGGTTTAGGCAATACTTTTATATATGCTGATACTGGTCCCTAGTTTCCAGTTCGTGTCAAAATTCTATTGACCGAACAGATGAGTATAATTTATGTAAAAAAAAGATCATGTTCATTATAATTATAGTTTTGAAGAATAAGCGCAAACTATTCTCTAGATACCTAAATCAAACTGCTTATTGTATCTGTTACAATATATGCAAATAAGATTTATATAAATCCTATTTTGTTTTGAAATAATTTAAAATAAATATTATTCTAATGTAATTTCTTATTAAATAAAAAATATGTCTTGAATTTGAATGCACCTTTCGATTAAAGGAGGTTTTCATGGACGCAAGTATTTTTTTCTGCAGACTTACTTTTGTAGAGTTTTCTTTGTAAATCATTTGTTATCGGTAATACTTTTGATTGGATGATCAACAAATTTTATTAATTTTGAAAATACATACATCGTAGAATCTGTAAACAGATAATTCCAATTATTTTTTGTCTGAATATAGCAATTGTTGGTAAAGGATTAATAATCCCATTATTTTTATGGAACCTTTACGTGGTGTAATTATTGTAAATACGAAAAAAAAATGTAATTCTTCTACATATTCAACGTATTTGTTCGATTGAATCCATCTGCCACTAATTGGTGTGTATTTTGATCTTTGCAAATGGTTTGAATTAATCATTGCATAAAATAGACATCAATGTACATTACTTTGGAAAGAAAAATTTTCATTTAATGCGCCAACATTAATAAAACATTTGATAAATGGGAACAAAGGAGATTAGTAAAAGATTTTAATACCTCATTTTATAGTTAATTCTTCTAAGTGAAATAATTTAAAATCAAAACTATAAAAATGACATACTAACTCCGATTGACTACTCAAATTTCTCAAAAATAACCATCTCAATGAATTACACTTGCTTAAATGATTTCTCGTTCAATAGCAGATAAAACTAGCTAAAAAATAAAGTATGTCAATCATGCTTAGTTACAATTGCACTGGAACTAGACTAATAACTCCGGAAATTTATAAATATTTACGTGCTATCTTTTTGGAGAGAGAATATTTATCACTTTAAAATTTGACACTACAATACCCCGCGGTTCTAAAAGATTAGGAGTGAGAAATCGATACTAAATATTTAATAAATTTTAATCAGCAAAACAAATCATAAAATTATGAAATGAATATGAAAAAGTATCCAAAACTATTGAAGCTTTCGCTTCTCACAATACGATGAAGGAAATGGGTTAATTATACTTATTTTTATACTTTTTTCTTTTCCTATTTCTTCATGTTTTCTTTTAAATTTTTTGATGCCCAAAGTGGGGATAAGTTAATTTCTACATATTATTCCGCATAATCCAGGAAAGTTTTTTTGACTTTTATCATAAGATTGTAGTTTTACTTTTTTATTTAGCTACTCCTAATAAGTTTAAAAATTCGAAAATCTGGGTAGATAATTAAGTACTTAATCTCTTAAATGTTTTTGTGTTTATGTTCATACACAATTCAATATTGCTAACGAGAAATAACTCAATATCGCCACCGTGGTGTGTTGGGTTGATCATAATACTTACGGTTATTGACGGCCCGACGTACCACGGGATCTTGGATTCGATATCTGGCAGTACGTCAATCAGCCCATTTCGTCGTGCGGGTCTGGACCAATCCCCTGGTTAATTGTAAGAAGTTGATTTTGTAGCAATAAGCCCGCTACATATATCAGTAGTGTACGTTAAAGTCTATATAACAATAAATTAATAATATTTAATATATAAACTATCTTCAATTTGTTCAATGACCCAACACCTTATAATTTTGATATGAACAAAAAATTTCTGTGGCCTATACTTAAATTTTTAAACATCAGTTTAATCTACTGAAAATGAGTTTAAAAATTTAATATAACCTCTAATTTTTTCAATAAAATTGATTATTTTTCTCTCAATGAATAATTTTATAATATGGTAATTAAAAATGAAAATTCAAAAATGCAGAAATTTGAATCGAATTATTTGAACAGAAAATTATTAAAAACCACTAAAATTTAAATGGTTTTCTTACTATATGTTTTCATTATTAAGTACCATAATTTCATTCCTACCTTCTATGAAGCATTTTATTGAGGAATAAATCAACTTTTTACATTTTGATAGTGGCAATCTGTATAGCTTAGTTCACATGCCAAGCGATGAGTCGTGTTTATTTCAAATTATTTCTAATGCTATATACTTATGGTGTCTAGTAAAATTTTGTGCTGCCTGTGCTGCCTGCAGGTGAATTTGATGATGGGACTGGTAATCTTATCTAATACTTCTGAATGGGTGACCTTAAAAAAATTACGAAGTTTATTGATTAGGTGGGTATTATGATATTTTGCGCTGGTGTATCTTTATTTAAATGAGAATTTTAAGTAATATGGTGATAACAATAAAAAGTCAAAATTTAATATAATAAGGTACTAGACTGCTTTCAGTTGAATTTTGCAAGAGTTTAAGAAAGATACACAATCAATGTATTTTCTGATCAAGTTGAATTGATTAATATAAAATATCAAAAACTGAAAATGTATTTAAATATTTTCTAGGTTAATCCTACCTTGCACGAGAGGTTCTAAAAAAATAGATATTCCATATATTTGATATAGTCTTTCTACACCACAGTACCCTAGTCGAGTTGACGGCATGCAAATGATTGTAATAGGGAAAGCAAAATTTTACAATTTTTCAAGTCATTGCTTACTGCCAAAACAAAGTCTCTCTCTTTATTATTCATCTTTTACAGTTTCGTAGATACCATTATATATTTGATAAATCAAGCAAATATTACGTAAAAATAAATTTTAAGAAGTACTAAATCCGACTATGCTTAAACAGTTCCTTCTAAAAGTTTTTAATAGGATATTAATGTAAATGAACAAAGACTTTAATTACGTGCTTGTCGCAAAATTATTAATATATTTTTAGAAAAGACTTCGACCTAATTAATTTCCTTTACCGGAAATTCCTAAATTTACAATCATTTTTGTACAATCCAGTTAAGGTTGTGATTTTTTTGTATTATCTTTTCTTATGACTGATTGCCATATCAATTCTACGAGTAGTAAGTGTCGAAGAAATAAAATAGCTTTGATACTAATCGAATCTTTTTCTATGATAACTAATCGATAGTCGACAACTTATTTAATCAGCAAGTATTAAAAAAATTGAAATTATAAATTTGAAAATGTTTTACATGTACCAGAATTGGCCACCAACTTAGCATCAGTGGTCAAATGACTAAAAAGGGTTGTAATGTAAAATTTGATAAACAAGGATGTAAGATTACGAATACAATGTAAGCACAACTATATTGGTGAAAAATATGTACCGGCTAAATACGCACAGTATTTCAGCATACATATCAGCGACTAAAGATAATGATATCTACTTGTGGCACGAGAGATAAACACACTTGAACTTTAAAGACATGAATAAATTCTCAGAAAATACAAGTGTTGAACTTAAAAATGAAGACAAAGTAATATGCATAACATGTCAAGAAGAAAAACAAACAAAAAATCCATTTTCTTCAGAAGGTACACGAGCAACAGAAAAATTGGAACTGGTTTATTCAGATGTATGCGGATCAATGGATTCAATATTCGTAGGATTTTTTAACCTTAATTGACTACTTCAGCAGGAAAGTATTCATTTATTTACTACATAATAATCCAGATGTTTTTGAAAAGTTCAAAGATTGTGAAGCTTTAATAGAAAATCAGTTGAATTTTAATATTAAAACTTTCCATGCGGACAATGGTTGAGAGTACCTTAGTAATGATTTTCAGAATTTTCTAAAAAAGGTTTGGTGTTCCACATAAAACATCTGGACCGTACACTCCCCAAAAAATGGGTTGGCAGAGAGAATGAATCAAATCTTATTAGAAAGAGCCAGATCCAGCTCCTAAATGCATATTACAGATATTACAGATAAGCAACATCTCCTCACAACCTGAATTCACAGAACTGGAAACAATCAATAAAAGATATATAGAATTTGCATGCAGTCAATAAGACTGCATGCTGTCAATAAGAAAGCCTGAAAATGTGAAAGTCGTCGGCTCTAAGTGGGTTTAAAAGAATTCGGAATAAAAGGAGGAACATCAGGTCCCCTCTATACATCGAGATTATGTGCAAAAGGATGTGAACAGAAACAAGTGGTGGATTATATTGAAACCTTCTCTCCTACTGTAAGATATGATTCAGTCCTAATTTTATTGTCAGAAGTGGTTCAACACAATCTGGAAATGGCTCAGTTTGACGTGAAAACTGCATTTCTGTATGGATGTATTAATGAAGACATATACATGCAGCCACCAGAAGGTTTGAAAGTTTCCTTAGACATGATATTTAAACTCGATTGTTCAATTTATGGTTTGAAACAAGCCCCGAGATGCTGGAAGAGTAAATTTAATTCTTTATTAAAGAAGTTTGGCTTTAAAAACAGCCATGCTGATAAATGTGTATATATTGGAAATATAAACAACAATAGAGTGTATTTTTTGTTATATGTAGATGATGGCCTCTTAATATATAATTCTAAAGATTCATTGAATGATGTCATAGCTGAAATGAAAAATGATTTTGAAATTAAATGTTCAAAAGTTACAATTTTTTTTGGTCTACAAACTGAAAAGTCTGAAAATAATTTTTTTATTCTTCAGTTCAAATATATTGACAAACTGGTATATAAATTTGATATGTGTCATGCTAGCAGCAACAACATTCCAATTGACCCTCATACTGTTCTGGGGCCGAGTTCCAAGGTACCTGATAAGAATATTCAGTACAGAGAGGCAGTCGGTTCGCTGATGCAACTAGCCTTAGTAATCACACCGGACATAATGTTTGTAATCAATCTGGTGAGTAAATTATTGAATTGCTATGATCTCACTGGAATGTTGTCAAGAAAATAATTAAATACTTAAAAGAAATTAAGAATTATGATCTCTATTATACAGCATCACAATTGCACGAACGTCAAGCATATATCGATGAAGATTATGCTAAAGATATATGCATAGACAAATCAGTGACTGGTTATGTTTTTACTAAGAACGGAGCTGCTGCAATAAAGCGTCAACAGAGGCTAACACAGCGTCAACAGAGTGTTGTATTTTCAACTACTGAAGCCGAATTTATGGCCTCATGTTCAACAACAAATTAGGCTATTTGGCTTAAAATATTGTTAAGTGATATCGGTTCGTTCAGTCAGGATTCAGTGTGTTTGAACATTGATAATCAGAGTGCTATCCATTTAATAAACAATGCACACAATCATAAAAGATGCATTTATACATAGATGTAAAATATAACTTATACATAGATGTAAATATATAATTATACATAGATTTAAATATAACTTTATTAAAAATATACTTAAACTATGTTACATACATACGTACAGATATATGTTACATACATACATACATAAAGAGCAATATGCTGACTTCTTTACTAAAGCTCTACCTAGAGTCAGATTTAAGTTTCTCACAAAGAGAATAGGAATTGTAAGACTGAACTAATAACTGTAACTTAGTTAAATTTGTTTTTGTTAATTTTAAAGTTTGCGTAAAATTTAATTTGTTAGATGGTTTTAATTGGATGAAAGTCAATGATTATTTATCTATTTGATATTTAGTTGTACCCGTTTAATTGGAACTCTGCATAAGCATATTAGTCATTTATCGATCTCAAGATCTTATCTGTAAGATTTGTTTAAGGAACGCTAATTAATGAGAGTGTTGAAGTAAAAGAAAGTTTTTCTTTTGTCGATGGTACTTTACTACTGGTCTATGGTACTTTACTATGGTAATTAAACGATAAATTATTTACTTTACTACTGGTCTATGGTACTTTACTATGGTAACTAAACGATAAATTATTTAGTCTATGGACTATATGCTGGCTGTACAAAACAAGTTCTCTTTGCTTTTATCTTTTGCTTTTAAAAAAAGGTTTATTATTGCGTACAAAAAAATTAATTTAAAATCGACTTTAATTTGATTACTCATAACAGTAAATTATTTTTTCATTCCTATATAATATAAATATGGCATCTTGTGGTAAAATGAAATAAAAATAGTTGTTTTCTCACGAGACTGGAGTTAAAAGGCGAAAAGTTTAAAGTAGAGTGATTACAAATCTATTTACATAGGAATTTTCTTACATAAAATCTTAAATTGTGATGGGAAACAAAATTAAAATATACTGTTGATAAATTGGTGCAGTAAAAACAATTATCCATTCATGCAGAAAAGACGATTACATGATGTCGAATTAAGAGAGGTTTAATTCTGTATCCATATCAATTAGTTGGTTGCCAAAATACCGTTTGGTCAATTAGGCAAATAAGATTTAACTAAGAGGTGAGTTTAATTTATGCAAATTTATTCACTAATTTGCGCCACTCTATAATCACGCTAGAAGAAAATTGACGTCTTTATATAGTAATTACATCCTTCAAAATGTCTTAGATTCTTATTGGCATTTAACTTTGGCTCTAATTGCACGGAGTCATTTCAAATTAAAGGTATTTATTTTTAATGTACATTTTCCTCAAGATTAAGTTTTTGGTTATCGCTATTGAGAAAATTGCATAATTCATTAATTAAATTATTTAGAAATACTTTTATCAGTTTGCGAAAAGTTTTTTTATAAGTTAAAAGGAGTTCCTGGGTTTTTTTTGCAGATGGAGAAGAAAAGGTTTCTTAGATTATTTATTATGATGATTAGCAATGCTATTTAAATTTAACTTTCAATTGGACGCACAAGATGTCGACGACCTTTATAGATTTTATGTTTTAAATTACAAGCTTAGACAAACAAAAAAAAATTATAAAGGCAAATTGTTTCTTTCACTCAGGAACTGGTTCCTGTCCGTCGAAAAGTAGAATGACCCTGGTGTAAACTCTCTGTAATACACTATTAAACATGTATACGTACTTACTCTCTCACTTTTTATTTCAGTAATATTTTGTTCTTGTATGCATTATTTTGAAAATGCTGTTTAGTATGAATAACTGAAATATTTCAAATTTTTTTCTTCTTTGAAATTCTTTCTTTTAATATTTTAATATTAATTTAAATATTATTCAATAGTAATGTTTTTATTAGATACACGCAAATTACAAAAAAATCTATGTATAATTATATACTGTATTAGCATCACTCAAGTTTACTTACTTATTTGCTATTCACTCTTTTGTTCGTTTAAAATAATTTCTCCTTGTCTCTATATACTGAATTATGATGTTTACGTTAACAATTAGGCCATCACAATGACATCTTTAAATAATTCGTTTATTTTCAACCATCAAATAAACAAAGGAAAAGGCAATGAAATCAAACATTATTTGGACAGCAATCAAAGGCAACTTAATATCTGGAAGATTTTTAATGCCAATAACTTTCTCAAAAATAAATTTGTAAATATTAAAAGCTTTCATGACTAATGCCAAAGAAGTATTGGATGAAATCAAAAGTTCATTAGATTGTTTCGCATCCAAATACAATTCTGACATTTGATGTTTAAACTTTCATGAACGCAATTATTTTCATAATTACTCTTTACCGTATCACATCATTTAATAGATGCCTAAATGTAGCTTTATACAGGTCGTAGTAAAAAAGTTAAGATAATAAAATATCAGGTGTATAATTCAAAATTTAAGTTCACGTTCAAGATTTGGTAAATCTCATTAACTAGTTCTAAATTTTATATTTTCAGTTTAAAACAATACCTTAATTTAATTTAAAAGATACGTTTTCTCTACTCTATTGTGTCAATACACACACAATTTTCTTTATAACTATTGGATGGATCTAGCTCCGGTTTTCATTAATTATACTTACGAATATTTCATGAAAATTACTCGACTTCTAGTGATGAATATGAATGAAGTAAGAAAGAAGACATTTGTTGTATATGTATCTTGGCGTGAACTGATTAAACCGTTAGTATAAAAATAATGCATAATAACGTTACTTTTCTTAAAAAGCTCTAAAATAAAATCTGAGGCGTATATATATATGAAAAAAAATTTTGATGAACATTTATTGAAAAAAAAGTAATTTTTCAACTCAATTTTTAAGAGCTCATTGTGTAACACTCACTTAATCCATATCAGAATATATGTTTATGACCTTCCTTAACATATATACCAGTAGATTGAAGATCACTTGTATATCGTAGTTTTTTAACGAATTGTATAAATGTTTTGGCGGTGTTTTTAATAGAAATATATTATACGCAGGCTTTCGCTCAATGACGTATTGTCGTGCGAAAAGGAAGCGGATTGCTACTTTAAAAATAAATTGAACATTTCAAATAGTATTTTTTTAAACTTTCTAAAATGTAACTTTGTATGGTCATCTAAAATATTCGAGATATCCGCATTTATTGAGTACTTCACTGCAAAATTATTTCTATCAATTTGCATTAATTTAAAGAGATATAAATTAGAAATTTTCTTTACTTTTCTGAGAGGCATACCAGCAGTAAAGTAACAATATTATGTTAAGTTTTATTTATAGTTAAATATAAATATTAATTTTAATTAGGAATATACTTAAATATTTAAAATATTATACACCCTGGATGTAAGAAATAAAAACTTCTATGCGTGTCTTCAGATTCATTTCTTTGTGTAATTGGCATAAATAGAAAGCTTCGTTTTTGTTTGAATTAAGTTCTTGCAATTCCGTAGGATCAGTTTTAGATGTAAGTACAAAAAGCTTTATAAATTATTTTCTTGGTTCGCCCTAACTTATTATAATTTTTTATTGAATCTGATTAGTTGTATTATGCAGTAAAACTTATAAAAACGACAAATATTTATGCCTAATGGAAAATTCTTTCAACGATAATATTTGATTTGAAGAAAAGAAAAATTATAGAATTTAAAGGGAACTATTACTTTGAAAATGTTATTTAAAATTCGTTAATTTATAAATGACATACCGCTCTTTTTGCTATTTGTAGGCATTAAGAAAATCCATTACACATTAAAATAAAAATAAATGTGTTATTAGCCAATGTGATATTTGTTTGGAAAGGATTAAGATATCCAAAAAGATCAGTAGCTTATCGTTGAGATGTCCGCTTCATTAGATGTCTACAATAAGTTGTAGGAATAGCTTTTTCGTCCCTTTTTTCAGGGTTCCGCATCCGTAACCGAAAGATCCGAATGTAACCCTTTACTTCCGCTCGGTTATCTATCCGTCTCTTCGTTATTAATACACCCCTTATTTTGGCTTTATGGCTTTATACATAAATTGGTGTATAGAGCATTATGTAAAACTAGCTGACCCGTGCGAAGTCTTCGCACTATATCGCCATCTAGCGTGTTCCAATTATACAATTTGGCTAAGATATTTGATGTATCGCCCACAGATGGCGCTCATGCCAATTGTTATAAAAATTAATTTTTTTATTAACAAAAAGATTTTTTTCCAATTTTTTTATATTTTTCGCCCAAAGTAGAAAACATAAGCTTTAAGTGGGTATTTTTTTATTTTTTTTGGTGCAGTAGTTAAAGAGATCGAGCCGCTCGACCAAAAAACACCTTTTAGAAATAATATATTTAGATAATAGCCTAAATCAAAAGTTCGCCTTAAAATATAACAAAAATTCACATATATAAGGAAGATCACGAAAAAATCATGAAAGTATAACTGAATAAAATACATCGTTGAATAATAACACAATACATTGTTGAAAAAAAATGTCATAAGCGTAATGGTAATTTTTTTTAATTTTCAGTTATAACTTGATATTGTGGTACCTAAATTATGTAAAAATTGAGAGGCCAACCTCTCTGCTGTATTAAAGGCATGAAATGAAAATCTGAAAATTCTACGTCATTAGACTATTTGATCACGGAAAATATAAATGAAATAGTTGAAAATATTTCTAAATAGTTTAACATAAATACGGTTTATTTTTATATATTTAACCTTTATATTTATTTATGAATATACGGAACATTCAGAGTGCGAGTCGAAGCTCGTACTTAATAGATTATTTTTTTCATAAAGAGTACATCATTTAATAACAGACATTGTCCTGTTAATTTGGTAACATTATCGACTCAGTTTAATTTCTTAATACATTAAACAATATAAAAGAGTCAATAGCAGAGCTCAAAAATTATATGAAGGAAACCGACGGTTAATGTTCAAATAACCATTAGGTCAATCTGATATCAAAGTAATTAGAGATTATTTGCAATTTCATATTTCGTTCTACCTAACACTTTCTGCGTCTCTATTCCTCTGATATATCTTTAGAAATAAAAAATCAAATTACTTAATATTTTACATGTCCCTTAAATAAAAATTGTTTAATTCGAATAATGAAATTGGAAGGAAATGTATTTGAATTCCTTGTTATGAGCAGTAAAGACGTCAATCACTTTGAATCTTTATATTAATTTCATTTATGTACATAAAAAACTTTCATTCAGTTTCAGCCAATCTACCTAATAAGCCAAGTGCAAATCTGACTCCCGCACGAAGATTTCCGCACAGAGCACCATATCAACTTATTATAACTTATATATTCTTTGGGAAACAACAGACCTTAATTGTATTTTATAAGAATTTCATAACCTGTACACGTCAGAAAAAGTTTAAAAGTGAGTAATAAGCGTTAATTAGAAGAAAGTCAGACAATTATTTGCATTTCGTATTTATAATTTGTGTTTATAATATGTGATGTTATATCGTCTACTATAAAAGCCGAAATATTTCGATCGATATAAATTTTTTAAATTATGATGAAATGACCAACAGTGTAAAAAGGAGTAGCTGTTTGTTATATATAAGCTCTGCGTTATACTTTTACAGCTTTAAAGCAAGGGGTATTTATTAGCTATAAAATTATTGATATGTATTTACAAAAAAATTAAATTACAACATGCCTTACCTCAAAAA
This sequence comes from Druceiella hillmani, assembly GCA_039881145.1. NCBI lineage: Eukaryota > Metazoa > Arthropoda > Insecta > Lepidoptera > Hepialidae > Druceiella > Druceiella hillmani. The sequence goes on from JAYKKI010000048.1 coordinate 15,231,972, forward strand.
AATATCTATCAATATTCTATACAAATAAATGTTATAAATGAATATAAACCACAATGGTGTAAAAATTATTATGTATTTTATGAACTCATTATGCAAATATTAAGACACATCTTATTTTAATCGCTTATTTATTGATTAGAAATATTGGCATTATCTTTGAAAATATATAACAAAAATGCATATTTCGCAACACACGAAAACCACCTTTTTACAGATTGAGTTGCTTGATATGATGAGTTTTTCGCTATTCAATTATTCATCCTCGATATTTGTAAGAATATTTTCGTGTAACGAGAAACTCACGCTCCTTATAAATATCATTTAAATGAGCTATGTAGAAAAAATACGTAAATACGAAATATTTAGACTGACGAAGCGTATGGAAATTTTACCTCTTTTTATATCTATGATTAAACAAAATATCTCAACATATCCAGAAATAAAAGTAATATCTATAAGTTTTGTTGTTGGACTCATGAAGCTTTTATTATTGCAGCTATGAATGCCGCGCGCCCTTCCCTCGCTGCGTAATGCTGTAAACTTACCTTAGTTATATATGAAAAGTACATCTGTTAGAAGTAAACCGGGAAAAGGAATTACGCTATATTATATATCTTATCAAATACTAATAATTATATTACAGTTTCAGGAATTGTAATGTTTACCTACATGTTTTCATAAACACCTGTATGCGTATGGTACTGGATATCGTTCAAAAGTGCTCTGTGGGTAAATTAAAGAACCGTATTTCCTTTTTTATTTATTACCGATGATTTCGTAGATTACTTCAAATTGCTTTTAAAGTAATCTACAAAATCATCGTTAGGGTTATTACAAAAATCTTATTACCCACTATATTTAAACATAAAATTCTAAAAATAATTAAACATAAACTGGTAAAAAGTTATGTGTAAAAAATTAGAAATATTTTGAAAAAATACACATAATTCTTAGGTGTGCGAAATATTTTAATAGCCACGAAACCTTGAATTGTTAAATTGTAATATGTGTTTTTCTGGAAATGGCATCTTCGTAATGCGAGTTCTATTTGTGTTTAACAGATTTTTTTCTTTTAACTGTTTAAATTTATTACAAACTCAAGTTAATTAAAAATAAAACAGGAATATTAATTTAATACAATTCAAAGCAAACTTTTAATCAAACGGTCATTAACTTTTGATATGGAATTAATTTATTTAATTTATATTTGGCGTTAATTTTGTAGAAATTCATTATGCAACATTAAATGAAACTACGTGATGTAGTATTGTTTTTACTTTATTAAATTCTTTACCACGACCTAGGTTTCGTTCTATGACAAGATATTCAGGTGGGCTATTAGCAAAGATTCTTTCACTCTGCTAATTGCCCACCTGAAGATGTTGTTACATAATGAAACCTAGGTCGTGGTAAAGAAATTAAATAAAGTAGAATTAATACTACATCACGTAGTTTCATTTAATTGTACACGAGATATATTTCAAGCAAATATTATATTGATGCAAAACCTCATTTGTTCACGTCTTGTAACAGCGTTAGTACTATGCGCTTGTTTGTCTCCGATCTTCTATTTATCTATTATCTATCTAGATATTTAAAAGAAATCCTGCGATACTTTCTTTTTTATAAACATGGCTCGTATATGCCATATAGAAATAAATTACGTACGTAAAACATTCATTCTGATCTATCGACCAACAGGGTTTTCATATTTAGGTACACGTTCAGAAATAGTAAAGATATCAAAAAATTATTCTTAGGCAAGACATTTATAGTTTTTTTATGATCTGTAGGAAATATTACTAAATAGTAATTTTATCTCCTTCATCTTTTTATCTCCCTCATTATATTTATCTTTTTATGAGGCAAAACGTTGTTATTGTATCTATTTATTATGTATTATTTAAAAAAGCTTACTATGACACACAGGCTTCACGATATTGAAATAATGACGATAATTCAAAATCACACATTCGTATTCCTCGTAGATACGAGAAGGGGAATTTAAAATTTATGCAGTATTTTAATTTGGCAGCGTTATTTGTTTTATAGAAATATAAATTTAATTTGTGATAATATTTGTAGCGTTTTCGTTTGTCACGTAAGTAAAAAAATCTAATTATTTTAAATACAGCTAGAGCCAAGCTTATATATATATATATATATATATATATATATATATATATATATATATATATATATATATATATATACATGTGTGTGTGTGTGTGTGTGTGTAGAAACACCTACGTTCACATTTACTGTGTTATATTTCTTAAGCGTTTTACTAGCGATTGAAAACCCTCATGGATTAAAATAATCAGATTACCTGAATACCTACATCGATAATTTTAAAATGTGCACTATTTTCGAAGAAGGCATGCTTTTGAATATATGGGAAAATAATTTAGAAACCTAGTACGGGTTTTTCCTGTTTTTATGGCATTTTGTTTTTTTATTCTTTTCAGAGGCTGAAATACCTGAAAAATAAGGATTTTATTAATCCATTTCATCAAACTTGAAAGCATAAATAAATAAAATATGAAAATACTGGACGGAGAAGTATATTGTGAGGAAAATAATTATAATATATTTGTTAAACATGACCCTGTTGAAGGGAAACATTCTGTGTGTGTGAGCATTACAAATAAGTATGAGAGTTAATAATTCACATTTAACTTTGGAACGAGTGGATTGTTTAACTCATTCTTAAATTAGTATTTTAAATATAAATCGGTTTATAAGTCAATCCTTTCATTCTTAACTTCAGATCCGGAATCAGTATTCAATATAATGCATGCGACAATTAGAAACAGAAATTCTTTTACTTGTTAAAATTAGTCAATTTGGTATTTCATATGTGTTGTATTACACTAAGGGGCATTAAAAATAAAAGCTTCCATGCATTATTAAATCTACCTACAGAACATTACCGGGAGTCTTCTTAAACGCTTAGATACACACTGCCGGTCAGATAAACCATTTATAGTATATTGATTTTAATGAAGTGCCGCCCATAATCCATTCCTTACACCTTTTCTTCCTTTTTAACATCGAAGACGTTTATGGGAACATAAATGAGATCTGTTGTAGACTCATTCCTAGTTGAGTTAAGAGCTTTTAGTTCAGTATTTGAATAATACACGAGCTGCGTTTTTAAATTATATATCTTATTTCGCGAGTGTACACTTGAAAATGAAGTCGAATCATTTGATGTTTTTTTTTCAAGAAATAACATCCAACTATTTTTCATTTCATTTCCATTCACTATAACCCAAATGCGATGGCGAGCTAGCGGCTGGTTAGTTTTTTCGTGCTGATGTAACATGTTTTTCTTAAAAATATTTAGTTTTGTTTCTCGTAAAAGGTTCTGATTTATATCTTTAATTATTATTTTTTTAAAATATCAAAATCACGTCTGTAAAAGAATTTATAAATCTATGTTATTTTTTTCGAGGGAGTATTTCTCTAAAAAAGATCATGGAAACCTTTAGATTTCCTTGGAAACAAATAATATAAATGTGAACTTCTTAATTCTAAGTCTAAAAACTAAAATCTTAAATAATTTCGAAACTGAAATCTAGTAATTAAGAGGCGTGAAATAAACAATAATTCTATTAATACATTATATTTAGTCAGTTATTAACGATATTATATTTTAACATAAAGCACTCCGCTAAAGGTATGAGCAAATTCTTAATTGTTATCTTTATCAACTTTACTAATATCCATAAGAGCTATACATAAGTAAGTATACATTTTTTACTTTTCTTGAGATATAAATTATTAAAAATTCCTAATTTTGGCACTGACTGAGTCACTCTCATCTAAATTTCTGACACTATCATCTAAAATCTCGCCGACTTGAACACTTGAAACTTAGCGTAGTGTTAGGATTTCACATGTACAGACATCAAAGAAAATTTCGGAAATTGATAAATATGAGTAAAATTATTTAATAAGTTTAGTATCGCAATTAAGTACATATATTTTATAAGAAATTTTATTCTTTAAATAGAAAATTGTCCAGAAATATAAAGTAAGGTCAACGGTTTCAGGGATATATTTTGGGTTTCACGTACGTTCAGGTAATTTGCTATATACGTAATATATGCCAGAGCGCATATTTTACAAATTTTATTCGGGAACTCTTCCAGACAGACTAACGTTAGGTTCTGTATGATATCCAGAGCAGAAGCAAATATTCTATTAATATTTTTTTGTGACTTGTTCCGCTTATGCATTACTTCTAAAACTAATATAATATTGAATACTTACTGCTAGTCGAGAACATTTACTTTCTTAAACAAACTTGGTAAAAAATCAATTATTCAGTAAAAAATTGGGTTATCAGAAAATCAACGTAAAGCACTGACGGAAAAAGTTCTTACCTGGAAAAAGTTATTAAGCTTAAACTGATGCAGCCCTGTATGAAAATCACGGAAGCTAGGACTATCATATCAATTCAAATTGCTAAAAATTGGGTTATCAGAAAATCAACGTAAAGCACTGACGGAAAAAGTTCTTACCTGGAAAAAGTTATTAAGCTTAAACTGATGCAGCCCTGTATGAAAATCACGGAAGCTAGGACTATCATATCAATTCAAATTGCTTTTATTTGTAAGTTGATGACAGGAAATTTATATATGAGCATTGATGTTTGTCAGTGTGCACTTCAAAAGTGGCAGATATTTTTTATTGACGAAAATCTTCCTGGGTATAGAAAAAGACGTATTTTTATGAGTATTTTACAATATGCACCATAAGCGATTATGACATAGATTTTGCAGGATTTTTTGCAACGCCTCTCACATTCTTAACGTAAATATTAACTGAAAGTCAGAATATTTACCATATTTATTTAAATTACAAACACTTAAAGACTGGCCATACGCCATTATATATGAAAGAGAGACGTGATACTAGGTAATACAATACGGTGTTACTATGATTTAGTTTTTTTGAGAGCAGAGCTTCCCGTGTATTCCTAATGATGTTTTAAGAAATAATAGTAAACCTAATGATCCAAAATATATATTATTTCTGTGATTGTACTTATGCATGAACTAAAAAAATGAGAAGGATTTTCAATAAAATAATTACGTTTATCCAAATTATCCAAATATTCTTGTCTTAAATATCCTCAATGAAAATAACGGGCAATTTCGCAGTTTTCTTTCATGTTTAAGATTATAAATACTAACCGATTCATATTAAAAAAAGACTGCGAAAACAAAATAAGCATATATCGAAATTTTAAAAATTTTACTTCATCTGTCTTTATGGTACTGCCCACATACAGGTTGTTTCCTTAAATACCTATTCCTCCCACACTGCTCCACACTTCACATTAGGATTTGTCCATTTCTCTTGTGTATGTCCGGGTGGAAAATTTTATTACGTCTTATATATATTTTATTGACATATTTATACTATATATTTCGATAATTACTGCAAGTGGTGAAAATATTCACTTGACATATATTCTCATTGATTGAATTGATGTAAATTTAATATTTTATAAGTAATTTTCATGTAATGCGTGTTCGAACAAACACACAAAAACTTCAAAAACAATATTTTTGCGTATTTTTACTTTTATTTTATCTATAGATTTACCCTATTGGTATATATACATATATATATATATATATATATATATATATATATATATATATATATATATATGTATATATACACATATGTGTTTGTGTGTATATATGTACACACACATATATATATATATATATATATATATATAATATGTATATATATTTCAATAAAATAAATAATGAAAAGTTTAATTTTAAATTATATTTAGTGTCATTATCGTTTAATATTATAAGGGTAATGCATTTATTTTCTTAGTTAATAACCCTTTATTAACTATTTGTATATTATATTATACATAAATTCTTTTGTGTTGAGTGTGAATTTGAAGTCACTATTTAGTTTTTCCAGAATTGTTCTATTGCGTTATTTACATTTTCCTAAAATCAGTTTTATCTTTTTTCTTACAAATTAAATATGATAATAAACACAAAGTATAATATTACAATGCGTTTAGCTTCGCATTATACTAAAACAAATGATGAATAATGTATTTCATTAGCTAAATCATCCAAATGAGATAGAAACAAAAGCAAAACAAAATCACACCAAATTTTAAAATTGGTTATTTTTTCATAGCTAATCATTACCTTATTACCAAGAGCAACACATCTAGATTTATTATTTATTTATATACCAAAAGGGTCAATGGAATTTAAATAAATTATATGTAAATTATTAGATCTGTTTAAACGGATTTACATAAATAATAATCTTAAGTGCCGATTTAAAAAAAATTAATAATTTTCCCCAAGTAATAAATATGTAATAATAAAATAAAGATTAAAATAAGCTTAAACTGGACTAAGAAAAATAGAAAGCCTGCTTTAAAAGCTTCTGATCGAGCGAGATTTTTTTTGCTCTGGCGAGATTTTTTTTGATAGCACATGTTTTAAAGCGACTTCAAAAAAAAGACGTTTTCATATCGATATATATATATATATATATATATATATACTCAAAGTTACAGTGGCGAAAGGTAATATACTCGCCAAACCTAATAATTGAAGAAATTATGAACTCGATTAACACGTGGCGCTAAAATAAAAATATAATTTTTGCAAAGTTCTGTCTCCCCTAAGGTTTCTCAGAACTCAAATCCATAGTTAATCCGACAAATAATTAAAAATTCGCGAAGGGAAGGATTGGATTGAAAGAATAAAAAGTGAATTAATTTTTTATAAATATAAAAAATAAAAATGATATTAAAATCTATTAATCGAAATACTTTTATAATATTAAATTAAGTAAGAAATAATATAAACCAAGTTTAATTTAAAAGAAGAGTATTTAGTATTTATTGGAGGCCCATCAAACTAATAAAGAAACTACTGGAAATCAATAGATTTTTTGATAAAATATAACAATGTTATTTACTCTATTATAATAATTCTATGAAGGGATTTCTGAATTCTCTAACTAAATGATGAGTAGAGGTTAGAAGCTCGCTTGAAATTTACTATGCAATCTATTCGTGATTCATCAATTTGCCAACTCTCTTTGATAGAATATATAAAATTCGCAAACTTTCCTGCATTTTCAACTCAATTGAAGTTTGATATTTCAGCTGAGTGTACACTAACATCCGTAAAAATTGTGATAATCACTCAGTTAATTGGTTTGTATTGTGAATAAATTGATTTTAATCTCACTTTTGTCGTTTCTTATGTTTATTATTAATAACCATGATTGAATTGTTTTTCAAATATCTAAAGATTTAATATAATAAATAAAAGGTATTCAATATTTATTTTCATAATATTTGTTTGTTTCGCTTTCACGCCTCAAATTACCAATCGATAGTAAAACGAAACTGTATAAATAAATCTAGTGTTATGGAAATAAATATTGAATACAATTGATTATGGACCAGGAATTATTATTTTTGTGATTAAGAAAGGCATTACGTGCTTATCTCATCTTTCTTATTAAAAAAATTATATTAGACCTGCCAATTTTCTTTTTTTCTTATGAGCGAAAATGCAGATCAAAAGAAATTATTACAAATGAAGAAAAAAAATCACGTCATTTATTTTAAAATAAGTAGGACCAGAAATGTTACCAATGTCCCTGTCCTTGTAAATTTTGCGGTAGGAGTTCAAAGTTTCATTTTTTATTAAGTTAATTGGTTTACTGTACACCTAAGAGTATATTTTATTTTAATTGTACGGAAATTTTACACCCATATAACTTAATCGGCCGGTTGCACATACTTCCGGATAATAACAACAGATTTATAAATTTAACTCGACAATTAAAAATTGGAATTCATAAATAAATTTCATTACATTTTTTCGCGTTCGACTCTCATTCCAATCGTCCCCCCAATAATTTTTCGTCTATTGTATATATATATATATATATATATATATATATATATATATATATATATATATATATGTTTACATATATATTTATATATATTTATTTTTATGTAAAATTGATTATATGCAATAATCTCAAAATATTTTGAGCTTTTTGCACGTAATCTATTATTGACCAAACTTATTCATCATTGCCGTCTTCCAGCGTGTTTAAAATCGGTTTATTAACAGTAGTTCTTTTGCCTTGTCAATGTTATTTCATTTTCTTTCACTTAATTTTTTTTAAACTGGTGTAAATTTTGTTAATACGAGTAAAACATAATTTACAAAATTATGTATTGGAGAATAAATAAATATTCATTTGGATTAGGTTTGTGGATCGTGCAGTAAAAGGACGATTCCATCTCCCTGCGTAATCATGCCGCCATATTTTTGGCGTTATTACAACTATTTATGGCAAGCTAAATGTCGTGGAAATATCCAAAGATCATATTATATATTACCTGGTATTATATATAAGACATAGGGTCGGTCAGTGGCAACTGTCTTGCAAAGGCATGTTCTTTAAAAACTTACATACAATGTGTATGTAGTACGTAAATATTAAAACAGAATGTTATAATGTGTACTCCTTCAATACGAATGTTCATACAGGCAACATTCTCAACTTTTAGAAAAAATACTCTCCCAATCAATGTTTTTAGATCAAAACGTTTTACATTTTTCTTTTCCAGTTCGAGTAGAACTCAAAGTACGTGGGTTTCATACATATTGCGGGATACGTGAAAATTCAAGAGTTTATATTGTTTGTAATTCACTGTAAAAATAATTTCATGATTATATACAACTGTTAATTATATAGCACAATATATTTTTCATAGGCCTAATAATGTCGTAAATTACAAATAGCTTTGCCATCTAGAGTCGTCGCTGTAATTGTCCAGAAAGCTTTGCACAAACTTCTAGGAATGCTATTGTTCTTTCATAATGTTGCACTTTCAACAATATCGATGGAATTATCTTACATAAAATTGAGAAAATATATTTTTACCAATCCTTATAAACCTCAATTCAGTTGATGTCCCACAAGATGCATGAAATTTATTATTATGTGCCAAATATCATGTATCTACTTTATACCACTTCCGAGGAAATTATTGTGAAAATAATCAGCGCAATAGCTTTAAAACTATCTGTCACAACCCTTAGGAATGAATAGTTTTGGAATCTTGATAAGCATCTCTTTCAAATGATATATAACACATGATATATATCAGTATTTGAGAGTTCTGAAATAAATGCATATATATGAATATGTCCGCTTCCACATTTAAATTTATTATGTATAAAAATTTTCAATAAAGGTTATTCTGGCAGATGGACAGATACATAGACATGCGAATGATCTTCTGAAATTTTTATTTTATTTTGTTTTTGAGGTAAAAACATTACAAATTAATCTATTTTCAAAGTCAAATTCATATTTTTCTATTATTTTGTATAAATCATTACTTATTTCATTTTTGTCACATTATTCACTAAAATTCTGGTTCCATTTTGTGTCGTTCTGAAATAAAATTTTAATAATCCGCTAGAAAGTACGAATAAATATGAAAATTACATCTGATTTTTTTACCATTTTCTTCTTAAATTAAAATATTACAAAATATAATGTACTTAGCAACATCATAGTAGCTTTATCATGATCTTGATTATTTATTTAATAATCGTTCCAAAATACATTTATTTAATAGTCGTTCCATTCTCAGGAATTACGTAGAAACAATTTAAAATATGTCAAAATAAGCAAAATCCTGTCGTCGTATCTCGCCATTATCGTCAAAAGTTACAAAGTACTGAGTAGTTTTGTTTCGCATAGTTTACTTCGTGACAAACAAGGAAGGGGTTTATAGTTGATTTACTTTCTACCTTCTAATTCTGTCAAAGAAATGATAAATAATATAATAACTAAACTTAAATAGAAATGTATGATTTCTATTTAAGTTTATGAATTAAATAGAATTAAAAAAAATTAATAAAAATATAATAATAATAAAAATGATTGTTTCAAGAAATAATATTATTAAATAGATATTTTATTATCGTAATTTATCTACTTGAGAAAATACTGTATCCTGTACTCCTATTGCACTTGATTTTTAATTTTTTTACATGTAAATCTGTAGCATAAATTCAACACAAATAACCCAATTTACAACCTTTAATTCATTAGAGATACTGCTAAACAATCATACGAACTGATCTTTAAATGTAACCAATTGTGATAATTCTGGGTTAACGTCATCCTTCAGTATTTACTGGAAAATTATATTATTTGTTAAACATAGTACGATTTAAAACTTGTATCGAGTAAGAAAGTGCTATAATAAAATCCTTTTCCACAAGTCCATCATTTATGAATTACATTGATTATATCTGTGGTGAACATGGCGAATATGTGGAGTTATTAAATATTTTTTTTAAGATTTGCTCTTGAAACAATCAAATATTCAAAGGTATAAAATTATACTGACAGCTTAATAACAAATGCTTAAATGACAACTTGGTAACAAATGCTACTTTATATTCCATATATGTATGCTTAGCACTCAACTATATTGGTCATTTATTAGATAAGTTCTTTATCCTCTAAATAAATATTAGCGTTTTTGATTCTGTAAAGTTTTGTAGATAACTTTGCACCATCGTAGATCAGTTCAATTATCTTTGTCATGTCGATGTCTTTGTCATGTTTGTATTATTACTCTTACATGTCGTGATTTTTATTGGCCTATTATTAATATGTGTGTAATATTGTTTTCCAAAATATATTTTTGCAAAATTATTCGTAATGGTATTTGGTAAGCTGTAATATTTTCAAGTTTTATTATAGTTTCATAGACAGAAAACATTGCTTTAAATTTTTAATAAATTTGCACTGGTAAATATGTAGTACATACTGGTAAATATCAAGAAAAATTCAAGCAGATGGTATATTTTTGAAATTTTATTGAGTTACTAGGAAAATTAATTAAATAATAATTTTTTTAAGTGACATTTGTCTGCATATCTTATACAACTGCCTTGCTCAATTTTTAATATATTGCTTCCAGAGGGTGAAATTCATGCTCTCCATTATTGCTGACGAATAAAACCGCTCCACTTTCCTCTATTTGTGATTGAAATAAACTCATGGCAATCGATGTAGGAGCTCCCTGTTTTTAAAGGAAATATTTTTATCTCACACGTCCGAATTTTGCCCGCTGCTTCGCTATACCTATATTTTTTCATGTTTAGGTAGAATTTTTCTCTGTTAATAATTTTTTCATAACCAAACGTATCTTTACCTAAATAAAAGTGTATTATTTCTTAGCTCAAATTTAAAACTGAATTCTTCAAAATTTCTTTTAAAAGTGTATTATATCTTAGCTCAAATTTAAAACTAAATTACTATCAAATGCTTCAAAATTTCTTTTCATTTTTTGTAAGCCCGCACGCTCAAATTTACTGCCTGAGAGCTAAAAAAATTATTTGAAGTTCCGTAGGACATATTTAAAAAAAGTGAATTATCATTATAACTTATCGTTAAAAGAGTAGTAATTTTTACATAATAATAAAACATTCAGATATATAGGTAAACGAAAAACAGACAAGCAAACATGCCTCAATTTTAAAAATGTTTATTGAAGATGTAATACTAAGGTACTTAATTATATAACTTGATAGCGTAAACAATAAAGAAAAATATTCTAGCTTGAAAGAAAACATGATCCAAAAAAATAATGCTGATTGTTGCAATATGTTAGATACACACTACCGATGAATATCGTGCAACTAATAAAAATTATCGTGGATTTTTAGTTTGGAAAAAGTTTTGCATATTTTTGCTCTTTTTCTTAAAACCATTATTGTTTTGTGTGTGGCTCTAAGCTCTAATTATGAGTATCCATGTGCGAGAAAAAATTAGTTAAAGTTATAAATATCCGCATTAAATAATTATTGTTTCGAAGACACTAAATTAAAAACACACATATCTGCAAAACTATGAATGAAAAATTGTTCCATAAAAATTAAGTTTCCACTTTCTGATAATAAAAACCTACAAAAATTAAATTTTTGAAGCTCGAGAAGAGTTTTTAAAAGTTCCTTCCGATTGGGAATTAGGGTAAAGTTACATGTGTAAAATAAGTTTGTCTATTTAGCATTTAACCAAGCCTAACTTTTGTTATTACGATAATATGTGATAAAACGGGGTTTCTATCATAAAGATTCATGAAACGTGCCATATGGTAAGTACTAACATAATTTCACGGTGTATTTGATTAAATTATTGAAATTATTTTTGAACGAAAAATTTAAAGTATTGTGTACAATAAAGATTTCACATTAAGGCAAGTTTCATTAAAAGACAAGAATATATTCTCTTCAAATTTAAATATTCTATACTAACATTTACTCAATTACCAAATAACGTAAAATAATATGCTATTCAAGAATATAGATGACCCAAATATTAGAAACCGCGTTATTATAAAATAAACATCATAATGCGGACTACAGTCGAACTAAATTTGCTTGTTAATTCGTGGTTTATTGTGCGTAATTAATAACATTGATTTACTGCAAATACTATCCAGGTTTCATTCAATGTGGCACTTTTTTCTATATTTTTCATAAACCATAGGAAATATTTGGACCAACTGAGCTAAGGTGCAAAAGCTCTTGAATGAATAATTTATGTGATATTAAAGGAAATGGAAAATGTTTATGAAATTATTTCTATAGGCAAAATCGTCTTGTTGTTGACCTCAACGAAATACCTATCATTTATATATTTTAAATGTTACTTAATAACTTATAAAAAAATTATTGTAATTATTTACTCTACTCGAATTAAAACACTTTTTCTTGTAATTTTACCTCGAATTTTTGTTTTTCTGCTCCGAATTTTTGTATCGTCATAATTGTTTTTTTGCAAACAGGACTTTTGAAGAAAGAAGTACTAATACGTTCTTCACATTCTTTTTTTCCATGATGATTGTTCATCAAAATCGATTTACAAAACAATTATACATAACAAATTGACATTTAATAAATTGTTATTAACTTTACAAATAAATGTATTTAATTATAATTAAATTTTAAGTAAACAAACGAATATGAGAGAATTATTAGTTACATATTCTCATTTCTGTTTGAAATTTTGTAAGACAAAATATAAACCCGGGCGTTTTTTTTGAGATTTAATAAATAGGCCGATCCTAATTTTATAAGAGTATTTTTAACAAATAACATGGGTTTTATCGCGTATTTCTGTATATATAGGACTCTTTCTTCCCTGGGCGCATTCAAAAGGCTTGATGAATTTTAACAAATGAAGCATTGTTAGATTTTTCTTAGTCTCGAAAATATCAAAAACTATATACCGCCACATAAAATTGCTGTCTTTGTGGGCCATTTTGTCCAAGATATTTTTTGTCATTCAAAATATATCGATATGGATATTGAATGAAGGGTCTCAATGGAATAATTTAAAATAATAGGTAAATTTATATATTTACATACTCGTAATAGTCATATGCGTCATATATTTAAAAAAATCTGACGGCCGGTAATAGTTTGAAATATGAGTTTTGCTGGAGGCGTTTGGGGATTAGAAGAAGACTGGGAAGAATAAGTGGAGATACTGATTGTATTTTCAAATACCTTTCCACTTATATATCCACTTGGAAAATGTATTACGCCTACAGCGCCTAAAAATTTAGCTGCACATATTAACATTACTTATTACTGATAGAGTTTAGTGAGATCAAAAAAAATTTTCACCAAACATTTCACACATGAAATTTGCCTTTGTTTTAAAATTGTTGGGTGGCGTAATATAAATGCAGGTGGGTTTTTTTTTAATTTGTTCTAAAATTAAGTAGAGTTTACAAGTGATATTTAATATATTGTATACTTATAATTATATATTTTAAAATTAAATCGTCATATTACTGACAGCTGCAGACCTCTTTTTCTATAATTGTTTTCGGAAGTATATGTACTTCCGTAAACAACTGTAATTGTCTAAAAAATCTTACAATTAATTAATAAATAATTTCTTAAATTATTTCTTAGATAAAATAAATTAAAAAAACCATAATTGTCGAATACACGTGTAAGGCGATTGGTCCCAGGCTTGACAATTCAGGCATAATTAATTGTACATTAGTTAAAGCAATTAAAGAGAAAATATTATAATCAAAACATTCCCATTTCTTATATACTGATAAACGGAAAAATATACAAACCAGTATAAGTATGTAGACATATAATTAATGGTTTTAACAAAATTGTTCATGAAATTAATTTACGTAAAAGTACTTCGAGATGAAAGTTAAAGTTTATCTGCGTTATGCTCAAACAAAAAAGCTTATCTCACATCACAACAGGCCAATTTCTATTGATTTGATATTTTTTTTCTTGGATACACCATATTTCAAAGACGGTACAAAAACACAAAACTGAAATAATATCTTTCAGCAAAATAAGTAAATGACGTTAGATTTTGACGTAATGACGTAGAATGTTATATTAATGTTAACAAGCTGTTTTCTTTATTCATATTGTGTTATAAAACTAGCTGTGCCTGCGACTTCATTCGTGTGGAATTTAATATAGGGAATGTTGTTAGAAATAATGAACATCATTATTTCTCCTATTTTTCTTTGTTCTACAATATATATATATATATATATATATATATATATATATATATATATATACATATAAATTTTATTTAAAACGCCAATAGGTGGCGATAGCAATACCAATTTCTTAACAATCACCAAGTCTTTTTCTTTTTATAAATTACAATATCCAAATAAAAGTATTCTATAGCTTGCCCGGGGATATAAAGTATTACGTGAAAAATTTTATCAAAATCGGTGTAATTAATTTTACGTGACTGAAAACCTAATGTACAGAATTGGCTCTGTTACAGTTTGATTTTATGTATAGATAATAAAGTAAAACTGAATTAGATTCCTTTTTGTGAAATTGCAGAAAAAATATAAAGAACTTTAATTTTAATTCCGAATAAAGAACCCTTTTCATTTTGTTTTAATAGCTGTAAATTTTACTTATATATATATATATATATATATATATATATATATATGTATATATGTATATATATATATATATATATATATATATATATATATATATACATATAAATATATATATATATGTACACATACATATATACTTCAATTGCCTATTTTTTCTAATAAAAAAAAATGCATAGCGAATTAAATAATTTCAATTTAATAAAATTCTCAATCCTTCTGGAAGTAAGCTGCAAGATTTGTTAACAGATTTGATAGTAGTTACAAAATTGACAATATTTGATCAAAAATATCTCAAAAAATGCACAAACATAAAATATGGGCACCTTATAATCAAATACGTGCCTCCAGCATTCTCTGGAACCGAGTTACGGGACTTTCAAAACGGTTGTTAGCATTTCGTATAAAAGGTGCGGTATTCGAAAGAGCGGCACGGAATTCAGCAGTAAACCATTGAGTACCCCGATTTGTTTGATATTTACTTGAATAAATATGTTATATTTAATAGTATAAAATTGTTTACAACTGGAGTTGTCGGTTTCGCGACTAAAAATTATTTTCGCGAACGCGTCCTGTGAAAGTTATAAAATTGAATTTAAATTAAATTTCGTACACAAAGGTGAAGAATCTAAAACATGAGGTCGAAAATTATACTCGTGTTTAATTTATTTTTCACCAGGAGGCGTTGAGGCGGATTAAGGGTAAGCAGTGGAGAATGATATTTAATTACTTGCACAGTAAACTTAAGAAGTTTATTCTTATAAAAAACAATTAGTAATCCATGCTCGGTTTTCACGTCTCAATCAATCTATCAAATTTCATATAATTATGTTTATGTATAACCTTTACCACAAAGAAAATGTAGAATAATATATTTTTTCCCATAATAGAATTGATTTAATTTTGGTAATTAGAAAAATATCCTGTTGGAATAAAAAGAGTATACATGTGTAGGAGTAGCAATATGTCAGCCTACGGCTGCTTGCTGCAGGACACAGGTTTTTTTTTTCACGCCATTTCTTAAATTCTATGCATCGCAAAGTATTTAGTCATTTTCAATACTAAGATCCAATTTTACCAAGGACATTTCTTATTAACTTCACAACCTTCTTTTTCTTGTCTATGTGGATCAAACCTATGGGCTAAACTACACATAGAAAACAATATTTCTACATGTTAACAATTCAATTTAAAGTTAATCATTATTTTGATAGGCATATTATGTCGGAAAATTATATTTCGTCTGTACATAAGTAAGTGAGTAACACCATAGTGCAAGTCCTACTGATATTTGGCAGATTTTTATTTCAAATTCAACGTAATAAGTACGTGTGTTTGGTAGATCCCGATATTAAAATGGAATACTTGTATGACTGGAAAGATGCGCCAGTTTGTACAAATATTTATATAAAAAAATATTGCAAAGGAAATAAATATGCTTTTCCGCTGTGAAAGCAAAGATCTAATTTTAATTACAATTTGAAGTTGAACATCAAAAGAAACTATATTTTGATCGTAAGACATTATATAAAAGAAATATTTTACCGAAGTTTTAATAAAAAATAATTAATAAAATTGCCTTTTACAACCATCTTATTAAGTCATAAGAAGTAATGATATCTAAAATAATGACGATGGCTATGCCACTTTTCAATTCACGTAATCTCTCATTACATTTTACGTGGAAAATTCGCCTTTCAAAATATTTCAAATCAAAATCGAATCCTACTCAAATTTATTGAGTTTGATTCGATTTCTATATAAAATTAAACTATTTACTTATTTCAACTTGAAACAACTTTATAGAGCTAATTTAAGTGACTTAAGGTGGTTAACTTAAAAGATAAAAACTGATATTACTGTTATTGTTATTTGAAAACTCTAACCCTCTTTTGTGGAAGCATGTGATAGTTAGTACGTGACACTATTAGGAGACCTTCAAAGGTCCTTGCTTTTGTGTGAGGGATATGTTACGGGTCACTGGAGGTCCTTTGATAATCTGGGCGGAAGATGAAAGTAGCGGGAATAACTTGCCACTTATTATTGATTTATTATTCTGTCAACGAAGAGGGTTAATATTTGGAGAGAAGGAGATTTTACGCCTACATTTGGTGGAAAATATTTTTATAAGCATTGAAGTTCCATTTGACGAACTAATTCTGACATGGAAATACCGAAAAGTGAAATTGATTGGTTGCTTAAGCTTTTAAAATTTAAAATTTAATATTTGTTAAATCTTGATTGATTATTATTAAATAAATTCAGAAAGAAATATATATATATATATATATATATATATATATATATATATATATGTATAAACAAGTTTTTACACCAGTTCTATTAAATTTGGCTCCATTGACCGCTTTAGGAATGCTATTATGGAGATGCTTGTTAGTTCACGTCACATAATTTGTTCTAGGTTATAAATAAATTAAAGCACTTTTTATATATCATCAATTAATGTTTCAGTTTTTATATACAATACATATTTTATAATTTTTTGTTTTAGCACTTATAGTTTTAGCACATAGCGCTTGGGCGAAACCTGCAAGTTGGATATATTTAACGAAAAAATAAATGATCATTATGCAAAGATTTAAGTGGAATAACTTTTTAACTCTTAGGACAAAATTGCAAATAATTTAATTAATAAAAAACTTATCAAAGAAATGTACAGAAATAAATCTAACCACACAATACATTAACAATAATTGTTAATTAACTTCTGTAATTGATGTCCTTTGAGAATTTACAAGAGTAGAAGCGATATTAAAAGCAAATTTCAATAATAACTGTACTCACTGATTTAAGGGTAGGTAAACTTCTTAATCAGCCACCAGATATTATTCATTAACCGTTTTTCAAATATCTCTATGTATCTCATACCAAAATATTATTTCTAAAATGCTTTGTTAAATAGGAATAAAACCGAAGTAAGGTGTCTATAAAGAAGTTAACATCATCGTCACCGCTGGTTCGTAAGCTCTTTCCACGAATTACCTCTACTTCCTCCGGTCAGAACCCGCAACTCTGACCTCATTTAAATATATTCTGTATTTTGAGTGTTTATGAGATAAAGACAAATTGTAAATCCTAGAATTTTGTTATTATCTGAAAAGTATATACATGGAAATAACTTAAATCCAGTATTATTTTCTTAGTTACCGGATGTGTAAAGTTAAACGGGGAAAAGAAACTATTTTTGTTCGGAAAATAGGGATAAGCCTAATACAAAAATATATGAAAATATATATATATACAACTAACTGCAAACAATTTCTATTGTCATGCTTAATTAGGACTAAGTTCCAATGTCACAATTTATCAATAGTTCTAGAAAGCAAACTTTAACAAACCGACAATAACTTTGTTCTTAAATAAATATGAAGACAAATAATAGATCCAAGACTTTGCGAACTTGTTAACTAACTCGAACAAGATTTAAGTTACGTAAAGCGACTTAAATCTTCGTTCACACTTTAGTTTGCTTAAATTGAATTATTCCCATAAGTACCATAACTAAAGGATGTGGTTGAATCGAACACAAAGCTTATGATACACAAACTCATACTTTAAGTAGCGTACGCAGTTGTGATAAAGATCTTATGTATTGTAATATGATTCACAAATACGACGAGTAAATAAATCAGTTCATTCTTCGGTAGTTTCTTTCTATCTTCGTTTGTAATATTCTCATGCAAAATAGTGATTTTTGCTATAAGTTGGTATTTAAACACACGATTCATAATTTTATGGTTCTAATTTTAGAAGATATTATGATATAAATTTAATGCAGTTATATTATATGTCAATTATGATATTACTTTAATGCAGTTATATATCAATTATGGTATCAATTATATATTATGATATAAATTTAATGCATTGTAAAGTGTAGAAGTGCATATAAGAAAGTTTCGTTATTAAATAAAATCCACATAGACCATATTTTATAATGAGGTTCTTTTTTTCACTTATTATTTTCTTTAAATTTAATACAAATATATTTTGTAACTTTATTAAAATATTGACATAGATTTTAGATTAAACAAATTAGCCATAACCTCATACGTATTTTGTAGTTCACATTTAGAAAAATAAGTCAAATAAATTTACTATTTGGACCAATCCAAATAGTAAATTTATAAATTAATACGGTGGTGATTATCAATTTTATTTTTTGAATTTTATCAAGATTTATCAATTAATACCGATTTTAGTTTGATATTTGAATTCAGATACGTGAACAAAAGTCACGAGCGGTTATTAAACATCGGCAACTGCCTATAATTCGTCTATCATTTGGTAGATCTCCAATATCATTTTATTTTAATTAATAATGGTAAAGATACAATATTAACTTAATAATGAAAAAATAAATCATTTTGACAATTTTAAGTCCTTTGAAGAGCAAAATAAGTAGGAGATTAAAATAATTAAATATTATATCTAATTTACCACAATCATATGCAGATGCCTAACAACTTGATATGAAAGTTAATTTACCTACTTATTTCGCTTCACACGAAATTGGGTTCCACTTGAAATATGTGTAATCTCTTTGCAAATACCAGCAAAACAATGAGGGTTGAGGTTTCTATTGACTTGTTTTAATAATATATATTTCTGGTTTTTGCCCGCGGTTCCGCCCAGTTGATATTAAGATACAAAAAACTAGACTTCTACGACATCGGAAAATTGAATTAATAGTTTTGTTTTTCGTGTGTTTCGTGTAATTTTTTAATCTAAGATGTATATTTTCCATAAAAAAAGAAACCCATTGTGATATATAAGCGAAAATTATATAAAAAACTACGAATAAACAAATAATCGGACAACCTTTCACTTTTATTATATTAATAGAGATGACTTAATCCGGAAAAATATTTAAGGCGGATTTTTAATATTAAAATGTCGTTAGTAAGTCACATTCCAACAATAAATAAAAAAAGGTGATTGTCATAATTTAAGAAGGCAAACAGTACAAAATCATACGCATTTAAATTCATTACCTCCTTATGTATTAAAAACGACTAGTAGTTCTATCAGTGAATGTAAATATAATCTCTCCCCCTTATTTATTCAATTTAAACTGTAATATGATTTGATATGCATATTAAATTATTTTGATTTGAATTCCTAAAAAATCTTTAAATGGTAAAGATTAAGTCTGATCATAAAATAATTGTATACAGTGAAGTATTTGACTGTGAATTGTAGTATATTTTTAGCCATGGTCCAAAAAAGACAAGGGATATGAAAAAGTCAGAAGGCCTGTAGTTGTTAAGACGCACAACCAAAACATGAGTGGAGTCGATCTAACTAATTGCATACTTTCAGTTTGTCAAAAACGTGGACAAAAACGTGGACAATTCGTGTTATATCACATCTTTTTGATCTGGCAGCGGTAAGCGTATGGCTGCAGCATAGATTTGTCGAAGCAGAAAAAGGAACTGCAAGGAAAATGTTGTGTGGCTTTGCGGATACAAATTGAATTTGGGCACAAAATTGACTACAGACAGTGAAGAAGTAAGTGACGATGGAGACGAAGATTAAGAGTATGAAAAGCTTGAACTGAAATCTAAGAAGTGTAAGATTCTAATAACGCTAGTACCTTCCAAGGAATGCTGAACAAAAGCTGCTGCACACTTACATGGCATGGTATAAAATAATCGCGCTGTACGAGAAGTTGATGCGCCAAAAAATAAATTGTTTTGCAAGAAATGTAATATTTACACCCGTTTTACGCCAAACAGACACAGTTATTCCCATTTTCACCAATATGTAGAAGAGCCTTAGAGTGCGAGCGTGTTATATAATCTTTATTGATCTGTAATTATGTTGCTTACTTACGACTGATTAGTACATAAAGTTAGTTATATATATTCAATTTTCTTTCGAAGTGTTTAATTTTGACAGTTTTGCCAAGAAGAACGTTTCATTTTTGTTCTTTTTTTAATTTTTAATAATATAACAAAAGACAAAAATGTTTATTTTTTTAGTTTCTTATTCTATTCTAATCATAATATATACACTGAAAATATTCCATGTCCTACTCAAGTCATGTAGTAATATCTTCATTTTGCCATTTTTATACGATATAGTGAAAAACTAGTTTTCCCAATATGTTTTTATACTATTTTTCCTGTACATGTTAACCTATTAATAATATTATCTAAAATTTAAAAAACATACTATACAAAAAGTATATCTGGTAGGCAGGAGACCATAAAATAAATTTCAACTTGACTATACTCCTATACTGGTACTGGTGATTTTTTCCCAAAATTATGCTCCGTTGTAAGTGAAAATATTTTGAAAAAATATAGTTTATCAGAAATATATATAGTTTATCAGAAATATATTTTCATAGCAATGAAAAGTTTATTCAGTGTACAGGTTTCTTATATTAAAAATTAATAAATGATCTGAAAAATATAAACATGAAAAAAAATATATATATATGTATATATATATATATATATATATATATATACATATGTATATATATATATATATATATATATACATATGTATATATATATATATATATATATATAATATATCTAATATACTCCATCTCTTTATGGGTACCTGAACATATTTACCTACCTATTTACTTCGCTACTTATCTTAATGAAGGAATTATTTAATTGTGTCTACGACCTCATGCAGATGCTGTGATGTAAACTTGTAGCGAAGTAAGAGCGCGAAGTCAAAGATGCGGGCGGTACATTATCATCTTGAAATATATTTATAAACTTATAACTTCGTTTAACTTACTTTACACGTCAGTGTCAACAATTTACTTGTTAGGAAGATTAATGCAGATTCATGAGGAGAGCTTATATATAACACCTATGTTTTGGTAACAAAGGTACACGTAGTATTACTACTCTACGATGATTAAAATTATTTATTAATTTTAATTTGTTATCGTTAAATGAGATATAAACAGATCTTCATGTAAAAGTCATTTATATAACATACTGAATTACTTAAATTATTAACAGATACTTGTAGGAACAAGGAAAGAATATAAGATATTTTTTGGAGAGAAAGAGAGAGGAGATTTTATACTCAGACTGTTATATAGGTTTGTTGAAAAAGGCAGTTACGTGCAATGTTGTAAAGCAGATATAACGAAGATCTTATCCCAAAACTAGCCAAGGGCATGTCAAATTCAAATAATTTTACTATGAATTCTGTGTTTTGTTTTGAATGTTTAATCAGTAATTCATATTTTTCATATATAATAGGTAGATGTTTATCCTTAGTAACGAATTTTAATTTTATTGATATATTAACGACCTTCATTGCGAACATCCTACGGAATTAGATGATCTACAAACAGTTCAAGAAGATCCTCAACTAACTACTCGTCGATTGGCCTAGAAACCAAATATAGTTATGGCAAATAGAGATACAATTACTTGCAACCGGAAAAATTAAATACATTACTTGAATATAAAGCCAGTTATACATTTTTGCATTAATAACAATTAATATATATATATATATATATATATATATATATATATGTATGTATATTTGTGTGTATATATATATGTATATATGAGAATGAAAATGCTCAACGTTAGATTTCAGGACAAAGCGCCCCACTAAATGACTCAAATATTTATACTTAATAACAAACATGAGTCATACTAAACTCCTTACAGAATAGATAAACAGGTGCGATAATGTTTTTTTGCTTTAAAGTGAAGTATTTATTAGACAGTGTTTTTCAGGATTTTTAACTATCAATTTATTAAAATCGAAAAATTATCTAGTCCATATAACACTCATGCCACGTTGCAGTGATTTTCCGTTTCACTTTGTCAGAACTTCTTTTTAAATTTTTAGTTTATAATATGTTAACTAGATATACTGGCATTAAATTTTTATGTGTGTATACCTACTTGTCTGAGTAATAAAGTGTTGATATACGAATTTAATTTTATCATTCGTTATGGAAACTTACCTGATTAATTAATCAAATTAAGAATTAAATTTTGATATAGAGTAGTCAACTATGACATTGAATTAAGCTCAGCTACATTGACACTAAACTTTATATCATCAGAATGTTTCAATGCATAATAACTGAAATTTTGCTGCTTTAAAAGGGTTAGCTTAAATTTTCAGTATTGTTGAATAAAATATTTGCATCGAAATGTAATGGATTTATAGCGGAAAATTTTGCAATAAAAACGATAATGTGATAACGTAAACTTGGTCTCTTATTTATTTCTCTTCATTTGGTAGAAAGGAAACTAAATATTAAGCCAGGTTTCATTTTACGAGATATTGCAAACTGTAACAACACAAAGATAAACTAATTACGCTTGGGTACAATAGCACATTAAAATTTTAAAAAAATTCACCAACAAATAAGCTTGTAGACATAAAAGAGATGAGAAAAAAGATAGAAATTTTCAAATGAGCTTGTAAATATAAAGAGTTGAGAAAAAAAAGAAAGAAAATAGAAATTTTACAAATATAACTTAGGGTGCCCTTGTTTCGTGAACTCCGTTTATGACAAAAACACACAATATATGGACAATGAGTTGATTTCTGCTCACCAGTGACACGTCAAATATTAATTTAAAATAATGCAAGAAGTAAATTATTATCTCTTCTTTAATTACAAACAACCTCCTGAAATAAATTTAAAACTATTTAAAAGCGTATATTTCGCCTTATTTGGCGGAACAGCTTTCATGCCTGTATTCCAATGAATAAATAATTGCAAGCTCAGGAAAGAAAATGAAATATTCGGTTTATTTACCACTTGAACCAATACTCATTTAACTTTAGAAGTCAATCAACAGCGGGATGAGAACTCAGTAACTTTACGTAGTGCTGAGTTCCCATCGAAAATATTTTTACTCACACTAGGCTTTTCCATCGACCGTAATCTCCGGACCTTTCGTTCTCTGACTATTATCTATTTTGCTTGCAGTCTAACTATTTACGCTATAAAAAAATTAAAAATCGGGATAAAAATAAATTTGAATTTGTCCAATTTGTTTGTCAAAATCAAATAATATATACAAGGAAAGAGGTGTATCTCTGTATACACGCTAACGCTAAGCTAAAAATTTGCACCAAACTGAAATTTTGCGTTTAATTGAAGAACGGTCCTCTTTTTTATTTCCTTGTCCCATTCACGCATTAACATAAAAAAATTATTCTTTGAATTACGCATTTAGTTATGTTATATGGGAAAAAATAAAAGTCGAATTTCAGGCCTTTATATATATATATATATATATATATATATATATATATATATATTTCCCGCCATGTCCCGCCATGTAAGTCGAATTTTCAGGCGTTTATGTATATATACACACACACACACACATATATATATATTTATATATATATATATATATATATATATATATATATATATTCTGAGTTACCTAATATTTCATATAATAAGATGTGAAATGATGAAGTATGTTGTTAAATGGTAGTTAATATGTTGTTTTCAATTAATTGTTTTATATGGCGAATTAAAATGAATGCGAATTAATTTTTGAGCGTATATGTTACTTGATTATAAAATTATATACTAAGTCGGTTAGTGATTCGTAAATAACACAGTCATCGTAATTATTATCTAATGGAAATTTCAACAAAATTTACGAACATTCGAGAACTATCTTTTACAACCAAATGGGTAATTGAAGTTTCTCCTAAATTTTTACATAAATTAAAGAACATTTTGTGTGAATTCACATTCTGTGTCAATATAATGATAAATAATATTTAAAACAAAACATTTGTTCACAATTCTGACAGATATGAAATAATATAAATTATTTGCGTGATTATTTCCGCAAAGAATCAGTTTTTTAACCTGAATCAAAACAAATAAATGCCGTATAAATAACGGAAAAAGGAGTCACATTCTTTTCCATCAAGTTGTTTCAAGTTTTTAATTAAACTTTTTTATAACTACATTTAAGATTTAAGTCATAATATCTTGATGGAAAAAATTAAAATTCATTTAGATTTTTTAAGCTTTTGAAAATGCATTTGCATAAATACGTATTTATAGCTTTGAATATTGGAAATGAACTAGTTTGAATAATTCTAATAAATTATTTAAGTGATCGATGCTATTTTAATTCATTCGAATAATTACTAAAGTAACAATACACTTCAAAAATTGCCTAATTCTTAGAGTTTGAATAAGAACGTCCATATACATCGACAGTTTTGTTAATTTTTCTGTCATATGAACAAACTGTTAAACTAGAGGTATAATATCACATATTGTGATATAGGAAATAATGTAAGAGGCATCCACAAATACGTCCATTATTTTAAGAAGCGCATATATTTTTTCAACGGGATACGAGAAAGTACACACATAGAATTTTTATTCGAAAAGGTTAGCTGGCATAGCGTAGTAACTGACATGTTATTTTTGTTAAGTTTCAAAGTTTCGTGCAAGGAATAAAAACACAATTCAAAGTCAATATTGTATACTGAATAAATTAATACCTACTTGCAAAACTACGAAAAAGGGACACAACTCATTCTACTGTGTATTAAACCAGTTTATAAATAACGGGTTAACAAATAACACCTCATCAATAGCGTAGCCAGTTAATTTGCTATTGAGGTTGAAATCCTTTAGTATATTGACATAATAATTTTATTACTACGAATATTCGCGGATTAAAAGGACGAGTAACAATTTATAAGAGGAAAATAAATGGCCATGCGATTCAAAATTAACAGATTTCAAAGCAATTGACTCAACCATAAAATAAGCATAAAATTTGGTAGGAATTAAACTATAATCTTTCACGAAAATTATGGTTCGGTTCGTAATCAGTTTAAAGAGAAAACAGTATGTTAAGACTACGGAAATAACTAAGCTAGCTTTGTAGAAGTCGTCGTCGGGTTGGGTTGATCCCAACTTATGGACTTTGAACCGCTAGGTCCTAGGTTCGATTACCGGCGACTCGACGAGTGGAACTGCAGGGTTCCCTGGTTGGCTGTTATAGATAGATCTTGTAACAATAATTTGGCTAAAATTTGTCGATTAAATGCATTTAAGTCAGTTAGTAAATAAGTAGGGGGAAACATCGTCTGCATTTTGGCATATATTTGGTAAATATTACTTCAAACTCTACTTCAAGTAAAATATAATGCAAATTTTCTTCCAATGGACAGCTTAATTAAAAAACAGTTAGCATTTTACAACCGTAAAGCCGGAAGTAAAGGAACCGAAAAGGAAATATTACAAATCAAAAAGATTCAACGTAATTGATTATAGCAAATGAAAGCTAAGTTCGAATCAGAGCTGCTATGAAAATTAAAAACTATTTCTAGACATGTATACACTTATATAATAAAATATCGTGAGTTTGAGATAGGTAGCAAGCACACGAAGCTTTTTAGGTAACCTTTTTAGATAAGTTTTTTTGTATCGAAACATGTGTAGTAGAGTGCTACTGTAAGTATATATATTTATATAGTTTGTAAAAAAAGGAAAAGAAAGGAGAGAAAAACACAGAATTTGGGACAAACATAGGAGATGTACTTATTTGGGCATTAGAGCTTATTGCTAAAAATAAACAATGTAGGGAAAAGTTTGAGCCACGCATGAGTATGTTCAAGAAATGGTTGGATAATTTATTAAAAAGTCCTAGGCATCAAAGATTTTTCCTTAACCCTTTTGCTTGCGGCAAAACTTTAGGAATGTTTGCTCCGAAACGGGATTTTCAGACCCGTTGTTTTTCAGTAAAGTTAAGACGATAAATTTCTTTATATGTTTCGGTTTTTTTTATATAATCAGTTAAATTAAAAAAAAAATGTAAGCAGAGTTTATTATAATTATCATCGCTATATTATTAGAGTGCTCAGAATATACCGATTCATTAAACTTAAAATTATTGAATTTAGCTTTTTCACTCTTTTTTTTACAGAAACCATACAACCGGTTTCACAACCGTAAAGTTTTGAAACTTGCGTACACGCAATATCGTTTCTCTTAACAGAAGGTCATCAACATGCCGCAATAAACTCATCAATCGCCAGGTACACAACTGGGTGCTACGTGAATCATGGTCCCAATTGGTCGTAGAAGTTTAAATTCTGCATATAGAGCACTTCTCACACAGATGCTAACTTATAATTTGATTGATATTTCTAGCAAGTGACTATGTAACAAGAAAGTAACAAATGCAGTATAGGAAAAATAGATTACGTGCTGTGATATTATTGATAACCACCGACTGTTTTTGGACACGAGAACTAGTATTTTTTAAAAAATTTGATTCATGCACTCACGTAAGAATCAAAATGCCAACTGTTTTTTTAATTTGCTGTCCATTTGAAGAAATTTTGCATTAGATTTTACTTGAAGTAGAGTTTAAAGTAATATATACCTCATATAAAATCTAGCGCTTTAAAATTCTGGACATTTACAAGGATTGTCTCAGAAAAGATAAATATATGCCAAAACGCATACTATGTTTCCCGCTATTTATTTACTAACTGACTTAAATGTAATTGACAAATTTTAGCGAAATTATTGCTACAAAAGCAAACTCTAACAGCCAACCACGAAACGCTGCAGTTCCGCTCTTCGAGCAGCCGGTAATCGAATCCAGGACTTAGCGGTTCAAAGACCATAAGTCAGGATCAACCCAACCCGATGAAGACTTCTACAAATGTAGCTTAGTTATTTCCATAGTCTTATTATACTGTTTTCTCTTTAAACTGATTACGAACCAAACCATAATTTTCGTGAAAGATTATAGTTTAATTCCTATCCAACTTTATGCTTATTTTATGGCTAAGTCAATTTGCTTTGGCATCTGTTAATTTTGATTCGTATGATTTCTTTGTCTCTTATAAATTGTCACTCGTCCTTTTATTCCGCGAATATTCGTAGTAATAAAATTATTATGTCAACCTACTTAAGGATTTCAACCTCAATAGCAAATTAACTGGCAACGCTATTGATGAGGTGGAAAATAATCCATATTTGAAGCTTTTCACGACAACAAATATTTATTTCTGCAGATATTTAACAAACTTTAGAAGTAATTTTATTTAAAATATAAGTAGTTGTAAATGTTTCAAATGTACAAATTACTTTTTAAAACATATTTTTAAGTGAAATTCTTCAAGTTCTAATCAAAATATTACCTAATTTTTTTTCTTATATAAAGCTTTTTCCTTTCATTCATAAATTTCAACATTATTTTATGTATAAATTATACTACTCTCATCTACTCATTTTTTGGTAACATAAAGTGTGACCAAATCGTAATTTAAATGATTTCGACAGAACTGTGTAATTTCTTAAGACTTTTACGCTATGAAAATAATACTAAATAATTAAAAAAAATAAAGAACAAAGAAAATTCATCAATTCAAATCCTAGTTATATCGTATAATATTTGAATAACTTATTGTAGTTATTACAATCTAAATATTTTCAGGGAAGCACTGAAAATATACTAACTAATTAAAATCTTTAAGTAGATCTAATAAAGTATCGAAATATTTAAAATTTTCCGTTAAATATGGAGTTCAAACATGAAGGAATATAAAATACAAACACATGCGTTCAGGATGCATACATAGGCAGCTCATACATTTTTGACTCTAAAATTTCTATACAATGTTCTATATTGACTATTCTTTATAAAAGCATGATTCCGA
Source organism: Druceiella hillmani (assembly GCA_039881145.1). Taxonomy (NCBI): domain Eukaryota; kingdom Metazoa; phylum Arthropoda; class Insecta; order Lepidoptera; family Hepialidae; genus Druceiella; species Druceiella hillmani. Next base: position 15,260,722 of record JAYKKI010000048.1, read on the forward strand.
AAGAGTGAATATTGCTATAGCACAAAAATATCAAAATGTGAATATTGCTATAGTACAATAACACAAAATTTGGAAAAAATACCAATGAATAAAATTTAAATTCTTGTAATATTTGTCTGGCAAAAATTACTTTCATGTAAATGATAATATTTCTCCATATGATAAAGAGTCCTTTATAAATATTACGTTCATTTCACAATTTACTTGCTTTTTTTAATCCTTTACTTTGTTTAAATTGACTGTATCATTTAGGAGGCCTTAAATTTCTAATTTTTTGTATATGAATAACTTTACCCAATTTTGTAATTTAGTAGTCATGTGGAATTAAGTTAGTAAGTTAGAATTAAGTTAGTAAGTTAGTAAGTTAGTAAGTTAGTAAGAGTTGCAGAAACGTTATAAAGTCTATGGGTGATGTTATGTAAGTTTTCGTTATTATCGTTTTTGTGTTTCTATGTATCTTCGCCTATATGTTCTGTATCTTGTTTTATTTACAATATTTATTAATTATATTTTACTAAAAGTAAAATATTGCTTGACATTTTTGGAAAGGGTCAAAAACCAATGTATAACGCGTCATAAATGCTCTGACAAGTATAATTGCCTTGAATACACTAGTTTATTCCTGAGAATATTATAGTAGTTGACTTTCATTTACTCATTTTGATTATATTATTGACTTTATTATAATACCATATTAACTCTTTGCTTAACGTTTGTCCTAAAATGACGTCAATAACTTTAAAAAAACATAAGGAAAACGCAACACTATAGGTTGTTCGACACTTTTCTTTCATTTCGCGATAAAAAGCCATAGAAGATTTTTTCGAATTAATTGCCAATATTATTGAAAACGGAGGTAACAAGTGGAATAGAAAGTAAAATCAATTTCACTATTGATCGAATACCAACTTCATTTGGAGATTAACTTGATTATGTTACTATTATCAGTTAATAAATACATACGTGTATAGAATAAATTCAAATACTCAAATACTCAAAAAAAATTGTACCAATATTAATACCATTTTTTCTTACATCACTATCCACTATCAATATACATTGATGAAAATTAAATACTATTGAAATTACTGAAAAAAATTATGAAACTTTCAATGCATGTATATAAGATGACGTGTGTTTGTTTTGATCTACGTTACTTTAATTTATAGAATGTAATAGTTTTTTCAATCAAAATCAGAATTCTGCTTCAATCGTGGCAGACTTAGATATTATTGTACACGTAAGTTTCTTTTTTATTGAAACTTTTTCTTGTTAAGCCCCGTGACTATAAATAGTTATGATTATATTTACATAAAGATAAGCTGCACATTACATTTCTCAATCACATTTCTTTTATTTCTGTTTACGATTAAAAAATGATTCTTTATTCTCGATATAATAATTCACGATTTCAAATTGAAGCAGTTTCTGACTTTTAGGAAATTTTATTACTTAGCTGTTTAAAATTAAATGTAGTTTAAATCGTTCTTTCTGTATTTCTTCAATCGATCTTACAAGATACATACACAGAACGAATCTTTGGTAATTTTGGGAATATTTAAGTGATAAAGATATCATTTGATTTTTTATCGCGCAAAAATATTGAAATGGAACATCTGATATTATAATAATACGGCGAGTAGTTTTTAAATAGCGGTTAATTTATTTTGTGACATTTTCCAATCCACACAAGGTAAAATGATTATTAATAGTTACACCATTGTCAATGTTGTTTTAAAGTTCACTCGAATACTGAAAGTGGTCCGATGCCACTTTTCTAAATTCTTGCGTAATTGTTAATATTTCTACTAAATAGACACAGCTCTAGAACAATATTTTAATGAGCTTATAACTAAGACGTCAAATGAATGTTACGATTCCCAGTTCAAAGACTTAAAAATTCCCAAGCGGGCTTAGTGTGAAATAAACATTAAATTTATTAATTGAGATCGATGTTCTAAATATTTTATACTCTAATATATAATTGAAAATATCCCAACGATTTATATATATATAACAAAATCTGTCCGTTAATTTAAATCTTATTTTATTTAATCAGGCGTAATCAAATCTACGACTACATTAAAATAAATATAGCCTGTTTTTAAATTTGAACTAACTCTGATATTACCACAAAGCGCGACGTATGTGTGCGAAACAATTTTGATATTCTATTTAAATACAATACAGAATATACGTAACAATTACGTTAGTGATTACATTTAATCGGGAACTATCACACTCTATAGTGATAAATATGTGATAAAACCTATAGTAATTACAGGGATAGATTTGGTTAAAAACTACTATCAATCACTTACCTACCATATTCTCGAGGTACGTCTTGGAATGAATACGTGAACTCGCTAAAATTAGAAATATGTCTAATTCAATAAGTATCATGCTAGTGAACTGAAATTCTAGCGACAAGGTTTTATAATTCATGTATTGTGTCTGGCAAGATATTTTTAAAATACGCTATATTTTATAGTAATTCGAAAACGAATAAAATTTTTTTACCGAATACGTATGCGGAGATCCGTTTCAATTCAGGCAGGCAAGTAAAATATCTTACCTTCGTAGTCTCAGACATATTCAATTTCGAGATATGGACCTCCAAAATCACGAGCGCCATTCCTCGCGTGCGATTTTCGGCAGAACTTTCAAATGCTCCTTTCTCTAAAATGGCTCAAGATTTTGGGTTAAGTTTTTATTGGAAGTATAACATTCCGCTGCTTACAATGGTATTGGGAATGATTTATGTAGTTCTATTTAAAAAATATAACCCATACCCGGAAGGCGATTAATATGTCAGAACATGGTGACGGGTTAACGTGTGAAAAAATGTTCAATCGTCAATAAAATATTAAAACTGAAAATTGAATGTTCTCTTTTTTAGGAAACGTAACATTGCATGGTACTCATTACCTTAAATTAATAAAAACAATTTAACTTAAAAAATTAAAAAAATTTTACAGAAAAAAAGTAAACTAGGAAAACAATTAGACGGCTAAAGCAAAATAAATTGATACACCATTTTAACTTGTAAAATACTATTTACAAAAAAAAGAAAAACTAACCCAAAATCTTAGGGTGTTTTCGAAATATGACCATTTTAAAATTTTGGCGAAAATCGCACGCGAGAAATGGCGCTCGTGACGCCATCCTTGGATATAAAAAATACGAATATATTTTATTGCCTAGAATTTTAACATATGTGGAATTTAATAAAATCGAGACAATGAAATAAACCCCCTGCTAGAATTGAAGTGAATTGCAACGTACATAAATTAAATATGCAAGTTGCAACTAAAATCTCACAAATTTTAATAATAAATTTCTTTAAATTGATATATACAAACCAGTTATATATATTTTTTAATTAAAGGGTCTTCAGTGTTTTAGATGTTTATAATTTTAAAGTAATTTAAAAATATAATTAAGAAATGGATATTATCGGGGTTCACTGAATTGTTATTAACCCTAAAATATATACATCTATGTTATCAAGCTAATTTAATTTAAAAGATAAATACGATTAACCTAAATAATGATATTCCTATTTATAAATAAGTCTTACAATTGGTATCGGTAGATCAATTTCTGACTTCCAACATCGCCTCGCATCTTGCGTGTAAAACTTTTAGATATGTATGGCCCATAGTCTCTATGACACATAGTCAAATAGAAAACGACTTACAGTTTAAGTCTGAAGTATGCTTTTTATTAGAATTTGTTATAAAAACCATAGCAATGTAATTACAATTATCACATATTAAATGTTAAGTATGCATACGTTTGTAGGCTTTCCTTAACTTTGCGTTTATGTGTGACCAAACTATTATTAGCGACAATGAAAAATAATGTAACCTTAGTTATCGCTATGACATTTTCAATTAAAGCTAGAGAGATAGTTAGAACGGAAAAACCGTAGTGCTTCTCCATTACTGGCTACTTAAATTAGTTTTATTTCCAACTATTTCACGAGCTTGCTTGTTTTAGCCAGTGAAAGCTGACTAGTGTCTTTTCTCCAGCCGCTTTATATAAGACACGTGTGCCATATATTAATACAATAGCAGTTCTGATATGATAGAGGATAGATATATATTTAAATTACCATTTGAATTATTCAACAACATGACAAATATTTCAATGATATTTTAGCTTGAGGATTTGGGAAAACAAACAAATAAATATAATTCATTTCGGCGTATTTCAAATTTTGTCTTTAGCAGCTCATTTCTGTAATAAAATATTTTAATTAGGTACTCTTAAATATCAAAGGAAATAAAAATTATTTGACTAAAATAATTAGTTGTTATATCTCAGTTTCCAGATTGTTTCTTAATATCGCAAAATATACGTTGTATTGAAAGCTTTAGGAATATTAAGGACATTATTAAAATAAGACGAAAAACTCGTTATCGTGGCCTTTTACGTGAAAAAACAAGAAATTTACTGTCGTCATATCTTTTTTAATATCTTTCACTGCATATTCATATGATGTAGTTGCGTAGAAGGACTCATTTCACAATGATGTTTTTTCGAATATTGTGAATCCTTCTGTTACATATTTTTATCATGTTATCCTTTCTGTTACATATTTTTTTAGTATCTTGTTACGTAATCTATTTAGATAATTTAAGCAATAAAACTGCCAATATAAATATAAACTGCCAATATTAATAATGCTGCAAAAAATATGTAACGCTGTTGGACTTTAATAAAGTTTAATTTCGTATTTAAATATTATTATAAAAAAAATAAGGCTTAAGTTATTTTTGTTCGGTTTGGACTCATTACCTCAATAAAATATTATATCCACAAAAAGGATTTATTTTATATAAATATATTGTTTCTGTACGCGCCACACTGCGTTTGGTTTAGGCCTTAAACGTTTTATAAACTTCGATGCTTATTTAAATAAAAAAATGTAAAAAAAATCTTTTATGTGCACTTTTTCTAGTATGAAATTAAATATAGATTTTTGGGCCACTAAACTGGTATTCAAGTTCTGAATTTTCCGATCTGACAAGCAATCTTTTTTATTTCTGATATTTTTAGTGATAAAAATGTAAATCAATTTTTCGATAAAGAATCTAATATTTGGTAAAAATCAAACATTTCTGAGATTTTAATCTCTAACAAAGTTGAGTGAAATTTTAATAAGGATGCACCAAAGGTAAATCAATTTCACTTTTTATTTGTCTGTCGAAGCACGTTACGACACTTTTTTATTTCACTCATTTTCAGAGATCACCAAATATGTTTATCTATATTGAAGATTACTCACATCAAGTATTTCTCTATATATGCTATTTCGATTAATTTATATTGTCTTAGTCGTCATAATTTCTTATTAATTATTAAATATTTTATTTTTGTTTTGAAGGTATTTTCTTGTATTTGTTATGGGATTGCCACTAAAAACAACTTGGACAGTGACCGTGTTATTAGAAAAATGAAGTATGACACAGGAAAGCATAAGTCTTCAGAAATGGAATAAAAACTTCTAAAAGGGTCATTAGTGCCATTTGGAACATGTGTCGTATTATAAAAACACGGTTATTGAATAATCCCATTCAAAATACACTTTACCATAAAACGTTATCAACTCTGAGACAAAAGAATAATTCCAGTATGTCAACTTATGTTTTAAACACTTTTAGTACCGCAAAAGATTTTGTTTGAACCGTAATCCAGATCTCACTAAATGAAAATATTTTTGCCGTAATTGAAGATAAATGACGTCATAGTAAATATTTAAAATACCATTACATCAAATATAAATAAAACAGAAAGCGATTATGTTAGGTTATTTAAAGCACTAGAACTGCATTATACAAGGAAATGTTCACCTTGATAGGTCTCAGTTTCCATAAAACGTTTTATTTAAATAAGTAACCACTGAAAATTAGAAAATATTACAGTAAATGACAGCAACAAACAATAACAATGAAACAAAAGTATGATAATCGATTTTTAAATAAACGTAACAACACGTAATTAAAAGGAGTTAAAAGGATTGAGTCTCAGATTAGCAAAAATGTGGTTATTGAAACATTTTATTTTCAAAAGATTCTCAATAAGGCCATAGTAAAGTCAGTACTTTTTCTTGTAAAAGAAACTGAGTACCTATTTATAATTTTACAGTGTTTACATTGCAAGCAAGTCATCCGGCATAAGAAAACAGCGAAGTACTTTGCAAATGAAATGACAGATGGCATTCTTAAATTCATTTAGAGTCGTGTTAAAAATAGAAATGGAGCTTTGGTAATTGTGGAGGCCAAAACCGTAATAAGACCTTTTTTTTTCTATTTATGTGCGACAAAAATATTTGGTATTAAAATAACTTACAACTTTATGGAAAAAGGCTACATGTCAAACGAAGTGATTCGTTTCGTGCTCTAATGGAAAGAAAACATGAAGGCAATATTATATATTCCCCAGAATAGTGGTATAATTTTATAAGATGGTGTAAGATTTATAATCCTTAATAAATCGTTGACGAAACGAAATAAGATGACTTGAGATATTATGTAGAAGCCAAATTTTGGTCAAAAAATATTGACAATGAAAAAATACCTTGAAGCCCTATCAAAGAGGTCTGTTAATTATATTTCAGAACAGATTCCAGACATATACAGTAATATTATTTATTTCAAACTTAATCTCGATGAATAAATCTACCATACCTGCCATTCTAATCTAAGGCAAATTCTTCAGAAATATATATATATATATATATATATATATATATATATATATATATTTATATATATATACACACACACACATATATGTATGTATATATATATATATATACATATATATTATATTGGTAAGATGCGGATTTATTTATGTACTTATTATAAACAACAACGATGTTCAAATTACTTTTTTTATTTTCTTTAAACCTTACATATAATATACCACTTCCTTTTTTTTTCGAATAAAGCACGTACATCGTATTTTAATAAAATCCATTTAAATATATTTATAAGTGATTATGGATGAAAAACATGAAATAGAAGGGACGAATGACGAAGGACGATGAAATAGAAGGGTTTATAATAAGGACGCTAAGACATTTACTAATAGATTTATGCATTTTCAATAACACGCCATGAATTTTTTGACATAATTTTTAGCAGTAATGTCAAAATAATACATATTTTTATTGTTTGAACCTTAACCTAAAGCGCGCAAATACAAAATAAATTAATATTTTATTGAAAATAACTTTTATTAAAAACAGGCTCTTTGGCGCATGCTTTGCTCATTAATGAAGAACGAATAAAAGTAACAGCCTAGACCCTACCGACGTTATTCTAATAATTGTTATATTCTTATTTGTTAATGTTATAAGTTCTTTAAAGGTATTTTCAAAAAATATCTTGTTTGCTCAACCGGATAGAACCTCTTAATTATAATTATACACACGCATTTACCCCTATGTATTATTTTCTCTGTTAATTATATGACCAATACGCGGTAATGTGTAATTATTATGTGTGTTAATGTCATAGAGGAGTCAAAATAAAATTTATATGAAAACTTCAAGGTTGTTTTATGCTAGAGGTTATCACAAACACATGACACAAAAAAATAAGTTTGGAAGTAACCCACGTGTAAACTCTATTTTAATTTACATATTTATGTAACGACTAATATTTACGGCCGATTTTCGCGTTTTACAAACTGAAATGCCTCGTTTTTCATGTGAAATCTTTCATTGCTACTTAACAGCATCATATTAAATAACTGGAAAGAAACATTACTTCGTAAAATTAATGTATTTTGAGCAAGTGTGTTTTATGTATGCAGTGGCAGTAGTACAATACAACAAATACAGTAACAACAATAACTATACTGTGACCACGTTATTAAATAACAAGGAACACGGTATAGTTTTCGAAGATATATTTATAGATAGTTGCTACACAAAAAATGTTCACGTTTATTTTCAACTCAGTTGCTGGCAAAGGAAAAAATAATTAAATATAACAATTTCTTCTGCCTTATTAATAAATTGTTAAAAAAAAAATTGAGAATATTGTTTATGAGAAATTTAATATTATATTTAAGATTACTGAAGACACCCTTCAAATATTGTTCAAAATGTATATAAGGTATTTGAAAAATAATGTATTTAGAAGATTGAGTTTGAGTTCCGTGAAATTATCGTAACTGAAGTAAAGTTATAAAATCTGGAAGTGGAGTTTTCCAGTTTTTGAAATACTGAGTTACAAGAGGGAAATTCCAAAAAATCTCAATGTGTTTAATTTGCATCAAAAATTTTAAGAAATATGGAGAACTAGGAAATATTTGTCCAGTTACGTTTCATAAGTTACATGTTAAGTACTCCTGATGAAATAACCCATTGTGAAAAGAAATGAATTATAAATTTCTAAAATAAAATTAATTTAAAATAGTTAAATTGTGGAAGAGAAGCAATACATATATGTATATATATATATATATATATATATATATATATATGTATATGTATATGTATATGTATATGTATATGTATATGTATATATATCTATATATATATATATATATATATATATACACATATATATACAAATATATGTATTGTTTCATTACTAATAACAATTTTAATTGAATTGTGAAATAAAAATAATATATTTTTGTGTAAGAAATTAACAAAAATAATGGCACGCACTCTGCGTATGTCGATTAAATACAATTTTCTTTGATGTAATGCATTTTAAAGCTTTACGTGGTCATTAACTTTGCCCTCTTTACTCTACTCATACTTTATAAATATATATTTAGTCAGGCTTTACGGTTGGATCTGTTCACAATTTTTTATATTAAAACTCGTCGAAAAATACTTTAAGATATCTTGAGATAATATAGGGATTCTTTACGAAATACTCGCTTTTTTAAACGAAATTCGAAAAGTGTTTTGGTATATACGTTACAATCATTGAAGCTGGTTTTATTATTTGACGATGAAAAACGCTGATATAAAAAAAAAGTGCTAAAGAATATTTTAAATTGACTTCTTTTAATGTTCTCGTATGTCGGAAATCTTGAGTTCGGAAAATTATTTGAGTTTTTTAACTTTACATCAGTGTTTATCGAAATTGATAAAAATTACGTCTACCTACCTGATAGTGTATATAGATATATATATATATATATATATATATATATATATATATATATATATATATATATATATATTTATACTGCTTCGTTATTTACATTGATTTCAGTTGAATTGTAAAAGAAAAGAAAATTGTCTAAATTAAAAGGTCGAGCAAAATTTCCTTAGAAAAAAATATCCTTAGAAACAATCTATCATCATTCAATAAATTTTTTCTGGCTAATTACAATCTTTAATCAAAGGACATTCCTAATTTACTTTACGGCATTAAGAAAATTAGGGTTGAAATTCAATCAAGGAAAGGTAAATTTTGCGGATCTAAAGAGATTAGTATATTTCGCGATATTTCGATTCTACTTTTAATTACTATTCAGTATTATTACAATTGCGATAAATTAAAGTAAATGTTAACTTAATTTTTTCGTTTCTTAAAAGAACTAATTACATTGATTTATCTTTTCTAAAAAAATTTTCAGGCTTCTATTATTGTGCCCTTTTATTTTAGGGTTTTAGATTTATTAAGATAGAATTTCCGAGATATTAAAGATCATGTACAAATTTGTGGATTGTATACAATTTTCTTGGGCGTGTAAAGAATTTCATAAAATAATCTTAATGAAGCATTAGTGTTTAATAGTATTAAATAACAAAACCTTGCTATTATTGAATATAATCTCTCTCTGAAATAAGTCGACTTTTTGTTTCCTTTCAATTAAATTTGATAAAGTTTTGTAACTATAATGTTAGTTACTCAGTTTTAAATATCATTATAATTTGCCCATTTGAAAATTCAGGAGGAATTGTAACACGAGAATTATATTATGACTTAGATATTAGGTTAATTTGCATGTAAAGGAGAAATTACTTATTAAATTTTTATTAATTTATAGGAAATATTTGTATTTGAAATGACAGTAATTAAAATAATTACGTATTAATAATGCAACTTGAAAAATATTGTTTTCAAAACTGACAGTATAATATCGTGTCACTCGATGTGACATCAGACCATTAACCCACTTGTCAAGTATTGGAAAAATTTGCAAAACCACTTCTGGATTTAAATAAGCCTTTAATATCCTTTAAGGCCCGTAGGGTAATAGGGCAGACCTTGTTGAGAATCATTTGTTTGATGCCGCTGCTGACTCTGTAATCGGCTACCGTGCACAGCGGCCGTCGTTGCCGGAAAACAGCCTAACCGCCCTTCCCACATTATATTTAAGTGAGGGCATATCGTTCTCATTTAAAACGATTACATCACTCAGTAAGGACTGCCAACAACGCCACATATTACGGTTGGTTTCGTTCGTTATTCACTCTCTAACTAAGCCCGAAATATTTTCTCGATTTTATATTCGCTCTTACCTAGGTGGATACCTGAGTATGTTTGGTGACGGAAGTAAAGTAAAAAGTCGAGCTATTACGAAGTACGCCGGAGTTAAGACTGACAAAATAATAGATTATAATATTAAGAGAGTGAGTGTATGGGTATTATGGCCTCCATCTACAAGAAAACAGTTCCAACTTCCAATACATTAAACTGATTTCACCCATAAAGCATTTCACACAATATTTTGTTGACTTTACATACAGCTCTCAAAAACTATTTACTGTAGAGAAATAAGTAGAAACTAAAGAAAATTAAATGTCTTCTTTTAATGCAAAAATATTTATGGCTGAACTATAAAACTTGAGAATTGTACCTAACTTGCGCTATTATATATATATATATATATATATATATACATATATGTATATATATATATATACGTATATATATATATATATATATATGTATATATATATATATATATATAAAGTTTACATCTATGTGACGTAAATTTGCGTAAACAAAAATTAATGCATCTATAGTGAAATCGCAGACCAATACCAAATGTATCCCCATCGTTAATAAGCATATTATCATATTAAAATGAAAGATCACATTGTGAATTTTATTTCCGCGTCGATTGGAATCATTGAAAAGTGGTGACTGTATAAAAGACGGATTGGAATTCAATTGTATTTCGTGTTTAATTCATGTAACAAAAATCATGTTGAAATATTTTAATAATTTCTCTTTCAATATCATGAACATCTTCAAGTAACAAACGTCCCTTTAGTATAATTTAATTTATTTACAACTATTAATGAATATTTTTTACGTAAGACATAAATATAATGAATTTATACGAACTCGTATATTTTTTATACTGAAGTTTGGTTTAGTATTTCGACTACATATATTCGTACAACGTTTTTAATTGCTTATACTCATAATTTATGTTCAAGTTTTCATAATTTTTTTTTTAAATTAAGAAAGCTAATTTTACCTTTAATGTATGCCTCTCCTATTGTTTCAGATGACTGATGAACGTAACGTCCTATACATTGAAACTCTACGATCATTCAAGTGTTTATTAATTAAATGTTTCTCGCGTTTTTCATGTTTATATGTAATGGAAACCTTAGATTCAGATAATTTTGCAGAATTTTATTTATTTCTGTGTTAAACTTAAAATGGACATTTTTTAAAATTATACTGCAACTATTTATGAGTTCAAGTAACAACCAACATAGTTTCAAGTTTCGCAAAATTGTTAAGTTAGGTCTTGTATAATTTTATAAAATACATCCGCTCTTAACACAATGCCAACATCAACCAGCTTATAAAATTAAGAATTCTCAAGTTGGATCGAAAGTAGTAATGGCAATGATTTTACATGTGACTTGTTATGTGTATTAATTAGTGAACCCGTATTAATGTAACAGTTTTCTGAAATATAAAGTTTTAAATTTTTTATTGCCTAAAATGCAGCTATGATAATTATAAAGCGAAATGAAGACAACTTTTTTTTTAATTTTCTAGTTATAATTGGTTATCTGCATTAAGTAAAACATGAGCGAGGTGACTTTTATTTTTTAACTTATCACGAAATTTATTTAATTCACCAATAACTGCTTATACAAAAGCCATATTCGAAAGTTACTTGTGTAAAGTTATTTACTTGTGTAGTATATATTTATTTGTATAGTATTATTTACATATAATACATATTTGTGTTTATTTATTTGTGTAGTGTTATTTACATATAATAATATGTTTTATTTATATTTACATATTGTACAAGACCGCGAAGACTACACTGTGACGAGTTTAACCTCCTCCGAAAACAGTTCTAAAGTAAATTTTATTTTAAAACTTCGCTACATCCTTTTTCTGGATTTTAAACCTTAAATTTAGAACATTCAAATATTCGATACGGTTTCGTACAGAGTGAAAAAGTAGGTATGCTGAGAGGGAATTAATCATTTGTCCGTGATGAAAAATGTTTTATTTACCGTCTAACTTGAAAATCCTTTTTATTTTTTCTTAAAAGATCCCGACGCAAGCTTCTTCAACTGCTGTTTTTTGTAAAGTACAATGTTTAAAGCGATTACATAAGAACATTGGAAAATTACATAAAATAGGAAATTACTTCCTGTTAAATTTAACTTCATACAGTATCTAGTTAGAATTACAGTATCTAGTTCAATCATTTATATTATTAACTTAACCGTGGGATGTAATGGCCTCAATTTTTTAAACATGCTACATATAGAAATGAAGTCTTGGATTTGATTAACATTTAAGGGTTTCAAAGCTAAATAATGATTTTAAATAGTTATATTTGAACACATTAAAAAACCTTAAGAAGATATCAAGCAATTTTAAAACTTTTTGCTGTGAATTCAATAGTACAATTTATTTATTGCCTGCATAGAGTATTTTAAATTTATTAATCAGTCATATATGTCTCTTAATTCCCTGCTGCCGCTTACGTCATCAAATTTAGGTTATATCTACTTCCCATCTCTCATCTATCTATGTTATATGTTATATTAGTATATCTATGTTATATTAGTATATATATGTTACTATCATCAAATTTAGGTTATTTCATTTCAAATAACTGAAACCTATCATAAGTTTCCGAACATGGTAAGCATTAATTTCCAAGATAAGTTTTTATGTATCCATACTAATGGATTGACTTTAACAATTTTACAGGGTATTAAAAAATAGATTGTTGAAAAGCCTTTCAACAGAATCTCTGTGCGAGTCTTGTTCTTCGATATTAAAATGCAAGCTGTCAATTTCTGGTTGAATTAAATTAGATTCGCCGCATCTTTCCCGTTATACCAATTTTTTGTGTAAGTGAACAGAATTCAAAATTCGTTACGTTATGGAGTTATATACATGCATGTATGTGTATACATATATATATATATATATATATATATATATATATATATATATATATATACATTTATATATATATATATATATTTATATATATATATATTTATATAAATGTATATATATATATATATATATATATATACATAAACATGTATTAAATATATATCAAACAGAATGCCCTTTTTCAAGGTTTCTGTAAACATTCCATTTTCATTGAATATTTTTATTTTAAGTTTTTGATTTTCAAAGATACTACTGGCCACGCAAATAAATGTTTTAAAATAGTTTTAAAAGAATACGAATTTGTTGTATTCTTTTGAGAGTTCCAAGTTAACGATACATAAAATGATAAAAACCAAAACTGACACATCGTTGTTCATAATTTTGCAACTAACAATAAAACGTACAAATGCTTTATTCGTCGTTGAGCTTGGTGTTCCATCAAAGCGAGTGCGAGTATTACACTTGCCTACCAGTCTGCTTACTTGGAAATAAAAATATATTGTAGACCTCGTAATACATTTTCTAAGTATGAATCAGGAAGAATTTATTGAATTTCACGGTAAATATACTGAATGACTTTCCAGTTAAGCTGTACTGCAGTCCAGTCTAAGTAAACTAATCTATTAATGTAACATGTGTTAACCAGGTCCTCCGTATGTAACAATTCGGTTACCCGCAGGTTGAATATGGCTGCCCGAATCTATAAGGAATATAGTATGCAGTGACGTAAGCCACGAGAATAAATCATATTGTATAAGGCTAAGAGAAATAAATCGTTTGTCAGAAGTACGTTTGAAATGTTTGCCATTTAACAAAATATTAGCTTTGAAGGTCTAATACCGTTCAATATGTTTCACCAATATTCGTCCTTCTTTCAAAGATCTTTTCAAATTGAACAGTTAGGAAACTACTTCAGACTCTGAATATATTCGAAAAAATGCTATAGGTCTCTTATTTTTTAGTTATTTATATATCCAAGAAAAAGGAAAGAGAACTAAACTTTAACGTTTTCCATACCACATGTGAGAGAAGAAACCTTAATTTTTCTATATGCGGAAATTTCTAGTTAAACCATCCCAAGTTATAAAGATATTAGATTTATTTCAGAGTCCAATTTTTTCGTACATTGCAGTAAAACGTTAGTAGAGGGTATTATATCACAAAATATCTATATACTTCAGCATAGGAAGATTGGTCTTAGTCCATATTACTGCTCTGGGGTAGCATAATATACAACGATTTCTTTTTGGTTATTGGGTGTTTCTTTTCCGTTTGATATAATGATTTCGTCATATTTTTTATTACATTTTCCTTTCTTTTCTACCTGTCCTTGTAATCGTCTTTTTCTTTCCAATATTTTTTAGGATAGTCTTGATTAACATAGATATTTCAATGTTCTAGTTATTTCTTTTTGATGTCATGATTTTGAATTATAAATCTGGATTTAAAATATTATATATATTAAATATTGGTCTTGCTGTTCCTTGCTTTTTTTTACACTCGTCTTAATATTAGCTGATGATTCTGTTCTCAACAAGTTTCTTAATGTTGGTTGCTTAAGTATTTTTTCTTAAAATTCTTAGTACTATTTTTCATCCTTCAGCAATCTAAAGAAAAATTAAGTTTTTAACTCTTATGTTTTTTACTAATAGTACTATTCCATTTTCTTACTTTTTATTAACTTCAGTAATTATAGTTCCCTCATCGGTCTACAAAATTAATTATTGATATTATTATTACATTTATTTACTTATTTCTAGCAAATTTTTTCGCAGAATTAATCGACAAAAATTTTGTAAACAATGCTATCACAATATTTTCATCGATTGATTTTGATAATTTTATTTCTTATGTTATAAAAAATATTACATCTATTTGTATCCGTGTACTTTTACATGTCGAAAGGTTGAAAAGTGTAACTACATTAATCTTATTGAACGTAACTAGTTCAATTTTTACACGATCATTAATATTTAATTGTTTTTTTATTTATATTTTTTAACATACTACAACACTTATACTATAGCATAATATCAATAAATGTAGAAGGAAGAGTAGATAACTTCTAGTACGTGAGCATAGTCATTGATTCTATTGTCAAATCATAGAAATAGAATTGGCTTATTGGGTTCTTTCCATTAAATGTAGAAACCCATAATTTGCTTATTTTTAACGCATTTTTATAATTTGTTAATTTTTATAATTTGTTTACGATCGGCTCGTAATTGAGCTATAATTTCATAGAATTTTATTAAAATGAGCATATATATAAGTCCATTACCCTATTATAGGAAGAGGAAAGAGCAGGTATCTTCTGGCACATGACTG
Source organism: Druceiella hillmani (assembly GCA_039881145.1). Lineage (NCBI taxonomy): Eukaryota > Metazoa > Arthropoda > Insecta > Lepidoptera > Hepialidae > Druceiella > Druceiella hillmani. The sequence continues at coordinate 15,276,438 of JAYKKI010000048.1, forward strand.
CAATCATTGATTGTATTGTCAAATCATAGAAGTGGAATTGGTAGAATTACTTACGTGATGATTATGCTGAGTAACGCCCGGCCGTTACTTTTTGTGATAAAGTAGCGCCATGTGAAAAGCCCGGCGTAACCGCGTACTAACTAAACGGCGTCAATTTAATAACTCGCTTGCAGCATCGGAGATCATATACATTTATATATTTATATATATATATATATATATATATATATATATGTGTGTGTGTGTATATACATGCGTGTAAGTGTGTGTATGTATATACATGCGTGTAAGTGTGTGAGGGTATATATACAATATTCGTTAAACGATTTCAGCGCGGTTGGAAAAATTGCAAAATAGGCAAAATTATAAGTTATAACTTTACTACCTTTTTATATATTTTATGTAAATGCGTGTAAATATTACGATTTTTAAAGATTCTCTACTATAGTCGCAATATTAATAATTAAAAATCTTTTCAGTCCTATTATTCTTAGTTCGACTGTAGTCTATTCATTCGACTATTTAAGTGAAACGTATACTTATTCGTTCCAGTAAATCATTTTAGTGAGTAAACTCTTAAATTTTTTGGAATTATTTTGTCCATTACGTCACGACCGGTCTTATTCTTTTATGAAAATTTAAAATCAGAATAACCTTCCAGAATAATATCAATTTATCCAAGGTTGGTACACAAAACGTCTAAAAGAATAACCCGTTTTATCTATATTTAATAACTTTTACCGTCGGCTACGCTCACGTCTCTATAATTAGAAACTTATACTGAAATTAATATATGCAGCGCCATCTAGAATCATTAAATGAAATGAAATGCTAAGCCTTCATTTTCGTGATTTTGTAGTATAAATGACAATGAAAACAAACATATTTCCCTTAAACTAGGAGTTAAAATGAGTGATTCTGTTTCCAGTTTATATTGCATTTCCAAAACCAACTTCCATCCATGATTTCGTTACGATGTTGCTTCGCTATTTCCATTGTATCCTTTTTTGTTAAAGATAATCATTTTACCGGAGGAATAAGATTTCCCAAAATAAAAAATAGCATGTGTTATTTTTCGACCCGCGATCTATATCTGTGCAAAACATCACAGTAATCTGTTGCTCCATTTTGTCGTGAAAGAAAAACAAACAAATTTACTTACGAGTTTGCAATATCATTTTGGATTATAATATTTGTTACGATCAGATTTCTCGTGGAACAAATTAACTTGTGTTACGAGGCGTAATTTTGCACAGAAACTTCTATCATCTATTGGAGTAGCCTATGGCAAAGAAAAAAAAGCGATTGGCTTACCAAATACTCACATCTCAAAATAATAGGTAAATCAAAGTTACTATCGAATTACTTCGCTTTTAGAAACCAATATATGGTTTGTACGCCTGGGAATTTTGTTCATATTGAAGACATCGGAAGTTTACGTGTCATGCCGCAAGGCATTTTCACTTATATTTTCTTTACGTTACAGGACGTGACGTAATTTAACTTACAGTGGTACGATTATATTGTCATATAATTATTGAGAAAGATATTTATTACAGGTTTTGTTAACATTTTCGATTAACGGTCTGTAGTTTTACAGACATCCTAGATTTTTTTATTACGTACATGTATTCTACAGCCAGGTATACTTTTTTGTAACCGATTAATTTTCAGGATTTCTTGCTTAGAAAAGAAGAAAAAATTTAACTTTAATTACTTATGTGCCCATCCATGTATCACAGCTGTTTCTGTTAGAAATCGCTTGGCGTAGGGACTCGAAATGTAAAATAGTGATACGTCTTAATAGTTAATACCCGAAAATATCATACGGAAACGAGGTACAAATAAAGTAGTTGAATTTCTTTTTTGGACCTTGCAGTAAACTAATATACTATATAAAGAACGACTTATTAGGACTAAAAAAATTTTCATTTCAATAATTCAACAGAAACTGCGAAAAATGTCTGTGAAAATATGCTATCCTCTTATCATCAAAATTAGGCAAAAACAGTATTAATAATTTTATCTAAATTGAATCGAAAAACTATTGTGAAGATTTTATTTATTTCATTTTATTTGAGATTTAATATGCCTATGGGTATTCAAAAACCTTGTCATGTGAATTCTACTCATACTTGATAAGTTTATTAATATAACTATTATCATTATCTTATGAAACTTCATTACATAAATAAGTCAAAATTTGTAAATTGAATCCGGCCAAGCTTTCATTCAGGCTGTAAAATTATTTAATATTTCATTGTTAATTAGCTACAGTTACCTACAAATACATACGAATTGTCTTATTTTCCACCATCATTTATAGAAATTATTCTGAATTTTTACTGATATCCTAAAAAAATATTGCAACAAAATAATAAAATCTACAAAACGGTTTGCTACATTTACACGCGAAATTGTTAGGACACCCGCTCAATCAAAACATTGTAGAGAAATGGACATTTATTATTACAATGAATAAAAAGTATACTAATTAATAAGAAGTACTCCTTGATTTCCATTGCTACTTCCATGATAAAAATGAAACAGTTTTTTTGGCGGTCAATGTTTCACTGTTTAAATACTTCAAAAAAATATTTTCTTTAAAATATAAATGGCATGACATATTCGGGGTGTCAAATCCCGATTTCTATATTTGATTTTTCATTTCACTTTCTACATTGGGCTTTGATTTATAGGGGGAAGTTTCTTAAGATACTTTGTGTTTCATAATAGTTTGAAAACAAAACCACGGATTAAAATTTCAGGTAAACTATTGTCGGAATATTGGTTGAATTTATATTAAGACGATCACAAATTGTTCGCCAAGGATATATGGGTTAAATGCTAAAAAATATGTGAATTTTTTTATTTATTTAATACTTAATAAATACCCACTTTTTTAATTATGTACGATGACGAAACTGAAACTTTACCATCTATGCATCTTCGTAGTCAAGTATTTACACAAATTATCGATGATAAAGGGCATTATTCCAAAATATATCAAATTGTGAGAATTAGCGGCACAATTACAACGTTGATGTGCATTTGTCTTTTTAACTGATACCGGTATAACTCCAATCCATAATGGTGTAGAATCCAATCCAAAGATGGAGTATAATCAATTTGACGAACATCCCAAAATATACCTGCATCACGATCTCCCAATACTCGTATTATACCCACTTGCTGACATTTTGTAAATCAAGTTGACCTCCAACCCCTCGTACATATTTGTGCTCACCCCTGCAATTTAAAATGTTAATGACTGTTACTTTAGATTTTCCTGATATATTTTTACATAACTAAGCTACAGAAATTGGTATAAACATTGATATTTTTGTTTATACAGAAAGTAGGAAAATCCTCCGTTAATAATAATAACTATGAAACTATATTACATAAAAAAATTCAAGTATATATATTTTTTATAATCTAATTTGTATAAATTTTCCTTTTCATTCCCTTTCGAAAGAAATGCTCTAAAAGTTATAAAAGGTATTTGGAAATACAAAATCGAAACTATTTTATTTGAAGGAAGCACTTACAATAGTGAAGTA